>CM077466.1:66193988-66643988 GCA_039654755.1 Calcarius lapponicus | reverse complement strand
CTCTTGCAGACCAGTTGTTGCATGTTTTAATCTGTTGATCTATACATACTCAGCATACCCATATATACCAAAAGACTTGGATATACTCAGCATAACAGAATGGCAGAAAAATAACCGTGTGCTGAAGGCACGGTGAGTTTCCCAGATTCTTGGGACATCTACCATATTGCATACATACTGCTTTTTTCCCATCCAAAAGATCCCCAGACATATGACCCTAAAAACCAGAAGAATCCTAAAAAATTTATTGCACCACTTTTGAAGAGGCAGTTGACAAAGTAAACCATTGCTGTGCACTGTCGGCTGGGCAGCTGAACAGGGAAAGGAACAGGTTTCCCAAAGGGTCAAGTGTTAAGAAGAAACCTCCCACTAGATGGCTCACAGGGCCCTTGCTGGAGGAAGGCAGGAATATCTGACCCAGCAATCATGAACATGAAAATCTGTAAGACATTCCATAAGAACATCACCAGGTAACGACACTCAGGGCTGGCCATGACCGCGCAGTCCTCTGCAGCCAGGAACACTGAAAAGCTTCACACTGGAATTCATACAGTTCCCAGTCTGGATCCCTACCTAGTCCCTGGCTTTATCTAGATTCTTAAAATATAAGAGCAGCAAGCACTCTCTAAAGAATATGGATGACTCTAGTTTTTTTTTTTTATATTGCAACACAATATATTTAGTAATACAATGTGTTTTCAGAACTGTGCCATTTTACTTCCTTCATTATTTTCAGAATTTGTATTTATTTGAAAGGCAGAGCTGTAGGTGTAGAATATGGCAGTGTTAAGAGGCCATCTAGCATTCTGTGTACACACAGGATGCCCTGTGTGCAAGCTGGGCTTCCACCCTACAAATGCACTCCAAATAACAGAACCATTCTAGACTGCCATAGTCCATAGTGACTACAAGAATGCAAGAGGATGGAAATGACCTGCATTGCTCTTAATTACTGTGGCTGATTGCTATTGCAAGGTGACACAGTGTATGCATGAGATGTTAGAAGCTAATTATAATTTTGGTATTGCAATCAACACCAACATGGCAGTACAAGACCCTAATACTCCCAATGAACATTTTTTGTCCCGTTACTAATGACTTCTACAGCAATACACTGGTACAAAAATGTCCCAGGAACTTTTGTAAAAAAAAAGTATCATGTTACCACTGGGCATTTTGACTATGAAAACAATATCAACAACAATATAAAATTCATTAAATAAACTGTAAAAATAATAAGTATATAATTAATATAGATTAATAAATATTAATTATTCCACACATAATTACAATATATTGGAATAACTTTATTATATCTAATTTTTTTTAATGATTATTATTACAGAGTACACATCCAATTCCGGTGTCGAATACTACCTTCATTAAGAAACTAATTAGGAAATAAAATTATGCAAAGCTTTAGCAACTTTATTTTGTGGGTCATCAGATAACTTTTCTATTTTGACATTCAAAGACCTATTATTTTTAAAACTGGGGTGCTGCAATTAGTATGCCTCTGACAGAAATAGCTCCTCAAACTACTAACATTCTACTAGATGATGATCTTGTACTGAGGGAGCAGATCTGCAATTCTCAAACATGATCTATGAAACCATCTTGTTGACTTTCCATACTGAACAAAAGGACAGGAAGCCATAATGTCACCAGTAGCCAGAAAGTGTAATGAAAGCCAAAACTTGTTAATTTAGTCAGTAAATCAAATATTAATAGGTAAAAAAAAAAAACAAACCCACAGAAAAGAACTATTTTTTTCATTTAATTAGCTGAAGATTTAGAGTAGTTTAAAACACTATGTTTATACTGAGTGAATACTTAAGGTAAATTCAAATAAATATAAGTTCTAAATTTTGTAAGATATGGATATATTTATTTAGTAATGGTAAAAATTAGTTACATCTTCTTAAGATGAAGTTTTATGGCAATTCAGTTTCCATTACTTAATTGAGCTACCAAAAATATCTGTAATATATTAGCGCTTACTAATAAAAAATCTAAAACATTCTACTTCATGAATTAAAATAATTTTCTCCAGAAATGTGCAGGACAATGACCTTATATAATCATCATATTCTCCATGTGGTTTAAGGAGTTAAGTGACCAAGGCTGTTCTTACAAAGGTATGCTCCCAAATAATTTAACTTCCATTAAAATAACTGCTGAAATGACTCTTTCTTTGAGACATACTAATTTAAGTTTTCTCAGAATTGAAATTCCTCCCCAGCATAAAACTGAAGCAGATCACTTTAAAAACTCAGATGAATGTCATAAAAACCTAATTTCTATAATTCTGAAAAAGAGCTCATTGCATCCATACTAGGGGAGGGGAAATAAACTAAATCCCAAAACACAAAAGTGCTTTCTCAAGCTGTCACAAATCTATGGAGAACTGGAAATGCTATTCAAGGAGTCTATAACCATAAACATACTGCCTGGACTGAGAAATGAAAGCATTCAGATTACTGCTCTTTTGGTGTAAATACTGCACAGCATGCACAGCTTCAGATGACATTTTAAACTGAAAACATTATAAGACAGAAATGACTATGATTAGTAGGAAAGGAAATTTAGATGTCAAAACATAGACTATGGAAAATTTTATTTATTTATTTATTTATTATATATGAGAAGTGCAAAATTCTGATCACTAGAATGATATAAATGAAACTTTCTAGTTCAAAAGCATTATCCAACAATTTGGGAGCAGTAAGAAAATCTGCATAAAATTGGAAACCATCAGTTGGCAAAAAAACAAAAGAAACACAGATCTGTCACTATGATCAAAATGGTTACCAGAAAACAGTGTGATAGAATTGGGAGAAAGTTATTTCCAGAAAAGATAAAGAAATATTAATGCCTTTCCACAAAGGCATTAAAAGATCTTGGATGGCAAACAAAGTACATTTCTACTCCTTCAGGATTAATACATCAGGAAAATAAACACTGAGAAGAAAAAAATCTACATAATAATTATAAAATACTGTAAAAATTGAGAACAAACTAGTTATAAATACATATAGTCTGGGAAAAAAAAGATGTTTCTAAGCATAGCAAGTGTAATGTGGAAAGAGAAAAAAAGACAACTGAAAAATAAGAAAAAGAGATGCTTTGAGGGAAAAAGAAAGTACCGATTACTGCATTCTTTCTTTTAAAATAACTTTCAAAATGGCCTAAATAAATTGTTTTGGGTTCTGCAGATTCAAGGACCTCAAAAAACAAGAAACAAGTGAAAATTAATCACTTGAACCCTGTCTATCACAGAAAAGTACAAGCCTATCTTCATTATTATGCTATTGGGGGCAAAGGCAGTCCTTGTACCAACTCAGTGCTCAGATCTGACTCTCCTCACTATTTTAGCTACAGACCTTTTTCTCCTGTCAAAGTAAAGAGCCAAACCCACACTCTCCAAAGACACATCTGCTTTGCAGGTCCATGAAGTAACAGTCCTATACCCTCTCTGCCTTTTCAGGTGTCAACCAGAGTCTATGGTAAATGTTACATGATATTTCATGGCTGAGTCTTTCAACTCCATCTCTCAGAGGCTTCTGTGGAGCTAGTCAAAATGAAACTCTGCAAAGATATGTTCTATAATTCTTCTACATCTCACACTTCATAAAGTGAGGCTGAGGTATGACTCATGGTTTTTTACTTCAATTTAATAAAAAAACCCCATGTTTTTTCTCTTCTCACGAAAGATTTACTGTGTTTTTTTTTTTTATTCTTTTAGAAATTTCAGTATGCTTTTTTTCGCATACCCTCTTATAATGCAATTGTTAACATAAATACTTTTACAAATTAAAAAATGTTTTAAATTACTTATAGAAGTAGAGGCACTGGACTTTGTTGAAGACAGTCAGAAAGGACATTGCTATTTTCTTTCAAGCAAAATTTTCTTTGCCTCCCAACAGACAACACTTGCAGGAGAAATGATTCAAGAGGTCTTATCAGCTCTTACTTTTGTTTCTGGCCTTCTGCTGTGTGAGAGGATTTCTCTACAAGATTATAAGGATTGTCATCCTTCCAGCATATTTCCAATGCCCACCTTTTCATTCTGTAACTCTTGCATCTTCAGCAAGAATAAATAACTCTTGAACAGTCTTCTCAGTGAAAGGTAAAGTATACTTCTTTGTTATGGAGCAGTTCTGCTGCTTTGAATTTTGGCAGGGGATCTATTCTTAAAGGCCACCAAAACAGTTACAATGAAACAGATTGGTCTGTCCATGTCACACTGCTGGTTGAAAAATAGATACATATGAAGATACTTTAAATAAAAACTAATGCAGAGAGACAGTCAATTAATCTCGTTATTGCTCTGCACTTTTTTTTTTTTTTTTTTTGAGATGCTTTATTACCTTACAAGACTAGTTACAATTCATCTTCTGGAACGGAAAAAGAGGTAGGATGATTGATTTCATTTGTCTACCCAATTTGTACATATCTTTAATGAACAGAGCTAGGCATATAGCAAAAATATGATTGAACCGTAAAAATAATTAACTTTTGTTCTCGTTGTGTCATTTTGGCATTAATTTTCATTATGCCTTCAAGCAGGTGAGAAGCACAGAAATGTTCCAGTGAATGCCTTCATACTTACTTGGATTCCTTCTTCCAGTGCTGCAGCCCATGAAAGTAAGCGAGGCAACTTCAGGAGTTAACACATACAGACAATGCTTTAAAATAAGCTTCTGCAGGGCAGGTGAGCAGCAGACTGTCTTGTTGGGTTAGTGACTGCTCTCCCCTTCCAAGTTCAGCTCTGTGCCCTGGCTAATGCACATACCAACTGGGAAATCACTGAAGACAAGGACAGTGGTTGACTGTGGACAGTGCCACCAGGACGCACCAGAGTGATGGCATTTCACTGGCCACCATTTACCTCTCCATCACGTAGTACCCGTGTCCCAGCAATTAGAGAGGTGATGATGCACCTGCGCAAGAACAACTGAAAAGACTCCTGAGTCTTCCCAGTGGTGCTTGCAGACTTGCATTCTCACCGCTACAATCCACAACTGATTTGAGAAAAATTACCCATTTTGGGGAAACCATGGCCACACATATTTTGTTGTTTTGCCCATAACTCAAAAGAAAATGCAAAAGCAATGCAATATATACCTTTGTTTAGGCTTTCAATTGCACTAAGAACTCTACAAAGACTATCTATAAAGTGGAAGCATTAGCAAATATCAGAAGTGGTAAATATCCCAACTCAGTGGAACACAGCTCTTTAGACTTGGCTCGTACTTGTGATTCTGCTAGTGCCAGCTCTGAGGTCTCCTGAGGAAAACTACTACACATTCTGCTATTTACAGAGACCTGGCAGATGTGCCATTAAAGAAAAAATTCTGTCTCTGTATGCTTATAGCTATAAAATTATCTACAAGATTATTACTAACAAGTAATAGTATCTTGCTGATGTTTGTGTCAATTGTTTTTATTTGTCACTTTTTTTCTTTTAAATATATTTAAAAATCCATTACTTTTGTACTGGTATTTCCTATATAGGATGTACCAAGCTCCTTAAAGCAGCACTAGAAACACCAGAGCACAATGCTTTTATGTTTTTTTCATTCCTTTTTATCAGTTATGTTTCTTGATGCAGCGCCAACTGATGCTCTGCTGGCACAGAATAGCTCCTACTGGTCCATGCTCCACACACTGCTGGCAAGAATAGCTCCTACTGTTCCATGCTACCTTTAAAGTAGAGTGCCTACCTAAATTGGGGTAAAGTGCAAAGGCAACACATTCCTTTCTCATGAACGCCAAGCATGTTATTCCCAAGTGATATGGACTAGCTTGTATGCCTACTGTCTGCTGGATACGTGCTGAGCAGTCACAGGAGCCAGAAAAAGGCTTGCTCTCACCTCTTTCCATTAACATTGCGCACATTTATATTCAGCTATTCAGAAGAGGATTTTTCAGCTAACTTTTACCATCTAGGCAATTGCTGAGAATTCCTTTTCGAAAACTACTGTGAAACATCTCTTCTTCAATTGTGTAATGTATTATCACAAAATATGTTTTAGTAGCAAAGATAATTCAGTGTACCGTTCTCATCCCCAGTACCCAACTGCCCGTTATCTTGTGCTGCCCCAGGAATTAGGGCTCTACTAGGAAAGATTCAGTACACATTCCATCGATAGAAAACAAACTTGTAAATAACACCACTTCCTGAAAACAGACTGACTGAAAAACCCCATATGTTTTTCTTTAATTTCTGAGAGTGACAGAGAAGAAGCCAGACCATTTTAGCTTGCTGCCAAAAATATACTCAAGTTGTTTTCAGCTATTCAAAGAAATTGAGTGCTAATTTCAGGTCATATAAAAATCACACATCCAGTCCAATCCAGTCAGAATACAGATATACTCTGGGTGAAATTTTAGTCTCCTTAGTGCTAGAGATTCCTTTCACATTGCCTTCAGCAGAGCATATCATTCTCAGAACTTGAGTTTCAGGCCTCTTAAAAAGAAATTCTGACAGCTGTTATTTCTTGAAAAGTAACTGGACAAGTTTAAGGGGGTTTTAGAAAATAGTAGATAGATGCACCAGGCTAAGAAGTTGTTTTGCACATAAAGTACCAAATTGTGATAGAAATTGCTGAGTAGAAATTTCCAGAGATCATTAGAATTTTGTTTGTGCAGAGCCAAAAATAACTTAACCAAAGATGAAGAATATGCCTCACAAAGCCTCTACCTAATTTTTACAAAAGTAAGCTTTTAATGCTCAAGCAATCACCAGGAACACTAGCTGAATAAAAGTGGAAATATGTACATATGTGCTAGGAGTACAACTAGATACTAATGCATGCACATACATTTTTTTTTTTGTTTAAAAAAGAAACACTTAAAAACCTCTAAAGATAAACTATTCAGAAGATGTGACCTGCTGTTAATTCACTCAATCCCAAGTAAAGCCATGTTCTAAAAGGTTTAGGTTCACAAAACCAAAAACATACCTGTGCACTTCTAAATGCTTCTAAACACTCTTAGCACAAACAGTGTCATTTTTACCAGCTTGTACACCTGATTTTAGTTTTGATTTAGCCAACAGGAAAGCAATCAGCAGCAGGTATTATTACTGAACTTAATTTAAGAATCAGAAACTTTTTACACTTGGGACAAGTATGATTCCTTATTAGTGTCTATTACCAGTTAAATATGCATTACAGGATCTAGTGAAAACCATAATCTAGCAGTTACTGCTCTAACTATACAGTATATAAAAATATCTTTGAGAACCTGTTTAGTTTCATTTTCATGTTAGTGTATTCTTGAAATGTAAATGAATTATTTATAACTATTTAAAAATATATTTTGTTAAATGTAACATCATGCACTAAAAACCATGAAAACAGAAGTTTCTTTCTATTTTAGTACTTCAGATGCACTTTCTTCGTAGAGTAAGAGACACACAGAGCACACAGACAAGGCGAGGCTGTTCTGGGTTTTTTTTGTCAGCAGCCTTGGTCTCTCACTCATTTGCTGGATGGATTTCACCAGGCTAGCTGATGTCTCAAGGGCAGCCTAAGACTCACACACTGAAAGTTTAATGTATTTTTAAAACTGCAATACCCAGAGGTAGAGGGTGAGGACTGACAGGCTTCCAAGGCATTAATGTAATGCAAAGTAAGAACTGTTTTCTATATATAAAAGCAGGCATGTATATTCTACAGCAGCCAGAAGGATTATATCCCATTCCCCATTGGCAAGCTTGAAAAATCATGTAGAATACTTATTAGAGACGTGAATATACACCTTTCCCATGCTCTTATTCACTGTATGGGTACCAAAAATATAGCAGAGCTATTAAACAGAAAAAGGACAACAACTTCCTTCTTCAAACATACCTTGTTTTTCACTGTACAGTGGAATATTTTTTTTTTTGTAATTTTGCTTTGCATATTTATATCAAGACCCTTATATTTGTATATAAAAATTAAAATGTAGCAATTAAAAATAGACAGGAACACTTATATTTGTGAGTTGAACTGTGTAAATCACACTTTTCATAGCAATCTTTTAATAAAGACAAGGGAAAACACATTTCCATGAGTGAAGACCTACTTAAACAACAACAACAAAAAAATCTAAAAAGTAGAGATTCTTACCCTAAAAAACTCTTTAGTGGAGCCAGAATCTAATGTCCCATAAGCAATTTCTGTTTGCTTGGAAAGATCCTCAGCACTTTCAATGGGAGACACCATCCTCTCCACGGTCAGGAAGGCAGCTAAGTTAGCCGTGTAGGAGGAGATGATGATGAGGGTAAAGAACCACCACACACCTCCAACAATGCGCCCCGACAGGGACCTAGTAACAAGTATGAAATGGATTTGTAAAGTGAAATGGAAATCCCAAAAAAGGAACGCATTATCAGTTTTATGCAAATGGTGCAGTATAATACAGGGAAGCATTTCAGGCTATCTCAGAGTCCAGCTCTGCACACCAGATGGGAAATCAAGGCATTCTCCACTGGATCTCCTGGGACTCTGCTGAAATCAGGACTCCAGAGTTTACTTCTGGAAGAACTTAGTGATCCAGTTCTTCAAAGTTTTGACAACACTTGAAGGAAACTGCTCGCATCATAATGTGCTATATTTAACACAAACTTTTTGTTCCCTCTGAAGTGATTTTGTGCGACATTATGATGAGGATCAAACAAAATCAGCAGATAAATCAATATGCACTTTAAAATCAAGGGCCTTGATTATTTTCCTAAGACATTCAGACAAAGACTGGTTTCCACAAAACAATGGCTTATGCTGCTGTGCACAATCTGTCCTGAGAAACAAATAGCATTATTTGTAAGAAAAGCTTGCCCAGGGAATATCTATAGGCTAGGAAGTGCACACAACTTTTGAAAGATACAAGCATTTAACAAAGTGAGGACTGGACATGAAACAATCAGTGATAATACAGAAAAATGGTGAAGAAAGTATATTTTTAAAAATAATAATAATAATAATAATAATCTGTTGTTTATAACAGCAGCAGGTGGACTCTTATGGATCTGTGTTTTGCTTCTCCTGCTCAAGAAGAAAGAAGAAAAGAGAACTCAAGAAAATACACAAAACAGTATAAAGCACACAACTCAACTCAGTAATTTTCAAGAATAGAAAACTAATATAAGAGAAATAGTGATATTACATTATAGTCAAACTTGGGTTTTTTTTCATGATTCTTTAAAGTTTGAAATTAATTACCACTTTGTTCCCAAACAAGGCTTTATAGGAAGCAGTACATAATCTTTGGAGATATGCTTAATTATTTGGCAGAAATGTGCATATAGCTAAAAGTCTAGTACTAGGGCACTGCAGTAGCCTAGGTTTGTCTTGGTGTGTCTCCTCTATTTATTAAGTAAACAAATTAGGAATTACTCACCCAGCCTACTGTACTGTGAATGAGAACACAAACTAATTATGACATAGAATGTATATAGATATAACTATATATAGATATATGTACATTTAAAAATTACAGTTATGCAAAGTGGATTGACCAAGCTAGGAACAAAATTAAATAGAACCAATTCTGGACAAATATTTTTTTCTAATTGCTATTACATAAAATCTCTGTCATAATTCTGACATTAAAAGATTTATTCCATGTCACAATAGACTCACTAATTCACTCTACTACATGAAAATCAAGTCAGATAGGGCCCAAAAAAAGTTATTCAAAGGACCATAGAAAAAAAAATTAAGCTCATTCTAAAGGGATCTGTATTCTGCAAAAATGCTTTCTGTTACCTTTAAAAAAACATCGCATACTTATTTTGAAATGGAGGTAACTGGAATATAAAGTAATTCTACGAGTAAAATATAGAGTTATAAGATATACCGAATATATTACATTGTGTATTTGCAAGGTAAAATCTGTCAATATGTATTTAATAACTGCCAACTTTATGACACTTTGTATTGTATTGATGACACCCTTTACAAGTGACAATAATTTTCAAATGTCCATGATCTGTGAGCAAAGTCGCCACTGACTTTGTGAAAAAAGAATAAGCTCAATACCAATACAGAAACTATGCTCCCACATGGCATCTTACAAGTAAAATTATTTGGGGTGTCACTTTTATTCAAAATGTCCCCAGGCAGTCTGTCACAGTTAAATGAGTAGTTGTTTTTTTAATTTTGAAACAGACATTTTGAGTTTTTAAAATGCACTAGCATGAACTCGCACTTTAGAAACCCCTAATTTACTATACCTTTAAGTAAAAAAATAATTTCTGTGTAAAAATTACATAAATGTGTGCACCAGATTTTGTACTTAGAAAGGTATTATCTGGCAGAGCACACTCACATCTCAGAAAATATGAGGAAAACTTTGCTCTAAGTTATAATTATCACATAATACATTATTCTACTCTTTTGTTCCTCTACTACCCATGAGGCAACATTGGAACTGCTCCTACAGATCATTTCCAGGTGGTCCAGTCTTACTCAGCACCACCTTCTATTCCAGAGCCAGGGAATCCTAGTAAACCTGTCTCCTCTAAAAGTCTTGGAGCAGCTGTCATTTTTATTAGAGAAATGATTGCAGTAATGCAAAATTAACTTCAGAGAGGTATTTTGTTGATGCCTGAAGATAGTCCTTTTTATATTTAATCTGATTCATCTGCAGGCAGTTCAAATTCCATAGTGAAATGTTTTGCTGCAAAACCAGAAACAAGAAGTGTTTTTCAGCTGTTTTCTATTTTTATAAGAAACAGATAATATACAAACTAACCACCTTCCTCAAAATTATGGTTTCAATGAAATAAAAGTTAAATGCTTCACTGAAACTAAATATTGAATACCCAAAATTGAGTTTCATGCACCTTTTATGATGACCATTTCCTATCAGAATTCTTGCACTACCTTTCAAAACCTATCCAACCATATAAAACAACCATTGTGCTCTCATAGATCGTAAAATAGTAATGATAACAAGAAAAAGATCATAATTCTACAACAGTCTTGATTCAATAAAAAGAATTTTGTACTAATATGTGACTTAGCAGGCAACTCCAACTGTGAAGTGTGCAATTAATACAAAAACCCCACAGGAGTGAAATTTACACAACTTCTCATGATCTGCAGCGATTTGCCCTCTTCACTGATTTGTCTCTTGTACACAATTCTTACTGGGTTATGTGCCAAATGCATTGTATCTTTCCCCATAAAGGCTGGCATCTCCCACTGTGATACAGCAGCCTTTACAGAGAAATGCTTAAGTCCTCACACAATAAATGCTGCTATTTCTGTGGTAGAACAATTTGAAAACCTGCTGTTGCCTTTTGGGATGCATGACTTCATATCTAAGAAATGCTCCCTTGGTTTGATTTATTTTGACCACTAACCACTAGACTCACTAGAAATTGACCTGTTCCCTGCGTTACTTCAGGATGTTTATAAAAAATGTAATTATAATAAGCAGTTTTAACTAAGTCCTCTGGTTTGATTTCCTTAAACCCAGCTGCCCTATTTAAATTGTTACTGTATTTCCTTCAAGCAGCAAGCAGCTATTTACCTACCAACTCACCACTTCGCTGAATGAAGGCTAGAACCACTTGTGACTTGTGCACAAGCAAAATAGAATATTTAATGAACTGCAAAGGAATTAACTTAAGTGCTTTACAGTTGTCCCTAATAAAGTAGAAGAAAATCCATGAGGAATTAAGCACTTATAAACTGGACCTTCAGGTTCATTTTCATCATTTCCTTTGTGACTTTTCTAAAACTAGGCCATGGAAAAAAATAGTGTTTTGCAAAAATCCACAAGAAATTAGAGCCATCACAGGACTTTTACTTCAGTTCAAGGCTCTCTTGGGGAATAGGAGTGTGTTAATAACCATGTTATGATATGCAGTGAGTTTTAGAGGAAAAGTGCTGCCTCTGTAGTTCGTGACTAGTATGTTATCCTTTTTTCCCATTACAGTTGTGGTGAACCATATGCACTGTCAACTGTAAAATGGGAATATGCAGCAAAAACACGGTACCCCTCCAAGAAGGCATGGAATGATGTGAACCTTATGCATTTTACAGTCTCTGCATGGTGTATATAACTTCACTTGGCAGATTTATGATCGACATTAAGACAAAGTCGATCAGCTACATCCTGACCCTATGTCACAGACAAGTGCCTTCATTTCAAGGACTTCTGTGACTTTAGGGAGGGAAAAATCATTGCAATTAATTTCTCTCCAAGAATGAAAATATATGCACCACGAACCTCTTCTGGCTGAGATGGCTGAGACCAAAAATGCACAAAGTTGAAATGAGTGAGTAACCAACCTTGGCGAAATATCGCATCCTTGCTGCATAAAGGCACCCAGGGAAAACCAGAGACTATTAAATATCCCAAATTCATTAGTTGATTCATTAGTTTGCGTTTCTCTTCCATCTTCAAATTCCTCAGTGTGCCACTCGTATGGGCTAAATCTGCTGACCAGGAATAAAACTACACTGACCCCAATGTAGGCAAAAACAATGCACATCCAGATTTCATATGCTAATGGATCAAGAAATGAAAACACTCCTGGCTTGGACTTCTGAGGCTTCTTGATCATTATTGATATCCCCAGGCTCATAAAGGGCTTTGAGAAGTCAATCACCTCTTCTCTCACCAATGTTATAGTTAATGGAGCGATTGCAATATCGGCTTTCTGTAAAGGAAGAAAAAAGCAAATAATAGCTAATGCAATGAACAGAGCAAAAAATTGTTCAGTTTCTATGGCATTTCACAAATAGAAAATAGGACAGCAGAGACATTTGTTTCACCGAGAATGTCCTGTGGAGAATTTCAGAAATTTTTAGTTGAAGTCGTACTGAAATACATAGAGCCATATGGTTGGTGTATTCCAAGCTTTTGTTTTTACATATGCCCTTTTAACAGCATATGCCATTTAAGAATTTAGCAAAGTACTTTGCTTTTCACCTAGTGAGAAGGATGAAATATGTATTCACGTTTTCCAAATTTATTTGCATTTGAAATGTACTTTAATGTTTCATTTTCAAAATTTTTCATGCCATTAAAAGTTATTAATTCCTAAAAAATTAATTATGTAACTTTCCTACACTCTACAGAGAAAATGAAACCAAATCCCACTCCTTCTATTAGTCATCTTTAATAGCTTTATTATAGAAAATTTTCTTACCCCATAAACAAGTTCTCCAACCATCCCATTCCAGATTTTCGTGTCTGCATCCCTTGCCCCATACTTGCCATCCCCAACAATTGTGAGCTTATATTTGAATCCACAGTGCTTAGCAATTTCTGTAGCTAAGTCCACACAATAGCCCTCATATCGATCATTTCCTTCAAGCATTTCGTGATTTTTCTTCATCATGACATATGGGGACTCCTGCACAGAAAGAACTTGCCTTAGCTACTTGACAGAGACAGGTGCATCTGTTGTACACTTCACATATTGGTATGTTCCCTTTTACATGTGAAAAAAGAGAGCTGATACCATCTGAATCATACATGCCATGTACACATTAGTTGTTAATTATGAATGACACGTCTTTAACACATTTAAAAGCTGCATTCTCCAGAGTCATACACAAATGGCAGTACTTACAGGCACAGTGATTCCCAGAAGTATGTTAATAATGACCATGAATGTTAACAGGAGTTAGGCATTCAGAGAAGAAAGAGTAAATTCCAAAATCAGTTTCTTTCTCTCATACAGTTTGGATGGAAGAAGGCGAATTATTTAGTTGCTTTTGTTGCTGTCTTACACAAGAAAATTATTTTCTATTTCACAACCACATCTCTCTCTGAGAAAACACTTGAGGCTTTCAAGGCTATATTTTTATTAAATTGCTATACAAACATTAGGTAAGATATTTATAACTATGTACTAAAGTTCTACCATCAGCAAAATAGGTGATGAGTCATAAGCTGGATTAATGTATTTCCTCTTTGCTCAGTTGCTACAGGACTGTTCTTGCATCCAGAGAAATTCCTATGCTAACCTATGGGTTGTTCAAACTGATAAACAAGCTGTGTAATTTACAGAAAATGCTCTTTTATAATAATATATAACTTAATTTTCTAAACAACCAGAATACAATATTTAATGTTTAATTTTACACTTTACCAATCCATAGCAGCTACAATCCTGAAGCATAAGAATCAGCCTCTGCTGTTTGTCAAAATCTATTCTCTAAAATCTATTCTCTAAATTCTCTGCCTCTCAGAAAATTCCTCTCCTTTGAAAGCAGGTATTTAATTTCCATTTTCAGTTTTAAAAACCATAACTTTCTAGGATGTTCAATCAAAGACCATTCCTACAAATCAAAACCATGCGCTGAATCCCATATATTTTCCTAATTTCTAGATTTTATTATGTATCACAATAGGTAACAGCTCACAGCCTCAAATAATAAAAAGACAGTACATTTAAACTAACATAATTTCAAGAAACAAATCATTGTCGGACAGACTGTCTTCTGACAAAATAGGAGGTTAATTACCAAAATAGTGGTGACAATAATAGTCTTATTCTCTAGTCCTGAAGATTCATTTCCAAGAGGGCCATCAAGAGGATTCACAACCATTTTGTCCACTTCACTCCAATATCCAATCTAAAGAGAGTGTATAGGATGCACAGACACTAGTGAATATGAACTTTTCTGGAAAAGGCAAAGCATGTTATTACTGTGCCCTTGATTTGTGCTCCCAGAGAACTATTTCAGCTATGGATTTACCACTGTAAGTATTTCTATTTATATAGTGAAAGACTACAACAAACACTAAAAAGATTGAACTAATGACATTTGTTCACATTACTTTTTCTAGAACAGGTATACCATTCTTATTCACATATTTACAGGTTTTAGCATAAACATCACACATTGTAAAATTTAAATACTCCAGATTAGCAAAATGTGAGAAACTGTTTTTCCCTGAGAGATTTGAAATTGGAGCAGAAACACATAACACATTTATAAAAACATCACTAAAAAGCTGTATCCAGCTTTTGTCATTCAGAAGCATATTTCTCCAAATACTGGCTCACATTTAGCAATTCAGATCAGAAAGAAAAAAGTTTAATCCACAAAACTGAAAGGAAAACACTCTTATGTAGTACTTACCAGAAATAATAATTCATATTCATTCGAAAGAAATATTACATATGTTTACTTCGCTCTGCAAGACCACTGTAGAATACACCTATGAATAATTATTATCACAGCTTGTGCTTTAATTAATGTTTCAGTACCTACCTTAACCCATTACTTAGAATGGTAAAACCTTTAAAGACACTATAAGACAACTCAAATTACCTTCCGAGGACCAGTACTTTTGAGCTCCATGACGTTTATTGTAAAATTGATTCTCTTTCCATTCTGATCAAACTTGATATTTCCTGTCAGCCCTTCCACCTGAACCTATAATAGATAAAGATGCAAGTGGTAGAAGAATTAGGTTTGTTTCTTTTCAAAAAATGGGTTATTTATTTCCACAAATGATTATTGAAATTTCAAAAACATTAATGTAAGAGTCATTTTAATATGCAATATATTATCTGAGCCAGGTTCCTGAGGACTTCACTTCCACTTTATTCCCAGCAAAATCCAGACAGGTTAGGAGACTAGAAGATATTTTCAAGCATTTATAGAGAACTTTACACATGCACTCATCCCAGCATCCACTCCAGGGAAGCTACCTGTTTCAATGCCCTTTCTATTTCTACACCGTGACCCCAGGGTACAGCTGGATTTGCAAGACAATCTCCAGCATTTCCTCTTCTGGAGATCTCAATCCTCTGTTTACGCAAATTCCGGAAAGCTTCTGTCATCACTTGAACAGCATCATAGGTCAGAGCAGAGGTATACTGAAAAGAAGTGAAAATATTTAATTAAAAACTGTCTTCAGCTTCACTATTCCTTCCAATCCACTTGGTGATCCATTAAACCCTATAAAGGATAGTAAGATATACTTGAAATCAATCAATTTTTTCTTTAGTTACCCTCTGAGAGGCATCTGTGAAAATTCATCTAGTGTTAATCAGAATGGTTGGGGGCAGTGCCAATCAGCCTGAGCTAAAGATTTGCCGATGTTTTCAGCGTGAGTTACATTTTTTCTCACTTACAGCTGTGTAACAGTCCTGTGTGCAGATATGGCTGGAAGTCCATGCAGGTGAAAGGGAAAAAAAGAAATAATTTTCAGTATTTAACCTGAGCTTGCTTGTAAAAATAAGAAGCTGTTCCTCTGATTACACTCTTCATGGAAAAGCATTTATTCACAGATCTTGAGACTTCATCTCCTCCCAGACAAATACACACAAACCCAAAGAGCATGTATTTGTGTAAAGATGCATTTAACTCTTTCCCATTAAATATAAAATCTCAGGGGTAGCTACTTTCATGTATGCAATACCTTGTCAACACCACAGAAAACAGTTTTGGGGCAGAGATGCCTGGAACAAGTAGTGTCCCTCAAAGAGCAATATAGGTGAGGAAGAGCCCCATGTTCTTAAACTGACATAATACAACGACCTTTACAGCTTCTGAGATATCAGAGAGGAATCCTGTCATCACATGCATCAGAAACTGGGCCTAAATAGTCAAAAGCATTTATCTTCAGTGACTGGAAAATTTTACATCTCAACTAACTGAACTGAAACCACATGTGCACGTACACCGAGGACTTTGTTGGATGGGCTTTTTGAGTCTGGAACACCACAATTATGCCAAATAGAAGAGCCATTTTTGGAAATATGGGCCAGAATATAACTACTTAGAGGCATATGAATGAATGAAATGATCCCTGTGAAGGCTATTAGATGCTGAAAATATATAAATTGTAAAGTGGAGAGAAATGATGTATTAGCTCTTTGCTTCAATGGCTCAGACTTTAATGAGAATTTTAATTAGTTAGCTCAAGTCATGCAGAAGGCTCTTGTAATTGTAACGAGCAAGCTCCCGAATTAAGATTAATTTTTGTATGCAACTGCCAGACCTTAGAAAAGGAAGAAAAGGAAAGTAGAACTCTTTTTCAAAGATCAGTAAGCTCAGTGATCAGTGATCAGTGTCAATCTTCTCAATAAAGTTTTCTCAGTGATTTGTACAGAAATATTTAAAGGGATCAGAAGAGCAGAGGAATGAAGTGAAAGACTGGCTGGAGTCACTACGACTTCCTCCTACTGGAGCAGCAGTGCTTAAGTGGTGTACATGAATTTGGAGATGAGGAGAAGAAAGGACCCTGCCCAGCAGTACTTCTTTAAGCACTGCTCTTTGCAGCACAGAAACATGTTGTGCCACACTAGTGTTCTGAGAAACTTTGGACACAGCATTGTCATCAAACATCGAAACATAGGGGAGCAGAGAAAATGAGAGCTTGGAACTGAGATGAAGAAATGCTATCTAATTCAGTTATTCTATGATTGATTGGATCATTTAGATATATTTAACGCATTATCTCAAGAATATTATTTCTATAGTATATAATTACTGACCTGAATATTCATAGCTCAATCATACATGAGGATTATGTAGAGCTTTGCCTATCAATCAGTATCTGTATGTGCATACATGCCATGACATATATAATTTAGATTAAGACAGCTTTAATCTAAGGATTTCAAAATATTTTAAAAGCACTGTTGGAGATACCATGAAAGCAAGCAGGCCATGAATCATTTCTTACTGCTTTATTGTGGATACACTTTCAGCTCCTAATAACCTTCATGGGACTCATTAACACTATCTACAGCTTCATAAATTGGTGTAAAGTTGACAAACTAAACCAAAGTGAACTCATTACCATAAACAAGAAATGACAGACCAATAACCTGCTCATGCAGAGGTGTGTGTGTGTGTCTGCATAATAAATAAAATGGTTTTAAGTTGAAGGATGCATTAGCCCTGCCTTGATTCACTTTGTTTTCCTGGAGATTCATCCACATTCTGATCTTCATTATTAAAATAAATGGGAGCACTATTTGGAACTTTATTCTGTGGAAGTGCGATGGGGTCTTACATCTTACAATTTTATGGCAGTGTAAATCTCCCAGCATAATTTCAGGTCCTTTCAGCTTTATATGATAAGATCAGCACTTTACTACAAAATGAAATAGGTGCTATACTAGAGTTCTTACAGAATCACTTGCATTAATTAAAACATGGCAAAGAATACGCAAAAACAAAAAATCCTGCATCTCACAATTTTAGAACTAGGATAATAAGCTGATAAGATAAATTGCCTAAAGATTTTATGCCATTTGCTATGAAACATAGATTGCATGAATGTCAAATGAAAATAATTTTCTCTAAGTAGATGCCCTAATTGCCAAGCAGAGAAAACACAACATCCATGTAATTTTCTTCAACTTAAATTTCTAAGTTAACTTTCTACCTTCAACTTAAATGCTCTATAGACTGTAGTAAAATATGTAAACTGCAATTGCAAAGATGAATTTGAAAAGTAAAGACAAAACAAAGTCATCCCAGACTAAGCAGAAGTTATTATATGTGCTGTCCAAGAAAAACTGGCAAGATGTTGCCTTTTGTAAATTCAGATGTTTTCTAGTAATGCAGGAGATACTGGAAACCCTTAGCTAAAAGGGCCAGAATTCTATTTTGTACATATCAGTAACTGAATCTTCTGAAGGTAAAATTGCAGAACACTACCCCAGAATATAACAAGATTCTGTTATATGTATATTTCAAAGTTGTAAGATATTATAAGAAAGGTTATAAGTTAGCCTGTTAGACCTGCATTTAACTCAATGCCTGTCCATGTGCTCATGACTGAGAGATATGTTCAGACATCTAAAATAATTAAGACAATATACTTAAGCTGTGGAGAGAAAAAATAAAAATGTGAAAATTCATTTGACCAGTTAAACATCTTCATAGAAGATGAAATTAATTGTGCTTTAGATTTCACTCATTTGATCTCCAGTGACTCCTGAGACAAGGGAGGAATCTAGGGCGATCACCTTAGGTGCAGATGCTAGCACTGTAGACTCACTAGTAACAAACTAAAACCACTCAGACTGTGAACTAGCCATTCATCCCTAATCCAACACAACAGACAGAAAGACAAAGTAATGGGAGAATTTTGGCAGGACTCTACCAGCTACATCAAAGAATGCAGTGCTGTTGTACAAGACACTAGGGAGACCTCAGCCAGAATGGCAGATCCAGCTGCAGCAGCGCTCAAGAAGGCAGAAATAAGTCTGCAACAGGCACAGATGAAGGCTCCTCACCATGTATGGGGGTGCTGTTGGAACAGCAGGAGCAGGGACACTGCATCACTAACAGAGGATAAGAAAAAGGAGCCCTAAAATCTGATACAAATATATTCCCTTGGAGAGCGGTAAAATTCTGAGAGAGGAAATATAGGAAATGTTCTTGGTTGCAAGAGCAGAAGGGTAGAATCAATCAGTCTAAACACACTTTCACTATTTTCCTTATATTTAAACAATTTCAATATCAGCAAATATACAAAATAAACTATTATAAAGTACCTCACCTGAATTTTCTGCATTTTTCCCTCAATAAAGTACTTTTCTACTTGAATGCTAGTATATACAACAAAAGCAGAAAGACTGACATAAACATTCCTACATCTTTATAAATTACATATGTACACCCATAGGTACACACATATGTAAATACACAAGCAAAAAAGAAATGAGACACAAAGTTACTTGTCAAGAACTCTGAAGGAACTGGGCAACTGTCTCCTGCACTTCCAGTGTAGTCAAACTGATGCAACATCAGACACCTATTTCTTAAAGGTCTTTAGTGTAGCTGGGAGCTATTTTGAAACCGATAGTATTACACACACTTTGGAAAATACTTGAAGGTGGTCTGACAGATAAGAGAGCTAATAGAAAATTACCTAACTGATTGAAAATAGCTATTTCCTTCTGGAGCTCCTGGCACCTTGCATAGCATCCTGAAAGGACATGGAATTACAAAGAGCTACTTCCAATAGAAACAAGAGACATTGTCAAATCTTGTACACGTAAGTGTAATTGGAAGTGAAGATGGCCTTTGAGTGTGCCCACAATCAGGCTTTGTTCTCACCTGTTTGGTGCAGGCACTAGCATGAATGTGTACACAGCAGTGTGCTGAGCTGGTTGTCATTCAAACTGCAAATGGGCCTTGAGCACCCAAGCACCTTCATTACCTATATTTCAAATACTGCAATGTGAGATAGAGGCCAGGGAGCCCAGAGAAGACAGTGTATGGCTCTTCCTCTTTGTTAGGATGATGCTCTTGTGAAAATAGGCAAGCAACTGACTTGCTTCCAGCTGAGAATAGTTGCGTACATACACAAGATATTTGGAAATAATAATTGCAAATTTTTTAATAACAACCCCAGTCCTGACTAAAAGGGGAAGAGAGATTAATAAAATGTAAATTCTCTGACTGTTTAAAAAAATTAGATTGATCTCAGTAAAGATGAGGTTAGCAACCAAGCCCTATTTATCTTAATGAATATACTATCTTTATTACATTTTGTTTTCCAAAGTTGTGCAGTCACATCAACTTTGATAACAGCCTTTGTTCAAACACAACTGCAGCGCTCTGTGTGCACAGAAAACCTAAACAAACATGCATTTTTGCTTTGAAGAGCCATACTGGAATGAGATGCAAGGAACACCTTAAGCAACCTGTCACTTCAGAAAAGTTTGTGTTCAGCTCCAGAACTGCTATCCAGAAAATCTGCTGATTTTTTGACATGTTTATGTGTTTTAATTATCTCTTTGCTTGGTTTAGAAAGGCTGCTTTCTGAGCGCACCAAGAACAGCTAGCCCAGCAGGCACTTGCCAAACCCTAAATTCCTGGAAGTCTAACTTTTATTTGAAAGACATGCTCACAGCACATCCAGCAGAGACTGACAAGACTGGGGCACAGGAATTATCCTAATGCTCCCATTGTAGGATATTTATAGGAGAAAGTGACCTTCTTTCACTCTTTTAAAAACTGAATATAGCAAAGATCACAAGATTTATAAAGCCCAAAGTGCTTGGCCTTTCTACCTATTTTATCTACTACTCTAATAGGAATGAGATTCCTGAACTGTAATTCCTCCCCTAAGACTGCTTCCAGTACAGAACAATCTTTTCACTAGAGTCATCAGAGGTGCTAATTCAGCAGGAGAAAAAGAGTGCAGGTACCTATTTTATCTCACATTGAGAACAGAGGTTTTAAAGTACTTTTAAAGTGCTCTTCCTTTATAGTAAATGGAAACCATTTACTTGGATTTGAAATCAAAAAGCTTTACAGAAATAACAAAAAGAATTATTTGGAATTGAACCCACAGCATTTCACTTATAAAAGACGCTGCTATACTCTAATCATACCGCTGCCTATGGAAAATATACATAATAACAAAATTAGTAAGGTTTTAGAATGGTTTGTGTAATCTTACTTCTAAGAATAAACATGCAAAACAGCAATGCCACTAAAGATAAAATCAGCTTGAATTCACTGTAAAACACAAAGAACATACAACTTTTTAATTTTCACCAGATAAATAAACAAAAGCTATTTCTTCAAGGCTAAGCCAGAACAAAGTATGTCACTCTTCATGGTATTAAAAATCAGCAGGATCCAGCAGCAAAAACTGAAGCCTTTGGTCACAGTAGTGAAAATAGACCAAGTAGGAATATCTCGCAGAATGAGAACAAAATGTACAAATAGAAAGGGAAAAGAATTATCTGAAAAAGATAAACTCCAAGAAAAGGATTTAAAAGAATTAATGTGAATGGCTGAAGTGTGTGTAGAGTTCTTTGACTTTTTCTTGTGAGTGTGGGTTTTGGCATTTTTTTTTGGTGTTTGCTGTTTCGTTGGTTTTTTGTTTGTTTGGTTTGGTTTTTGGGATTTTTATTTTTGTTCCAGGAGGGGAGAAGGAGAAAAAAAATCCAATCAGCAGTCTTCATCCTATATACTGTGGTGTTCTAAGAATTTTCAAAATATGCCATTTAAAACTAATACTAATAGTTCAAGTATTGAATTTAAAACAATAGGGAAAAAAAGAAACACAAAAAACCTAAAACAATTCCTAAACTAGAATTCCTCATTTTCATTATCACTCCTCATCTACCCTAATCAGCAACAAGGTACCTGTTGTATCAAGATAAACAGCTTTCTTTCTCCTGTTTGCTCCACTCTAACTACCAAGCAGAATACCAATGGAATTGAATACACCATTCTCAACAGGTTGCTGATTTCACCAAGACATAGTTATTGTCAAAGAATAATAAACACTTAATTTTTACTTTTCTGCCACCTCATGCTAGGTTAAATGGGCAGCTACTTACATTAATTGGTCCTTAATACCAGACTTGCCCCAGGAAAAAACCTGCACATCTCCCCTCCTTATTCAAGTATCCTCAGTGCTTCTCCTCCTCCCTTATTCCCCTGACCCAAGAAACTTGCAGTCACAGATGCCTCTCCAGCTCTGAGGTGCACCATTTTTCTGTGTCTTTCACTCACATTTCAACAGCCTCTTTTCACTTTGCTGACCCTTTTTTTGCATGACATCATTCCTCCTACTACTACTATTTTCATCTTTGCCTATGACTCCCTCTTCTCCTCTTATCCCCAATTCTCCAGCAAGCTCTACTGTCCTAAATGACATTGATCTTGGTGTGGCTAGGGTTATGTCTGATCCTGAGGAACACTTGAATAATGAAGGAATAGTAGCTTTTCCTGTTTATATCCACCATATCCAGATGAATTGCTGTCTGAGAAAAAGCAATACAGAGTTCCTGGAAAAATAGGCAGGTGGAATCCACTGCACTTTGTTGGCTGAAGATCCTTAACAATTTATAATTAGTAAGGATAAGTGGATTCAAGTTCAAAGAAACACAGCTTCATAGAGACATCAGAGCAGGGCTCTGTGGGTTTCTGAAGCCTGCTTTAGCACAGTTCAGCCACTTTCAGGATCGAAGGATCTGGGTCAATTGGCCTTTTGCATGTCTGAGACAAATCTACAGATACTGCCTCAAACCACCCACAGCTTCCAGTGAATGTTCCACTCTTTAATTGACTTTTCTTAAAAAAAAAAAAAAAGAACAACAACCCAACCCAAACCAGCTATGCTGGAATGAGTGATTACTTACACAAAACAGCCTTAAGCTATTAAAAAGAAGCATGAAGTTTAACACTGAAATTTTTTATGGTCACATTTTTTTTATTTATTTTTTCAAGTAGAGAATACTGAACACTGGGATTTGAAAGCCCAGTGAAACCAGGTAGCTGGAACACTAACTGCTAGATGAATACCTTTTTTATGCCCAGAAAACCAAAATGCAGGGACTGAAAACAGGCAGAACAATCTCAAATCTACAGTTTTATAAGGGAACTTAGGAAAAAACAAAAATACTCCAGATCAGTTCCTTGTTCAACCGTGTAATAAATACTAAAAATTACCTATTAAAATCGTATTTATAAAGCATTATGATCCACATGAGTTAAGGTAAATTCAATCATATTTTTCTATTAAAACTGTAGCAGGTGCAACAGAATATCCCCTATAACTCTTATTAAAATTCATTGCATTATAAAACCATTTTCCAACACACTGCAATCATAAGAGGCAAGGCCCAAAATGAAGATAATGTTCAATTCATCAACTGTACACTTTTGCTTTGTCATCTATATCTAAACAAACTGCCTTCTGAATTTTCAGTGTGAATGATTTTTTTCAGTGTTTTCTTCTTTGTTCACCTTGTTTTCTTCTTTTCTCCTTATAATAAGTGTGTAATCTAAATGTTAATTATTTCTGCAAGGTAAATAATTGTATGATATGTATTTTTGTATTTTTTCTTCATGTTACCTGTATTGAATCCTTCAGCTAAATTAGCGCCAGTATAGTTAAAGCATCTTTCAGTTACAAGCATCATTACTCCTGACTTATGGTTTCATAATAATTCCCTAAAGACTATATTACTTGACTAGAACGAAGAAACCTGAAAATGTGAAACTACTGAAGACAAAATCAGGAGGTAAAAACAATCTAGTGTTTTTGGTATCTTAGCTATGCCCTGGTTGGGTGAGGAAAGAGATTATGAAGCCAGAAATACAATCTTGAAAAGAGAACATCTGAAACATTATGTGCCAGCATGAAACAGTTTCACCCATCCAAAATAGCTGCATGAGTACCAGGGTTGTTATCACCTTCTGACACAATGGGATTCTCTACGAGTCTGAGCTTAATTAGGTCTTCAACCAGGCAGCCCCAATTTTTTTCTGTGTGCTGCACATAGTTTCTGTATATATCATATGCAAGTTGTCTCAGGCACTTCAAGCCTTAGGTTGCTCTTAGAAAAGCTTATCCCAGAGTAGGATGGCTTGTAGAATAGACTATCATCTCAGTTGGACAGACCTACAATGATTATGTAGTCCAACTGCCTGAACAATTCAGGGCTGACCAATTCTAAAGTGTGTTTTTAGCAGAATTGTCCCAATGCTCTTAAACAGACAGGCTTGGGACATCAGCCAGCTCTCATGGAGGACTGTTCCTTGACTACCCAAAAAAATGTAAGAAATGTAAATAAATGCTTTCACAGGCCCAGTCTGAACTGCTTTGGTGCAGCTCTGAACCATTCCCACAAATGCCCTTGTCCCTGGATACTAGGGAGTGGATCTCAGCACCATCCTCTCCACTCTCCCTCCTTAGAAAGCTGTAGAGGAAAATGGGGTCACTCCTCAGCCTCCTCCTCTCCAAAGGAGACAAGCTCAGAGACCTTTGCTGTCCCTCACGGGACATGCCCACTTGAAGCTTAGTACTTAGGTGGGGGGTTGGCTCTGGCTGGACACTAGGTGCCATCAAAGCTGTTCTGTCACTCCCTTCCTCAGAGGGACTGGGAAGAGAAAATAAAATGAAAGGCTCATGGGTTGGGATAATGGCAGGGAGAGAGCACTCAGCAATGACCATAACACAAGGAAAAACAGACTCAACTCAGAAAAGATTTAATTACCAATCAAACCAAAGTAGGATAATGAGAAAATAAAAAACAAATCTCCAAACATCTCAACCCATTCTCCCTTCTCCCTGGGCTCAAATTCACTCACAAATTCTTTAAACTTTGTTCCCACAGTGGCACAGGGGGATGTGGAAGGGGGTTGCAGTCTGTTCAGCACCCATCTCTGCCACTGCTTCCTCCTCACAGGGTGGACCCCTCACCCTCTTCCCCTGCAGGGAAATTTCTTTGGCACCTGGTCCACCCCCTGTCCTTCAGTCTGCACTGTCTGCAGGGCTGTTTCTCTCATATATTGTCACTCCTCCCTCTGGCTGCTGTTGTGCAGCAGCTTTGTCCTCTTGAATGTGTTATCAGAGGCACCACCACCTTCCCTGATGAGCTCAGCCTTGGCCAGAGGAGGGTCATTCTTGGAGCCAGCTGGTATTGGCTTCACTGGACGTGGGGGAAGCTTCCAGAAGCTTCTCACAAAAGCCACCCCTGTGGTCCCCTTCTACTAAAACCCTGCCACACAAAGGCAGTACAACTTGTCTCACTAGCCTTCAGGAGACAGAGACTGAGCTTTTTTCAGCAAATAGACCAAAGAGACAGAATGGGTTAATCAGATCAGCAAATTGGAGCAGTGCTGTCGTCCTTCAGTGTCCTTCCACAAGATCAAGAAGCTTGCCTTAAATGTAACAGCCTGGAACAACATTAGGCTCAGAAAGCTCAGCATATTTGTAAATACACAATACTGGATCAAAAGAAAATTTCAACTTGTTATTTCTGGGCCTTTATAAAATTAAACATGTCTTTCTTTTTGCTCCTTGACAAAAAATTGGCCAAGATGCTCAACTCTGTGTTTCAAGATCTACACATTAGCTCTTCTAAAACTGAGTACATAGACTGGCAACACCCTTGGTTACAACAGAAATATTTTAAATTTAATCTGAAGTAAACAATGTATCCACATTAATTTTGAAAGATGTAAAGATATTCTGTAAAAAAGTCTGCAAAGCACTTGTTTCAAGCATCCTGCTTAATCTATAGAACTTGTGCTTTTGTCAGTACAGGTACAGTGCAGCAACAAATGAGATCAGTGTATTTTCTCATCTATGTCCTAAGATAGCAATTTTTTATAATTAATATTTTATAAATGCAAAGATACATTTTTAAAGCAATTTGATACAGATACTCTTCTGAGCATTGTGGAAGAGGCTTTTAGCAATGGCCTTCTTTCTTGAAGAGCATGTTCCTTTGAAGTGCACTTTTTCTTAGAAAGGGTGCCTTTCTCTATTTTCAGGACTGTACTTGGATGCTGTGGTTTGTCTTATCAGCTCAGTCATAGTCCATTGACTTGCAATTTGTAATGTGAAATGAATGTACACTTACTTTTGGATTACAAAAGGAAGATAATACAACAGAGTTGCAATGTTTTTGTCTGCAATGACAGAACACTTGCAATCCCAGAGATAATATTACCTGTTAGAGGCATGTAACCACCTCTCATTTCTATACTGATGATGCAGGGCTCTTGCCAGCCTTCCTATCTGTCTCATACAGAATCTGCAGCAAGAGTTTCCTAGATTCCATGGGACTGGGAGCAAAAGTTCATTTATCAGCACTGGCAATTTGGACAACTATCTCAAAATCAAAAGGGGAAAAAAGTTATTTGTAGGACCACTTAAGGGACAAGTGGGAGACCAGTGCACTAACCTGCTCAGTAATGTAGATGTTTATACAGAAGCAGAGGGTAACAGAGCCGGAATAACAATATAAAAAGGAATGAAATGCTCACAAAGGACAGGTAAGAAATGCAACTCAGCACGAGCTGATGAAAAAAACCTGTACTTAAAAGTAATGATGAAGTGGACAGATATGGTATGACTCCATCTAAATTGGCAGCAGCACAAGAAAGGAATGCAGAAAAAGATTTGGCTGTTAGCATCTATCCCATGAGAAATACATCTCACTAGTGTCATGGTGGTGAGGAGAGGAAAAAAAAATGTAAAAAGAAACTAGTACGAAAGAGCCCCCTGAAATGAGTACTGTCTCTGAGACACATGAAGCCATTATTTCCATTTCCTCAGCATAGCACCCAGATGTGTTGCAGTAGCCAGTCTGGCATTTCAAAGAGGTACCAAACAGAAAGGCTCCAGAGCAAAATGACAAACAGAATCTGAGAGCAGAAAATTCAAAAGAAAAGAGATTATTTGGTTTTGCAGGGAGGAAAGAAAGACAGAAAGGGTGGCAGCCATTTTCAAATACAGGAGGACAATGAAAAAGCAGAAGCCTCTCACAGCCATTAGAAATATATAAAGGAGTAATGGATTGGGTGATATCAAGACTGATTAAGGTTAGACAAAAGCCAGAACCAAGATCATTTAAGTGCTAAAATAGATGCTTGGAGAAACTGTGAAATCACTATTGAGAGGAACTGCACAGGTTTATCTGATTCTCCCTTCAGGCAAGGAGGACAGAAGGGTGACTGACGGCTCAAAGACCTTTCTTGCCCTGTTGCCATGATTTCTATGATTCTGCCCTGTCTCTAGCTCCCTCTAAAGTGGGAATGAAATGTGACATACCTCTAACCCTACCTACAATGACAAGCAAAAATGACAACTAATATGTGTATAAGGGCAAGAGATAGAAAGCTACACAAAGAAATACACTAACTGGTACAATCAATGTCACCAAATATTGCAATATACATCCACACCTTCCTCACCATCAATACCTCTAGCATTTATAAATTATCTGATAATCTAACATAGATCTCAATTTTATGAGTGAGTATCAGTGCAGTCCTATATATGTATCTTGAACAAACAATATAAAAAGGAAGAGAGGTCAGCCTTTTAATCTAATTTAAAATGTGTTTTGAATTAATGAAATTCAAGATACTTTACTTTTCCTATACATAACAAAACAAATCTCAAAAGCAGAAGATATTGCAAATACTCTCCTTCAACTCTTTCAATTTCTTCTAGAACTGAAAGGACTTATAATGGAGGAAATAAAGGGAATACCTGTGGCAGAGTTAGAGATTTCAGTGCTTTAATACAACATTGCCACCACTTCATGTTATCTAGCACACATGCAATTTCCCCCCAGTGTAAAGAACACCAAAGACCTTATTACTGTATCTCACCCATTTCTTTTATTTTTCCATCTTTGATAAAAACTGCATCTTGGTTTCAGTTTGAGTTCTTCACTGTAGTCATGTGTTTTGTGTATTTCCCTATTATTATTTCCAGACTATGAATCTGCAACATGAATATGTAGGCAGATTTGGGTACTCAAGAATCAGAGAAACAAAAGGATTCTGTTAATTCTCCACAGCCACATCCCTTCCCTTTCTCCTAAATGAGACCAATACAGATTATGTATACTCCACATCTGTAATACAAAGGTACCTAAAGACCTGACACAGACTCCAGTTTACTTTGTCAAACATCAAGAAAGAAATTCACTATCTCTTTCATAAAGAGTCATAAATATTTTAAACTACAAAAATAATCACAGAAAAAAATCACTTTGACTAAGTTACCACCAAACTTGGCCTCATAAAAAAGGAATCTATATTTTTTTTTAAACTAAAATTAAGGTTTTCTATCAGGACTTTGAAAAAAAATGGTTCTTCCTTCCATGCTGAACTTTTTCTAAATTTCATTATGAATTAAGAACATGCTTCATATTCAAATTATAGCACAAAAAAAAGATATGGCTAGAACATTTGCAACTTATTTTTTTGTCTTTTAGCGCTATTTAATGCCGTGTTCTTATTAAAATCTGATTGTATTACTTAAAACAGAAATTATCTAACATTAAAATTGAATTACTCTTTTTAATATCCTGCAGCCACTAATACATAGTTAGAGAAAGTGAGAAGGTACTATTATCCTAGTCTCATCCAGAAGTAAAACTGAGGTAAAAAAACTAAACCACCTGCCCAGTGTTACACTGTGTGTCATGCAGACCACAATTCTGCGTGTCAGGCATAGCACTGAATTTTTTAAGTCTTTGTAGGACTCGGGCAACTGTCTCAAAGGAACTGTCTAACCATTTCTTTGGGTTATTATGTTACATCAAAAAAGTGCTAAACGTGTGCTCCCCAGAAGCATGATTAATATTTGTCTTTAAACATTTCATAGTACAGAGAAAGAGAAACATTTCCAAACAGAGAAAGAGAAAAATCAAAAAAAAGTCAGTAGATCTAGTTAATCTATCATGATATCTAAACCAATTACCTAACAAGCTGCCAGGCACAGATTTACAGTGACACAAGAAAAAATTGTCTTCAGCATTTTTAAGAGTGTAGCATCTTTTCTCAATCAGTCCTATGATGGAGGATGTTAAAAGTACCCCAGAGAAATATAAAATTGTGTTGGGACTGTTGATTTTTAAGGGCTTTCCCTGTCTCTTGCATTTCTATTCCAAACCCTTCACTTCCTGTACTTCTAGTGCAGTTAAAACAAACATAAGACCTACCTTGATTGTACTAGTGTGTGCACCAGGATATTCTTTCTCCTCCAGTGTTGACCAACGCTGTATAAATTTCGACACCACGGGATCATCGTAGTCAACTATCTGAAATCCTGAGACATTAGCTCCTCCAAACTGAATTTTTGACAAATCTCCATCAGTAAATCCCTGAGCACAGAAAAAAATTGTCTGTTATTTTAATAGTTTTGGCAGTTCTCTCAATAGTGTATAAAAAGCAAGAGTTACCATATGACCTCTACTGCAGAACAGTAAGCCAACATTTCCCTCAAACTGGATCCAGCTTAAATCCTGGGCTGCCAGGATTAAGTCATCAGCTCCACCAGCCAGCAATGCTTCTTGCTGCCCACTAGCAAACACTTTTATAGAGAGCAAGGACTGAGTGGACCCGCCCTTGCCATCCTAAACATCCTGTTAATTTCAAGGGGACCACTTAAGTGAGAAAGGGAACATGAGACACACGTAACAGGCAAGCAAGTTTTAGGCAGAATACTTACAGCCACAGCTGTATCCTCTTTTTTAGGAATTCTAAAGCAGGTGGAAGGACTTGCCATCTCCACTGCCTCCTCCCTCTGACATAAAGAACTACTTCCCATTCTTACAAAAAAGTCATGTTCTGTTTTCTGTGATTTAACTTCACCCAAATAACCATACAAAACCATTTTCATGAAATAATGATGTCAGACACTTCATTATAAATTAATGTTGTGAGTGAATACAAAAAGAAGCAGCAAATTCAAACATTATCAGAATTGCTATACAAGATGCTCTTTAATTATTGCATTTTAATGATCCTCATGTGTTGTTGCCTGCTGATACAGACACTTCTACACTGATCATGTAACTTGACATTCCTTGTATATTCAAACCCCTTCTCCATCTATCAGCATTTCTTAGTTTTCAAAATAGATAAATTTCTTGAATGACTGATCAGACTGGAGGAGAATATTACTACAGCCCAAAAAGAAGAATGCAGATGGATTCAGTGAAGATATGATTCAAATACTAGATAAGTTTTCCTTCTGGCAGAGAAAAACAAGTTTTTAAAATCACTTCCATAAACACATTATACATGATATTAAACAGCTTTAAAACATAAGATTCCATAATTTTTAGATCTTATGGACTTACTGTTACAAATTTAAAGCAATGGCTAAAATAGCAACCAGTTAACATCATGAAATCCACTGGGCACATTTTAGAAAATTTCCCTTAAGACTCAAAATACTGTTTATCCAGCATTTGCAATGCAAACCACGGATGTCTAACAGATATTTCTCACATTTTGTAAGACTTTTATTCCTGCTTTATGAATATCAACACCTCAATTTCTTTATCCAAAAATTAGTTATTAAGATATAAGAATGAAACCCCAGTGTTCAGCTTTCAAAGAGGCCTTTAAAGCAAAAGGCTTCTTCACACCATGGCACCCACATGACTCTTCAGAGCACTGCCTGCCTGGAGGGGCAAGTGTTTCCATCAAAGGCCAGGAGGAGGCAGGGGTTATGCCTCAAGGGCCAGAGACACACCATGCTCCTTCTGTTTCCTCAGGCTCCTCAAAGCACTATGGAAGACAGTGTCAATTGGGGCACTGCTGGAATTTATATCAAACACTGTCACAGTTCAAGAATAAATGATGAAAGAAATGGTTTGGTGGCACTCACACTATACAACCCCCAAAAATCTTTTCTTGAACAGGATAACAGATTTGGGCATGCAGAATTTGCTTTTTCTGTTACAAAAAAGGACTGCATTAGTTCCTCTAGCTTCAGTTAAGTAGGTGTTTATAGACTTTAATATCAATAAAAAGGGCCTTCACCTTTAGACGCAATTTCAAAAGCATTCCCTTGACATAATTTGGTGAGTTTTCTGAGCTTTTCCTGCAGAAACACTATTAGCTATACAGTCTGATCACCTGTGTTCAAGAAAACATGAATTCAGACTGATCACCCAGCCAATCTGAGAGATGAAATGTGGAAATCTGAGACTCACTAGTCTAGAAGAATGAAATGTGAGAACTGTGATTCTTAAGTAGTTTAAAAGTCATGAGAGAGAAATCACCTCCTTGTTGAATGAATGTATCATCCTATGATGCAGAAAATTATTTTTCTATTTTACATACACTCCATTTCTAAAGCATGTAGAAAAAGGGAAGTTCTCTTGAAGGTGCTGAGCAACCTTTATTCCCATTGATGGAAGACGCATTTAAAGCCTGAAAAAACTCAGCCAATAAACAAATATAATCTCAACACAAGCATTAATTTAGCAAGGATAAAGACATTTAGCTTTTTTCTGTTTTCTGAGGAGTATTCAAAACAAAATACTAGCTAACGTGCTTCCACAAACAATCAAATAAGCAATACAGATATTTTAAATTCTAAGAATGCTTACCAGATTTGCAATGATATAGTGGTATCCTTTAACATGTTTACCAATCGTGATAACCTGTAAAAAGAAGAAATAGCCCCATAATGGAGAATACTTGAAAGGAACAAAATGCAGTATGATGTAAAAACTAGTTAAGAGCTTTATGGCATACAAGACTGAGTTTGTGTGTTGCTTTATCCATTTTTTACCTAATGCACTACTGAGCCTACTCTTTGCTGGTAGAAATTAGCCATGTTGAAGTCCAAGCCCCAAGAGGGAGAGTCCCTCCAGACACAGGTGCTGAATGCTGATTGCTGTGGTGTGTATTCAGGCACAACCAGCCAGGAGAGAGCAGGCATCACTTGCTAGAAACACTGTGCCTCACAAACTCCTGCCAGATTCTGCCCACTAACATTCATGAGTTATGAGGAAACCTTGTAAAGTTCAAATTGTTTATTGCCCTTAGTCTTCCTCACCATCTCCCTCAAAGCCAGCTGGTGGTTTCTCAACAGTCCCTGCTGTGCCACCTGTAGCATGGATTCTTCTCCCAAATAAGCCCAACTAAGACTATGTCGGCATGGGGAAGCTTGCATTTTGAAGTTAAGCACTTCTCCAGAGGAAGGATGTGCAAGATAAGAGGAGTCTAGAGGTTTATTCCATCTTTTGAACAATGAGAACAATGAACTTAAATAAAGAGAGGATGACTCATTCATTTCCTCATTTAACATATAGCTAAAATATTCAGACTAGGTATCCTGAAACTTATATCAGGGTACTAGTGAACAACATTCCACATGTTCAATGAGCTTACAGAAATATAACTGAAAGCAGTTTTAACACTGAGTTTATATACTAGAGTTTGAGACTGAGAGGGACCACATTACATAGGCCATGGAAGTAATTAAATTGTTCCTCTTTTGAGGTCTATATATATATGATATATGAACTTAAGCATCCTAAAACAATTACTTGGATCAGACTACTTAAAGCTAAATACTTAATAAGAGGTTTAAGAACGATTTTCAGGTGTATTTCTTACGTAGCTACTGCTTCCAAAGAAGTTTCAGTTATACCAAATATAGATAGATTAGCTCTTCTGTATGAAATATTTCTTCATTATTGGTACCTAAGAAGACAAGCAGTAGCTGCAAGCCTTTGGATCAGTGCACAGTAACTCTGCTCTAGCTGCCACTGGGTACTCTTTTATTAACCCAGCTTGCTACAACTTCCAACTTGTCCATATGAACGCTAAGTTTGCTGCCAGTTAAAACTAAGAAAATTCAGTGGTAGCCATGATGAAGGAGCTGTGGACACCAAAGCTATTCAGCAGTTCAGAGGCCCTTCTCTAGCAGGGATAGACAAGTAGTGGCAGTAATTACAGAGTTGCCCAAAAGGTGTTATCAGGGTGAAATGAGATTCTGCAAAGGAAGCTGCCTGAGAAGAGACAGAAGCCATATAATAAAGAGCATGGTAACACAGACCTGCCAGATCAGAGAAGAATATAAACTAGTCTGAGGAGAGCTGGGGAACTGAAATACTTTTCAACTTACATGAATAATTGAAATCTGAAGAGAAAGTATAACACAAGACAGAAAACAAGAATGATGAAGCAACTTGGCAAATACATTTTGTGCCTGTACAAAGATCCAAGGGCTACAAAGTGTAACTGGGTAAACCTGAGGCTGTCACTTCAGCTTAAAATAATTGCAGGGTAAATCAAAGCAAAATTAAAAGATTTGTTGAACAATAGAAAGCAAGGAAGGAAGAAATTGTTCCTTTCTGTATTGAGCAATGCAAATAGTACTTTGGGATTCAAGGAAAATCTGGTTAACAGAAAGCCTGTTGCATTTCTTGCAGCAAAAATACACAGAAAAAGGGAAACTGATATGATGTGTCTACTTCAGGCATCCTCATGAAATGAAGGAAATTTCTGAGGGTTTTTTTTTTCAGGGCAGGACTTAAAATAATTTTTCAATAAATAAATCTTGTAGCAAAGCAAGTCCTAAAGTACACTGCCATTAGAAAAGAAAATCAGCATACACTCACAGGATATTCACAGGCCAAAAAATCCATTGTTCAGTGTTTAAATTTAAGAGTCGGAGAAAATTATTAAAGAATCAGTTAGACTTTCTTTTAGGATACTTTAGAAATAGAAAGTGATTTTACCTTTAAATGTGAGGAAGGGAAGTTACTAAGTGTAAGGATAGTGGACTTAAAAAACAGACCAAAGTGCAGAAACAACTGGGCTATCTTGTGAAGAGAATTCTAAGACTAAGCCCATTTGGGACAGCTGCAAACAGTTTAAGAGAAGATATTCCAGGGCAGAGCAGTAAACTATTTAGAGGAGAGCAACTAACCAGAGTTATATTAACTAACCTGTGAGGCTGCTTTGTTATCTAGGATTCTTCAGTGACTTACAAATCATAACAGCAGAAACAAAAGCTTCACCATCTGTATGTCTGAGGAGTAGCACAAGTCTGTGGGGATAAGCTGAGAAACTCTAAAGGTCTAAAAAAGGCAGAATCCATCAAAGTGCAACTAGGGCAAGAAAAATACCCCAGAAATGCAATCAAAATAAGAAGCAGACAAAGGCGAAAATAGGTCTATTATGAAACAAAGACTGTAAAAATAAGTCGTAACTGAAGGGAAAAGAGAGTTCTTGTCTATAAAAAGTGGCTAAAAGGTGAAACTAAAGAAAAGTACAGTCAGCCAAAGTTTCATATCAGAAGTTATAATGAATATTACATACTTATTTTAAAAAGAATGTATAGGATAGTAAGATAAATGCTAAAAACAGTCTTGTCAAGATTGAAACATGTCAAAGCAGTATCTTTCTTTTCTCAGGTCTGATAACCAGGAAACAGCAAGATGTGACATCCTGAGTCTAAAAAGGTGATTGTTCTGTAGGGCATCATTAAAAACTCACAAGAGACACGGACAAGAGAAAAAGTCACTGTAAGGTAGGTAAAGAACTGTTTGAAAAGCCACACAGAACCAACTAAAGAGGACCTATAAGGATCACTTATGTCAAAAATTGCTCTACATTGTACATTTCTTGACATTGATAAGTCAGAAAATAAGATTTTTAAAAACTGCAGATGATAGAGAGATCACACTCTCAGGGATTAAATACTCTTGAAAACAGGATTTATTCAAATTTATCTTGAAAATCAGAAAAAGAGTTTGTGGATATGAATTCCAAATACAACACACAAACACAATGTACTCCATTAAGGACACTGCTCATTGTCTGAGCCTCCTCAAAATATAACGACCTTCAAAACAACGACCAAAATAACAAGCCCTTCAAAAATCCTTCAAACAAATACACCCATACTCTGATGATACATCCCTCCTGATGCTGCACAGTCTCACATGATGAAGCTCAAGCCAACAGGGAACTATCCTTACAATTTTCCATTGTGCTCTGCATGCATGAAAAGTAGGAAGGTACAGAGCCAGTAAGAACTTCCTAGGCTCTAGGACTGAAGTGTAGATTTGAAAGTAATGCAGTACTTTGAATCAGAGCACCATGATAATATTGCTATAAAGAAGATTAAAAAAAAAAAAAAAAAGTCATTTTGGCAAATAATTTGCATGGGTGGAGAGAAGACAGATTTTGCTGTTCTTTTTAAAGCTTGGGAGGCGTTAGCTATGAAAAACAGCATCCAATTTTGGTTAGCTCACTTTAAGAGTGACACAAAATGAAGAGATAAGCAAGGAAAGTACAAATGATTAAAAGCTTCAAAATATGAATTTCAAAGGGCATTAAATGAGGAAGAGAAGCTGTAATACAGTCTTCCCTACACATAAAAGGTTCTCAGAAAATGCATTAGAGGGAGAAAATATCTTCTAAGTGTAAAAAGAACTAATCCTTAGACATAACTACCTATATTGTACCAGATATAATAGTGTTGCAACCATGTATAATACAGTATACTACTTAAGATGTAAAATAGTCTGAACAAGGTATTTCGTAAATTACTGTTTATCTTTAAATAACCAGGATAGAAAACTATACAGGATCATCCAGATAGAATTGTATTGCCTTTGGGCAAAGGGAGGGTTAATAGGATTTGTACGTTCACTTTCTCCCTGGCACATATGCAGTCCTTAATACAAACCTGTGACTGACAAATGATTCATAACAATCACAAAAATACCATCAAAACAAATGAACTCATTACATTTACTTATAGAATACTGCTAACTGCTGTCACTGAAGAAAGGAGAATAGCAAACCTGATCAACAATGTCGTTGACTTTATCACGTTCACAGTCCAAAATCACTCGCCTTTCCTTTTTTACTTCTAGATCTTGAAACAGTGAACGGTAAGTTTCATCTTTTCTCTCATTGTTAATATTTCCTACATTGATAGCAGTCACTTGCCATTTCTTTTCAGCAGCAGAATCCAGCACAGCTTGCAACGTTGATAAGCCTAGCAAAGCACAGGAGAAAACAGAAGATATGACTGACAAAGCTTCAGGAATTAACAGGCTTCTACAATGTGATTTGTGAGATCACTTCTTTAAGTTCTCCTGTAACTTGTTTGCCCTGTCACAAGTAGGTAGAAATCAGAAACTAAGATATATGTGGGCCAAATTAATTATTATTGCATGAAACTTCCATTTGCATCACTGCAAGACATCAAGGTAAAGCCTCATAAGTGCAACCTTTGGGTTTGGCCCAATTTTCTTCAGAATTGGATTTTGTTGTTTTCACTGATCCGCTGCTGGAATTTCACATAGTGGGAAAGAGATCTTCTAGGAGAGGAGTGATCCAATTAGAGCAAAAGGATCAGCCAGCTATTACAAAAAGGATCAGCCTTATTAAAGGATCAGCTGCTTAAACAACAGCTATTGAACAGCTCTGGTTCCCAGCACTTGAGCAGAACTCTATTTAAACCCAGACCTCACTGAAGTCTATGGCAGAATTCCCATGTTCTGCAGTGATGGTGATGGATTTATTATTTCTGTTGCCTACAGTCACATCCCTGATTATGAAAGATGTGCTGAGATATATATTTTCCATATAGATAAGCAGGCTCAATGCTAACACCTACAAGCAGTGTAGAGAAGTTTCCTTCCATCTCATACTTCTGGCAAGTTCCTGATAGGAAGCTGTAATGTTTGCACGGATGCAACTGCCTGTGATATACTGTAAAACCAGTGAAGATTTTACTTGACAGATTTTACTTTTTAGGGATGAGCTAATGTGGTAGAGAAACATGAAAATTACTTCTGGAAGTTAATTCCTGCTATACAAAAAGTACAATTTTAATGACTTCCAGTAGTACAAGAATGAGACTTATCATGTTTCAATTCCTACCAGAGAATTTTACATGATTCTAGAGAGCAGTTTTAGGGATACCAGATACTATTATAAAGAAAAAAAATTAGACTTTCTTATGAGTGAATTGACATTTTTGCACATTCTTCTCTCCTGAAACCATCAAACATCAGGAGTCATGTCTTTGAGACAAATTCTGATGTGGTATGTAAAGGGAGCTTCAGGTATAACTTTCATGAGAAATAATAGTGGTTATACTCATAAACATAGAAGAAGAGCACTGAGAATTAATTTGTGTCACAGTCTGTAGGTATAATATTAAAATAAGATTGGTCAGTGTTTAGCAATTCATCTTCATCAGTGAAAATGGTAATGACATACAGCACTACACAAGACTGGTCATCAGCAAAGGCAGAAAATGGCCGGCTTCCAAAAGCATAAATTGAATTATTATCTTATATAATTCTGGTTTGCCAAGTCTCTTTAAGAAGGACTGATATTAAGTTTTGTATGTCATATAATGAGTATTTAAAATCACAGATAACTACAGCCCACTGGTACATATAATCTATTTCAAATCCCAAAGATGAATCTGGAGAACTTGTGTTAAAAGGGAAAGATTAGTGATGTAAGCAAACTGAGATGCAGGGAGCATCTTAAAACACTGAAAAGCACTAAAGTATGTTTAAACCTCAAAATACTGTTTGAAATTATGAATTAAAATTAAAAAAAAAAAGACAAATCAACCAAACTGAAGCCATTTATTCTGAATAATTGTTTCAAATATCATGTAGTAGATTTCAGGTCCTGCAGCCCATCTAAATTTCCTCTGAGTTAAACAATCTCAACTAGGCACAAATTAATAAGGACTATTAATGGTAATACCATCCATTGCAAAGGGTTTCTATATTTTACTCCTCTAATCTGTTTTTCCCAGGGTCTCTCTTTCCTTGACATACTCTCTGCAGTGATATCAAATGGTTGCCTGGATTGCTTGCTTTATTTTTCTTTTGGCACCAGATTTGTCATCCCCATGCAGCTTAGCTTATTCTGATAGCAATAACATGTTGCAAAATCACAAAAAAAACCAAAAAAAAACAAAAAAAAAAACCAAAAAAAAACCAAAAAAAACCTAAACAACCAAACAGAAAGCATTTGCAGCAATACTTTTATGAAAGTGAAATTTTCTGGAGAGTAGTAACAAAAGTGGTAGACTCTGCAGAGGAGAAAACTCCAGCAACTTCAGTTGCTATTTTAAGCTGCAGGAGCACTTCTGTCTGGGAAACTCATGTCCTAAACCTCTTTTGGTTATCACGAGACAAACTTCTAAAGCAGTGAGCTTTGAAGAGGAAGATGGAAGAGAGGCTGAATAACTTAGCAATTCTTTTACAGATAGAATCTTACAATAAAGCTACTCTTTTTTCCAAAACTCAGTGTTAGTAATGGCAGAGAGGATGTAAGGATGGTAAGGGATACTACTCCACATTCCATGAGAATAACTACTGCATTAAGACAGTAATAGCTTGGGCACACATCTACTGAATGGCCTCACTCCTCATGGACAGGAATGACAGCAAATTGCCCTGGACTTCAGCCAGTCAGTGCCTAAACACAGAACTGCTCTGACACCAGCAATAAACAATTCTTTAGGAATAAATCATCAAAGTAGTTCTTACTAGCCTTTATAGTTTCTATGAAGTTAAGTAAGTCTCTTGGCCTTTTTTTATCTCACTTCTGAAGGTGGAAACATCTTCAATTTTATATAATTCCTTAAATATACATCATTGTCACTACATTAACAGGTAAAAGTGCTTAAAGGAACTGTGGACTTGTGTATCTGGGATTTGATGTCAATGTAGTTGGCTACAAACTGCTTGACTCTGCAGGCTGACCTCATGCAACCTGGGGGGAGCATTGAGGAGCAAAAGTTTACTCCACACAAGGGCAGGAGCTTTATGCCTTGGAGCTTGTTATCACTGGGGTGTCTTGCCAGAATTAAAACCAAGGGATAAATAAAAAAGGAAGAACCTAAGGGTGGCTAGAAAGAACAATGTGATGTCGTTATTCCTGGTAAGATCCAGACAGTGCAGCTCACAAGAACTAGGTGTTTTTCAGTATTTCCTAAATATAAATCACATGCAGGTCACATTCTGCCCACCGCTAGATGATTGACAGAGTACTGGCTGAGAAAGTAGTTTTACATCTGTCCTTTCTAAAAAGACAGTGAATGTTTCTGATTCTAATGTGAATTTGAAAAGGAACTGCCAGAGAAATGAGCTTAGCATTCATTGTTCCATGTGACATTACCTTTGGAGCTTACACACCAGGATTAGTTCTTCTAACCGGAATGCTTACAAAAGCGATACAGAACTCTCTAGAGGAGACCCCTTCAGCTTCTGAACATCATGTATAAAATGGCATCAGAATGCAGGGAATTTAAAGTCACCCCATTACTCATCAGAAGATGGTGTGGTATGCTTTAACTCTATTAGCATATTACAATTTAAAATGCATTTAATATTTTACTCTGACCAATGAACACGCAGGAAAGCCACAAAATAGCCTCTTTAAAGGGAACAGGAGCAGGTAAGATAGAAGAAAGTTAGCCAAGGACTACTAGGTGAGGACAACCTGAAAATAGAATGATAATAATGGAATTCCCCACCTTTTCTGGATAAAGCTTCTTCTTCTCAGAAAACTAACTAATATACCACAATTTGCCAGTGACATTTTCAAGTTCATAAACTGTTCTATTATTACTACTACAGCCACAAAAGGGCATGAGAAGGCTGTAGGTGGAGTTAATTGATCCTGAGCAAAGGGTTTGAGTTTATCAACACCAACAATAAAATCTAAGCTCAACAGAGGCGAGGAACTCGATAACAGAAGCAGTCTCCAAAGAAGCAGGGACTGACTGCATCCAAGATTTGTTACTTGCTTGGTGTCCAACTATGGATTTTGCATACATGGAGTGAATCTGTGTTAGCAGATAGTCCTTCATTTTCAGACATTTTTTTTCTCCTTAGATGTTTCTTTAACAAAAAAAAAAAAAAGAAAAACCTTTACATAGAAACTGTTTTACAATATGGGACTAATCTCACATTGCTTAAGAGCTGCAATTCTATTAATCTATACCATAATAATTTCATTCTCATTTGAACAGTTTTGTCTCTGTCTCAAAAGCCCATTTCTAAATGCAAGAAACACTTGATTCAATTACACTTACACTTGTTGGAGGTAAATATTTCTTTTGTTTTTTACTTATCTAATATGAATTCCAGATTTCAATGAGATACAGCTGCCAAACAGGGTGCAGGTAAAAAGTACCACACCTTACCTCTGTCACTGTCATACAAATATGCAAACTTGGTCCACTGATAGTATTCAATCAAGCTAAGAAGAGCTCCCTTGAGGTCAGGTCTCATCTGAATGACAAAGGGATGTGTTCCATCTGTTGGGAAGCTGGGAGTTATGAAGGAGACATGAAGAGTCCCACAGAATGATGTTATGGTATTTACAGACTTCTTGTCATAGAATCCAAAAATAGCAAAGACTCCTCTTGAAAACTGGGAGCAGACTAGAAAGAAGAAAGACAGAAAATTAGCGGGAGAATTTATTTTAAAAAGTTATTGAAAACTCTATAATGTATATATTTATGAGAAATGTATGCCTGAAAGGTATCTGATCACATAAATATCAGGCAAAAAAAGTAATACTCTGCTATGGAGATAATTTGTTAGCATTATCAATCAGCAATATAAAACCCACACTAGAAAAAAAAAAAACCAAAAAATAAAGCATCAGTGGTGCACACTCCTAGATGATAAATGCAGAAATAAAACTCACCAACTTATTCTTAAATTCAATTTATGTTGTAAAGAACAGTGATGACAGACATCAATGGCAGTTGCAATTCAAAAAATGAGACATTATGACCACACATACATTATGGAAATAGATTATGTTTTGTCGTGTTAAAAATAAACTGCCTCTGAGGTCAAGACTCACTGAGCTTTCTACAAAATACTTTAAATAACTTTCCATTTGTGGAAACAGAAAGCCAAAACTAAACTCAAATCTACCAAGAGGAGTAAGAAGTCCATTTGCTTTAAAACCCTCCTGTATCAAAGCATTATTTTAATTCCTGCTTTGTAGGACTCAGCAAAAGCTGGTCCTTCTGGATGACACTTGCGGTCATGTTGCAGGAAGAATAACCTCATAGGTGTAAATATCATGCTGATCATTCACTTTTTATCTGGAGACAATTCAAGGCAGTTGATGAATGTGACTGACCACAACAGCCTGTGCAGAAGAGCTGGTTCTTCTGGGCTATTCTTTTCTTTGAGACTGCAGGGTATACTACTGCTTAAGTTCTAAAGCCAGGGTACAAGAAGGAAATATTAATCTCTGATTAATTCACACTTATCACTTATGCATTCTTTGGTTTGCCGAGTCACCTTGAGCAAGACACATCCTTCTAGAGACACCTGACCTGCTTATAGATAGAAATCACAGTGTAATTGATGCTAATTTTGCCCAGCCATTTAGTACTAATCCTTGAATATAATTCATATAAGGGCAAAAATAAGTTGGTTTATTTTTAGAATTTCCTAGATTTGAACTAATTTTATATTTTTATCTTTCAGAGTTATTGTATCTTTATTTTTAAAATGGTGTTTCTTTTTTGAAAATAAATATTATCCCTTTATGCCTGTTCCTACTCTTTGCTATCTTCTTTCCATGGCTTTGCCTGTGTACCTATACTACCACTCATCTCTCATGCCCTAATTATTTCTCTACTCCAATTAAAAGCACCTAAACAGGATGAGTGAAATTCTGAGTCTGCCAGTTTTAAGTTCTCATCAGTTACCTTTAATTAGGTCAGAATTTTGCCTGAGGTGAGAAAATAAAAGTGATTAAAAAACTTGATGAGTAACACCTCTTTACAAAAGGATGCTGCAGGTTTTACAGGGCTAAAGTACAAGACGGTCAAACCTTTTCCATTCTAACTACAAATTATGACAGAATCATAGAATTGTTTTGAGTGGAAAGACCTTTAATATCAGAGTCCAACCATTAACTCAACACTGCAAAGACTGTCACTAAACCACGTCCCCAAGTGCCACATCTCAACATCTTTTAAAGACATCCATGATAGTTATTCAACAGCTTCCCTGGGACAATTGTTCCAATGCCTCCCGACCCATCTCATGAAGAAACTTTTCCTAATATCCAGTCTAAATATCCTCTATCCTAACTTGAGGCCATTTCCTCTTCTGTTGCTTGTTATCTGAGAGCAGACCAGCTTCCATATTGCTACACCCTCCTTCTAGGCAGTTGTAGAGAGTGATAAGGTCTCCCCTGAGTTTCCTTTGCTCCATGCTAAATATCCCCAGCTTCTCCAATTGGTCCTCACCAGACTTGTGCTTCAGACCCTTCCCCTGGTCCATTTCCCTTCTTTGGACCTGCTCCAGCACCTCAATGCCCTTCCTGTAGTGAGGGGCCCAGAACTGGACACAGGATTTGAGGTGCAGCCTCACCAGTGCCGAGTAGAGGGGGACAATCACTGCCCTGGTCCTGCTGGCCACACTATTGCTGATCCAGGCCAGGATGCCACTGATCTTCCTGGCCACCTGGGCACAGCCTGGCTCATGTTTGGCTGCTGCTGACCAGCACCCCCAGGTCCTTTTCCATGGGGCAGCTTTCCAGCTGCTCTTCCCCCAACCTGTAATGCTATGTGGGGCTGTTGTGAGCCAAGAGCAGGATCTGGCATTTGGGCTTGTTGAGCCTCACACAGCTGGCCTTGGCCCATCAATCCAGCCTGTGCAGATCGCTCTGTGGAGCCTTCCAGCCCTCCAGCAGATCAACAAGCCCACCCAACTTGGTGTCCTCTGCAAACTGACCAAGGGTGCACTTGATCCTCTCATCCAGATGGTTGGTAAATACATCAAACAGGGCTGGCCTCAACACTGTGTCCTGGGAGACACCAGTTGTGACTGGCTGCCAGCTGGACGGAACTCCGTGCATCACTGCTCTCTGGGCCTGACCACCCAGCCAGCTTTTTACTCCTCCAAGCCATAAGCAGTCAGTTTCTCCAGGATAATGCTGTGGAAATGGTGTCAAAGGCCAGGCAGACAAGATTCACAGCCCTTCCCTCACCCACCAAGAGGGTTGTCTTGCCATAGGAGATCAGGCTGGACGAGGAGAACATGCCTTTCACAAATCTGTGCTGGCTGAGCCTGATCACCTGTTCGACTCACATGTGCCTTGTGACAGCATTCAAGTTGACCTTCCCCAGCACCAAGGTTTGGCTGACAGACCAGGTTATCCTTCCAGCTCTTGTAGATGGGTATCACCTTTGCTAATTCCCAAACAACAAGACCTCTACAATCCTAGCAGACCTGATGTCAAGTCAACTGACCCATGATCAAAAAAAGCCCCAAAAATCAAAATTCTACTGATGGCACCAGGCTTAGAGCAAGGTATTGATCTGCTGGCTTGCTGTTTTTTTCTGTGTCTGGAAGGATAGAGGAAAATGCCACTTGTGCTCCTGATCCCTCAATCAGTTGTCCCAGGTCCCTGAAGTCTCTTAGTTGCTATCAGGGAGACTTCAGGGACTTGGGACAGTCTTCAGGAACTTGCTCAGACTTCTTGTTGCAACTTCATTACAGATTGAAAAAAATCAATCAAGGGTAATCAATCAAAGGCAGTATTCAGGGCAGGAAGGTTTCTCCTCATGTCTTAAACCCAAGTCCCAAGGAGGCAGGGCTGGTTGGCATAAGGTGCCTTCTGTTCCCTTCAGAGGGCACTCTCCTATGGAAATGACCCATCTTTTTTCTTTATGGAAGCACTTTTGTTGCAGAGCATAGGCCAACCTCAGCAACACCTCCATGCTAGATGAACCAGTGTCCTTGCTATTGTTCAGTTTTCCTTGCAGAGCCTCAGACCTGTTATGGTAGGGCGCCTGGGAAGGTGGGACAGTCACAGAGCAGACACACCAGCCACACTAGGCAGGAACCTGTCACCATTGCCCCCTCTCCCTTAAGTCACTGTGTTCACCCAGGCAGAGAGAGGAAAGAGAATCCTCTGTGACATTAATACATTCTGCCTGTCCAGCTTGTGCCAGGGAAAGCAGGTAGCTTTTGGTCCCTTCCTCTCTCCCTGCTACTCACCTCCCAGAGCTCTGTCACTGGGCACAGAGGAGCTCCCCTGCCCAGGCACACCTCCCACAGGAGTGCTCCCTGCTGCTGGTCAGTGCTGCTAAGGGCAGGAGGCTCCACCCTCCAGCCCACCACCTGTGTGGCAGCGTGTTCCCATGGGAGCCCTGCCTCTGGGCAGCTGCGTCACGTTGGACAAAGATTTCTGAAAAAGGCTGTGAATTTTCTGAATAGCTTCACTGTTTAAGTTACTGGAACTCCTTGTTCTATTCCACATCATTATGCTCTCGCTGAGGCAAAACCAACTCACTACCTCCCCACACACTCATGAATAATTGTTTCCCATGTGCAGGGAAGGCTAAATACCATCTGAATTTGCTACAATAAAGGAATTAATGCCTCATAACTCACCTTCCAAAATGCACATAAAAATAAAGCATCAGTTTACTTTTGGATTCCTGGATGAGAATCCTGCAAAGACTGTTACTTGTACACTACTGTGACCTGCTGAATTAAACCATTTTAACTCTGCATATAAGATGACAGAGACAACAACAGTATCATCAAAGGACCACTGAAAAATAAAAATGCTTTATGTCACTACTGCCAACACCTGGGATGGATTTCTCCTGTCACACTGCTTTTCTTCCATCATCAGATATTTTAGGCACAGATGGAATAATGTTCCCTACAGCAGCCAACAACCAGAAAATTTGAAAACCATAGGTGATGCCTTTTCAGAATCATCACCCATCCTCTCCTCACCTTCCTGACACTGGAGACCTTTGCCTTGACCCATGAGTTTTCTCACTTTTTCTCTTCCTATCTTCTCCTCTGTATGCTGGGGACAGAGGGGAGACTGAGTGGCTGTGAGTGCTTTGCAGCTGGTAGGGTTAACCCAGGGGGAAAAAGGTGTTATTCCCCCTTCCACCCACAGGACAGACCTGTAAACACCACTGTGCTCCACTGTCCCTCTTCAGTGACACAGACATGCACCCACTCTACTCTCTTCAGAAGGCAACTGCTATTCTTTCAAACTGAACATCCTCCCCAACAAGGCACAAACTCTCATCACATACCATCTCTCATCACAACCTACTCAAATACAGCACTCTTGGATTAACACAGTGAACAACTGTTTAATAGTCTCTGCACCTGATAAATCATCAGTCCTTACATACATGTGTCTTCTTCTGGGGAAGGTTGGTAAAACTGGAATTTTGATCTCCTCTCCTGCACAAAGTGAAAGACAAGTAAAAAGCACCACCTCCACCTGGGAAAGTCAAGTCACTAAGTACCTAGAGGAGCTGCAGTTTAAAAGCTGAATTACATACACACAGGGGTAAACAATCCCAACAAATAATATGGTAAAAGCAAAACCACTTTATATTCATAAAATTATTATGAAACCTGCAAAACAAATACAATGTCCCATTTAATTCAACCAAGGCTACTCTAACGTGAGATAAAAATCCCTCTAACACAAATCTTCAAGCATGGACATAACTCACATCTGGGTCAGCCAGAAAAATCAGGATCAACTATAATCCAGGTAAAAATAAATTTTCATCAGCAGTGATCGGTGTCACAATGCCACACAGAAAAACCTCTTTTTTGTGCTTTTCTGTGTGAAATTTCACTGAAGGTAAGTGGGCAGGCACCTATGCTATGTAATAAAAATCAGCTACAAATAAGCATTTAAACCTTGACAAATTCTTGAAATTCTTCTAGGGTTTTTTTGTCTTTTAGGCGCAGAAGGGAAAAGAAGGGATGGTGTTTCCAAATAAAATGGTGACCCAGCGGATAATGCAGAAGCTGCAATTGTTTTTGGCAGGGTTCCCACCTCAGACTAAATCTACAGACATGTTGCTATTGCTGGAAGACATTAGTTTTATAACTGTGAATCACAACTTGTTCACGATTATTAGAGGAAAAAAAACTCACGATGATTAGGACTCATAAGCCATTGAAATATGAAAGATCTGTTTCATTAATGACATTGGAACCAATGGCCAGGATTCATTTCTTTCAAGCTCTCTTATATGAATTGGGGTTTTTTTTGGGTTTATGGGGTCCTTTTTAGAAACAGTCTATGGCTTACTAAGCAACAAGAGGGGAAGAATATAGTAACCTCATTCTGGAACACTTTTCTAAAGAGATTCTCCTAGAATGGCAAATAACTATGAATTCCAAGAAACAGGGTAAATAAAGATTCTTGAGAAGAAACAATTACCAGAAGGTTTTGTTATTGTTAAGGTTTAAGTATTTTATATTTGACTTCTTGTTCTACAAACACAGCCAGGCACAAACCTAGCTTGCCTCTTTTTTTTTTTCCAGAGCACTAAAAAGGTGCCTTAAACTTTTATTCCAAAAGCTAGGGGCCAGATTTGTTCAATAGCAAAATCAAGCTTAAGCCCGCAATGAGAAATAGGTGCCCTGTCAGAGGGTGGCCCAAACTGCTTGCTCCATTCTTAAACTCTTCCATTGTTATCTACATCTGCTGCTTCTTAAAACTCCTTTTTGCCACTCATAAATTTCTCTCTTTCCCACTTTCTCCATTTCATTACTTTGTTTTGTCAATGAATTCTATAAGCAGGATAACCTGATATTTACCATTCTGGTAATACCTGGTTCTTCAGAAACAATGAAATCCAGCACTTTATGCTCTTTACCTCTCATCATATAGAACACATTTCTGCATTGCATATCATCCTCAACCCAAGGCTCAAGAAGTGCCCACTGAAGAGTACACTTGCAAATTACAAATACAAACATATCACAAATGTGCTAAGCTTTATACAGTGAAATGACTCCAGTAAAGGAATGACAGTTTGTCTGTCTTCAGTTGAAGAACGGAATCATTAAATCACATAGAAACAGTTGAATTTGAATACATATGCTTAAAAACTCTGATTAAGTTCTCCTAAGCCAAGATTTTCTTCCTTCAGTACTCTCCAAAGGGAAAGTAATGAACCTAATAATTGTTTACATTTAAATTGGAAAAAGAAAATTAGCAAAGTGCTAATTATTTACTGAAACAAATGTCTAATACTACCTGTTTACAGGTAAATTTCCAAACACTGGTATCATTTCTCTTGACATATTTCTGAATTTTTATTTATAAGAATTTTGACACCTGATTTCTGTCCAAAGATGAAAATTTAAAATTATATAGTATTTGCCATTTAGTACTTAGATTTCAAATGCTGTCCAGTATTAATGTGGCTTTGTATATTATTTTATTGTAACACCTAGGTTTATTATTAGTGTTAGCAAAACTGTTTTAATATTAGCATAGGGAAATAAGTATTGGGTGCAATAATTTAATCACACAATGGAATAACCATTCTCTTACTTCTATGAGAAAGAAATCACAGCATAAGCATAAAGAAAGAATCAAGCACTGCCTCTCCAAAAGAGACCAAAACACAAAGGCAACACTCATTGGTTTGAAAAGTTGATAGATGAGTCAGAAGTAGCCAGGAACAAGATGTAGAAACTGAATGCCCAGTTTGCACAATCATTTCAGCTTCTGAAAGACCACGTTTTGAATAAGCAGACAGTGAAAAGGGACAATAGATGGAACAAAAAATAAGCAGGAACAACAGAGAAAAGAAACAATTCACATATGATTGAAACTGTATCAGAAAATCATTGTGAAAATAAAAACCAGTATGGATTGCTTCCAAAGCTATTATGAAAATTGCAGCACAGCAGACAGCAAATTGCATGCACTTTCCTAGACTAAATAATTTTTTTTCAGCTAATATTATAGATATAGTCTGCATGGTCTATTTTACCCATTCAGATTCCATGATAACCTCCTAGATATAAGCTTCCCCTCAGGAAGATTGAATAAGGCATAAGGAATCATCCAAGTCCATCCAGAGGGATATTTAGAACATGAAAAAGTATGCTTTAAGCAGCACAACCTGAGATAGAAATCCTTCTTTCTAAAGGCCATGGTAGGCTAACTGAAACTGGGAAGAAAACAGTTCCCAAAGGCTCAAAAAAGAGCATAATATCTGAAAGACAACAGGCCAAAGCTGCATGGTAGCATTCAATAAAACATAGGGCACAGAACCCAAATAAAGGCTGGCACTTTAAAATTCCAAGATACCCTTTACCAAAGCTGAGAGGCAATCAATGCAAATTAAAAAAATCAATGGCAATCAGAACTAAAAACGCGCTATACTTCTGGATAACAAAACACTGAATTACACTGAAAATACCTACCCTTTTATCTCTGGAAATTTTATTTCCAGCTCTGATAAACGTGGAGTTTTATCTTATTTTAAGCATTTAAGAAAAGCTGCGCAAAATTATAGCCATTCAATACTGACCTATAGCGTGTATTTTCCTCTTTGCAGATTGTTCACACACATATCTTATGGCTAAGAAAAACCCAAAACAAACGAGACCTCATTGGCAAAGGTGATCACTGAGCTCACAAAGAATAATGTAAAGATCATTGTTGGAGTAAATTACTTCATTGCTGAAGTAAATACTCCAGCAATGATCCTCCTCACCTGTACACTCAGCATTAATGCAGAAAATGTGACTTACAGCAACAAACAGTGAGCTCCCCATCCATCAGTCTGCATCAGAACAGGGGGACTCAATTTTTCACAGAGCTGACCAGGGAAATTCTCACAGCCTTAAAGACTGAAAAAGGAAGAATTTAAATCCTGAGGCTGGAATGTCTGTAGAGGACAATTCTGGCGGAGCAGATACAAAGGATTTTTTTTTTGCACCTTTCCTGGCAGAAATGCCATCTTTAGTTATTGCTACAACCTGAACTGTTTGCTCAGAGATTATGCAACTGAATGGAACTTTCCACACCTTGTTATTAACAAAAGCAGCTTTGATCATTTTGTAAAATTAGACTCAAAACCTAGTTTGCTGCAGTAGAAAACAAGCTCAAAAGCCAGAGAGGACGATTAATCTATTTCAACCGGCCAATCATACTTCACACTGAGGAAAGAAACTTTGTGCCAATATGGGATATTTTAAGCAAGCACAAAAAAGCCTTCAAGAAGTTAGCAGCCATCTGTTAGGAAAGTACATGATGATAGGCACAGCTTCTCTATATGCTAATGCTGCAATAATGAAGGTGGTAAATAAACATCATGTTCACAATGAAACAACAGGTCAGAAAAGCAGTCTGTTTCAATGACAGTTGCATTCAATTACATAGTGTTTGGCTGTGCACTGTAAAGCATTTGAAAATCTTTTTCATTGCTAGGACAATTACCATGATGCAAAGGAAATCATTACAAACACCGTTGGAAAGAATCATGTTAAAACTATTATGTTTTTACAAATCAAAAATAAGATTCTTGGAATAAAATTAAAATGCAAGTCTCCTCATGAAAGAAAAAAAAAAAAGAAGTTCATATTACACAAAATTATTACACAATTCTTTACCGCTAGGAACCTAGTGCATTTGTCCAATTCTCCATTTTCTCCAGCTGAAGGAGATATAATGTTTCCTGAACCTCAAATATAGCAACCTGATAACACTATTAAATAGCAGAAATATAACTTCATCTTGTCTCCAAAAGTTTTTTTCCCCTGCCTCCCTTTTGTCTCTCCTCCTACCACCCAAATAGAAACCATTGTGTTTCCATTTGATGGCACAAACTTTGAGTCAATCAATTTCCTTCAAATCTAAGAACTCACTTTGCAAATATGCCTGGCTGGCTTTCTGTCTGTGTTTCTACCTTTCCCAACAATTACAACCTTATGGTAATAGAGAATTTAGAGTGTCCAACAAAGTATCACCTCCTAGATGTAGAAGCAAACCTAAGAAAAGGCTACTAGCATTTTGGAGGCACAGTGCAAGTCATGGAGAAGTCATCTATTTCAGGCTTGCTTTGTTCAATCAGCATAACTCTACTGAATTTAACAGAGCCAATATAATTTATCCCAACTAAAAATGTAATTCTCCATTTTTAGCAGAACCATTTTCACACATATTTTCAAATCAGAAATATTATATACAACAGAATACTCATTATCTCCTCTTCCCCTTAATCAGCATTGCTGGAAGCATCCCATTTCTACATTTCATTAAACTAATCATACTCCAGTTCCCAAGAAAATGTCATTGTGTAAAACTGTCTTTGAAAAATTGTAAAAGGATTTGGAAAGAGATAAAATTAACTTGGTAGGCAAAAGTACATATTGTTAAAATGTTGACAGATTGGGATTCAATTTATCAACTTGTTTTTCTTTAATTGAGCTAGAAGGACCAACCATCACTCCTGAACACTTTGTCTAACACCATCTAAAAGGAAGGATGGTTTCAGCACAGAGTTCCTCTGTTGGAAGGATGGGAAGAGCTATGAGAAAAGGCTCTGAGGTTACCTCATAAGGAAAAAAAAAAACTGGAACAAATCTTAAAGAAACTGCTGTAGGGAATAAAAAGCATTTCATAAGGCAGAGAAAGTACAGCAGAAGATATGAAAGTGATCTATTACTTCTGAAGAAGGCTCCATATTACATTTTTAAAGGAATAAAATGTGATTTTCCAACTGGCCACTACTGACCTGCCACACATCTTATTCTGAGAAAGTCAGTTTAGTCCTGTTTATTGCTTACATATCTCTGTCTGAAATGATGCAGCTGGGAGCATATTTCCTTCACCCTGCCCATGCCAGCCTATGCCTTGTCACTCCAGCATGGCCAGCACTGCAGCACACAGCTGTACTACAGCCTGTCACACCCAGCCTAAGCTCCCATCCCTCCAGACAGCTGAACCTGATTTGAAAGTAAATTATCTAACTAAAAATTTTGGCATAACTCTGCTGAGAGGAATATCTCACACAAACTCATGACTAAAAGTAACAGTAATAAAGACAATTTCCTATGCTGCAACGGGTCTAAGAGCTTCTACTCCTCATAGGAATAATGATGGATCTCTGCCACCTGTAACAGCTTCCACCCAGCATTCTTCCAGCCTAAACCACTGACCTACAGCAAATGGCTTCATGTGGTTCTTTTGGGGACATTTTAGCAGTACTTCCAGCCAGAGTCTAACTTCCTGCAACATCCTGTGGATTTATGACACTCATTGGGATAATCAGCTGTAACCTAATTTGTCAGGCTTTATTTGTATTTAGAAATGGTCCAGTAGTCACATCACACACCTTCCTATCTGCATGCCCTATTTTTTCAATGACTGTAGAAGTAAGAGAAACATCATTTATTTGGGAAGTATTCAAACAGCATCTAATAAACATTATTAGTAATACAAATCAGAAAAGCAGTAAGATCCTCTTAATTAGGTCACTCTAGTAAACAGCTGCTTGTCCTGATTATATGACTTATTTAATTAAGAGAAGAATTTATTGAATAATAAAGCAGCAAGGAGAGCTTTAAAATGATAAAGTAAAATGAGCACGCATTGCAAACATAGCATGAACATTCTTTGCCTCTCTTTTGTCAATTGCTTTAATCTTCAATAACTTGATGCACTTCGAAATGCATTAAAAGTTTCAAACTTTTTTGTTTTATTTAGGGTTGGCTGATTAACTCCTTAATGAAACTTGCAAAGATGTGATACAGCACATCATCACCAGTTACTTTAACGAAGCAATGATTCATCCTTTTATGCTCCACTGTGAGTGAGATTATGCTCCCAGATTTTTTCTGACTGTGTTCAGATCTCACAGAAGTGGGGCCAATTAGTTTAATGACGTTTTACACTGTTTATCCTCTATGTTTTGCCTATATTACCTGAGCTAATTTGAGCGCCTACATTGTACTGCATGCTATGTATAGACATGCATATACACTACATCAGACTAAAAATAAAATCATTTCTAGATGAAACTTGTGCAACATCTAAATCAGCATGAAAAAAACATTCCCACTCAGCACTGAAATAGTGTCAGAGAGTCACATTATCTGGGCCTTTAAGTTCTCTATTGCAAACCTCCTGCTATATTATGTATGTTCTCTCTATCTTTACATATGAATTATGTATGTTCTAAATATATGTTTTGCAGAGGCCTACAGGAATACTAGATTTGGCTCTATAAAAATATCCCATTCATCCACCCTTACTGCCATTTCAGTGGTGAGCCCAAGTCACCACAATAAAAAAATCCCAAAACAACAACAACAAAACCCTCCCAAAAAAACATACCAACAAACAAACTCCCTCACAAAGCAAAAGAGATTTTATGGCCTTACAGTTACAAACCACACTTCTTCCTTTAGCTGAGCAAAGCCTATCTTAATGTCAGGGAACACTAGGATGTGTACATAAGATCAGTAACTCATTTTTGAAAAATGAGCTTTTCACCACATGTTCTTACCCTTTAAAACTTTACCATCATTTACCTGAGACAAATAATCATTAAAATATTTACCACACTATTTGGTACATCTCTAGTAAAGCAAATAAACTTTTCAACTGCCCCTGCAAATAGTTACTTTAAATTTAACCTTGTTTATTAAGAGCTTCTAAGCCCATATTAAGTAAAAAAATTGTCTTTTTCCAGGCACATTGACATCACAGAAATGAAAATCCATTTCTCCTTTGTATCAAATATGAGAAAGAAATATTTAATACAGAGTCCTTCCAGAAAATGTTGGTTCAAGGAGACATCAACTTCAAGCAGCTGGTGATAACCCCTCTAGAAAAAGATTACTGACACTAGAAAGCAAGTATTACCACCTGCACTGCACATCAGATGATCAGATTAAGGATCTGGTTTGAATGCTCCAGCCACCTGGAGACCTACTCACAGCACATACTGCTTCTGTTCCTTCATCCTGGGATGAGTTTGGTAGCAAGCAGTGCACTGCCCTCAGAGCACATGTGCAGAATGGAGAATTGCTATTGAAAATTGAATATATTGGTTTCAGGGGTTTTACCTTGGGCTGACTTAACGTTATCTCTGTGGACTAAATGCCCACTAGCAGTTTGATTGCATTAGTGGAATTCCAGAAACACATCGTCCAGTTCAGTTAATTCAAAAAGAATATGTTCCTTGGGCTCCTAAACCACTCCAGAATAAGAAACAAGCAGCAGAGCCAGGGCTGATTAGGAAACTTCCTTGAAATATTTTACTCTTAATCCAAATTTAATTATTCAGGTGGAGACACCCATGTATTCCCATGGTATGAAAAACATATTTCCATTTGAACCTAAGTAAAATTTGATATGATGGGATAGCACTAGAACTGGTTACAGTAGGCTGCATAAATTTAATGTCCCTTGAGTATTTCAGGTTGTCACTGACAACTTGCTAAAAAGGAGTTTACACCAAGAACAGAACTATTAAGCCTCAAGTCTTTAACATCCTGTTCTTAAGAGCTACTTGATTTTTTCACAGTCACATATGTTCAAGTGGCACCAGCTTCCACAAATAAAACTTTAGCCATGTTGATATCTTGCATAGCCCTGTCATTAGCATCTGGCTTGGTGGTTTGTTTTATATCCTAATTCACTGAAAAAAAAAAAAAAAAGCCAAATGTGCCATTTCCCAAATAAACATTACCTCTCTTCTCTCCTGTTATTTTTAAAAACTCATGACTTTCAAAAAAGTGACATGATTTGGGTGCCTGTTTTATGAAGTAAACACCAGGCACTGGCAAAATACAGTAAATCATGCTGGAGGTCTTATACACCAATTTTCTATACTCACAAGTGGCTGCTTAAAATTTCTAGCACTAGCCAGCCGGAGTGGTTGCTGTGCACTGCAGGGAGAGAAGTCCAGTCTTGAATAATTAGACTTCAGAGATATAAAACACAATTAAGCTCCTACAGTTCAAAAAATTTCTGTGACAGCTCTAACACTTTTCATTACTTTTAGAAAAGCAGATGACAATTTTCATAGTTAAGAAACAACAGCTTGATCAATTGCTGAAGTTCAAGTGAAATAGCTAAGACTTTTTGATCTGTCCTAACAATGAAGCAAAGAATATGCTTTTTAGTGTTTCCCCTACTTGACAGTCAGTAGCTGTTTCATATTTTGGGCGATATGGTCAGGGGGATGCAGTATGCTTGTTGGTTTGGCATGTTTTCCATAGTTTGACCAAGAAACAACACTTAGATTAGTCTAAATGATGATTATGAAAAATGTTATTTATCTTTCTAAGTCACACTTCCTGCATTTAACTGAAATGCAACCTCCATTATGGTAACTGTTCAGGGTAATCTAGTACCTCACACTATTTGCCTGGAATAATTAGTCTTTGCTCATACAGCATTCTAATGCTTCAGGCTTTTAAAATAGCTTCTATAAATACACCTGATCAGCATTGCAAGGCAACAAAATACAGCATTTTGTAGCATATGGCACACAAAGCAGTGAAGTGAAGGGCAAGCCTAGCTCTCAGCTGAGGCATGCCACCCAGTTTGTGCCATAGCATTTATTGAACCATATGGCTCGCCCTAGGTGGCAGGGCACCTCTAAAACACAGGTGTGTATTCTTTCACCTGAATTCATGACCCCTGAGACAAAGCTGAACGCGGCTCTCCTCATCCCATATTCAGTGTCACTTCTGTTGCATAAATTTACATAGGGTTTACCACAATAAACAAACAGAAATTGTGCATAACACCTGCAAAATACTTAACTACATCAACTACTGTTTAAAAACATTTCCCTCTGGAGAACAAAGCTTAATCTAAAACTCACTGACAGTTATATAAACCACAGAACAAGGATACATTTAAAAGAAAAATATCTAGTGTCTGACCAACAGCAAATGCCCTCCCCAACTTCCTCTGAAACAAAGCCATTAGCATGGAATCAAAATCTCATTTATTCTGGCCCAACTGTCAGGGAGGCAAACCTGAAAATTTTAGCATGCTGGTTCTCTCCAATCCAAGGTGCTTATATCAGAACTGCTCTGCCTCTGAGCCTCACCATTAATGCAGTCTTTCTCCCTTGCTTTCCACCTGACTATAAGAAATCTGTTTCAAGAAGTCCTCTGAGCTTATTATTAGACTTCATCCCTAAAGGACCACAAATAGACAGGAAGGTTTCTGCATTCAAACACTGCTAGTTTGGCACCCTTTAATACTACAGAAATCAGAAAAGGCTGAAACCTATAAAGACTTTTTTGCTGCTCGCTATATTAAGTCACACTAAAAACATTGTTGATCACCTGGCTGAATTTATTACATAAAACAGTATTGGAATTTTCACCCTTTCACCCCAGGTTTTTTTTTACATTGAGCATACTTTTCTGGGGATACTGTGAAATGCCTTGACTTGAAAACTACAAGTTCCTCGGTTCACCCTCTAAGAAACATGAAAAGCAGCTAAAGTCAATTTCAGAATTGCCCTGAGCAGAGCTGACGTTTCAGTACCTGAAATTGCCATTGAAAATATTTGCAAGAATCACCATTTTATTATGCAAACATGTGAAATACAGTAGCAGCTTAATCTTATTCTCATTGGAGTCATTGGAAGTTTTGCTATTTACTGAAAAAGGAAACAGATCAAACACAAGAAGCTTAATAATCCAAGCTCACTCACCATTGTGCAAATAGCACTTGATTAATTCAAGGTACCATTGTAACATACAGAATGGCTCTGTGCAGGAAAATGTGAAGTCTCACTCTTCACAGGGGGAGAAAAGCTTTCTGCCACAGAAACCCTGGGAATAACCCATCCTGCCCCACTGTGCCACTGCTGGGCAAAGAGCTGCACGATGGGTTTCTGTGCCCATGGCACTCTCAGGCTCAAAGCTCCCCACCAGTCCCCACCTTACAAATCCCTTTCCTTTACACAGAGGAATCCCACTGAGGATGCAGCTCTCCAGCCAGCTCACTGGAACAGCGAGCCCATGCAGCTGTGAGTTCACAACACCAGGCAGGGCAGCTCTGTCCACATTTGGTACATTTGGTTTTAATGACTCCAGAACAAAGCTGCACTTATATAGTCTTTGCCTCCACTAAAAGTATTTTAAGTAGCAGTGAGAATAAACTTGTTTCGACAATGATACATAACAGAGGGGAATACTGTACATTTTGCTGCTATCTTCTGTCAAATAAATGCTAGTCAAATGCTTCATCAGCTCTTGCTGTGAAGACAGACTGCCAGAATGGTGGAGAAATTCTGAACCTTTACAAGACACCTTAACCATGTGTCTTAATTCATTTATATGCAGACCCTTTCTCTCAGCAGAACTTTTTTGTACTGTTAGCCAATGTTGCTGAACTGAATCCAGAACAACAGGAGTGATATAGGAACTGTTTGCTTTTAATTTGAATGGTAATAAAAATGCAAATCAAACAAAAAACATTTTATAGCAAGCAGCATGAAAATTTTATATGTAGCTAGCAAATCATAAAAAGATGCATATTTACAGGGTTTAAAAAATTGCAACAATTATAAACAAAACATAGTTTAGTAAACTGCAAATATAAATCACACAGTATCTTGAAAGGTGACTCTAAATAGATCGAAAGGAAGAAAATAAAAAAGAGAAAACAAAAGGAAATCAGAAGTAAGGCACAACTTCTCCTCCTTTTCTCCATAATACAGTATCTTAAAAGTACCTTACAGTGTCTTAAAAGTCATGTAAGCAGAAAACTGTGCCAAGAACACTTGTGGAAAACTGTGCTATCTGATCATAAAAATCAGGTTTGTTTTCGTGACTATTAAATCTGTACGCAATGAGTAAGATAAATGTATGTTCTCTATATTCAAAAACAATTTAAAAATATTTTCAAAGTGAAGAAACTACTTTTGATTTGATTTCAATTACTTGGCTAAACATGTATATTAAAATACTGCAGATATATCATCCATTATATAGTTGCCAATTGCAAAGGACACAAGTATTTTGTGTGCTTAAAAATGTAAAATATTTTGGAGTGCTTTTGTTACTAGTTTAAAAGGTTAGAATATCCATAAAATATGCTAGCTAGGCACTTAAAATTAATGAATTATTTGCTGTAAGTAGGTCAAATTACATGAGCTTTCAAAAAGACAAAGTATTTTATTCCACATGACAATTCTGAAGTAGATTAACACCACTTAAGTGCAGTATTGAACAGGGATACCACACAAAAGGTTAAGCAACACTGTTGATAGCAAAAGGCTTAACCCACCTCACACAAATATGAGAGATAAATTACTATAAACATAATTATATAAATGTAGCTATTCAGAGCTTTCCTTGAAAAATTCAAATGACAATCATGAAAGTAAAATTTGAAGCAAGCATAAGCAAAGTACCTTAAGCAAAGGGTATCTCAAGCATTAATTATATTTTTAGGTAAAAAATGCAACTTGACCTGTGTTTATCACATCTGCTCCATTAAAAAACTCACTCTGTCTCAGATTCCTTTTCAGGGATACCAACTCAGACTGTAAAACTCCATTAAAATGATGATTTAAAGAATTATATATCTGAAGAATTGAATAATGGTAGTTTTCTTTTATTTTCAAGTTCTTTGCTTGCCCTATTTAATTTTTAAGTCCTTTTTATGGTGGCACTGCAGCAAGTGTTGAGTTGTAAGCTGTCCACATTGCCAACTTCTGGACCACATTAAAAAAACTTCCCAATAGTTTCATACGCAAATCTCAAGCAGTAGAGATGACTATGACTACAAAAATCTTCTCATCTAGGTCACTGTCTGTCTTTGACCCACTCCTAACTAGACAACTCTCACCAGCCATGAGTGAGTCTCATGTTCAGGAGCTAAGCCATGACAGCTGGTCATGACCAAAGCACACTGAAATTCTCTATGGACTCTAGCATGCAGGAATGAAGGAGGTTTAATTCATCTTGTTGGGAGGTTTTAAAATGCACATTAACTTCATGACTTTAGCTAGGCCAACCTAACTTTTGTTGATTATTTCTTTGCAGACAGTCTCAGAGTTTCCATCACTGCAGAAGGATGTCATTTAACCCACATTATCATCACTAGTTGCTAAGCTGCAGCTACTGCACAGTATCAGCAGCACATCTTACAGGGTGGGCTGTTATGTTGAAACCCTCAGTAACATTTCAGAGAGAGGTATTTTGTGGGAGAAAAAGCCCAACTGTTAAATATTTCAAATAATGGTTACAGTTAAATATAAAAGTTTTTAGATTTTTTTTTCTTTCTAGACATATTACCAGCACAAATTGTACCAGAATTAATGACACTTAATGATGACAGCATAACTCTACTGTGGATGCTCTTGCACTGCAATATTCCTTAAGAAACAAAGCCTTTGCTATAAAAAAAATAGCTTAAATAGTAGGCTTGATTTCAAACAGTTATAATATTAATTAGTGGACTAAAAGCTAAATCAATACAGCACAACATAGATCAAAGACAACTTGTGCCCTAATGTTCTCACAGCAGACTGCATAAACCTCTGGTTTTGTGGGTTTTTTCTATACCTTCAGATGTACCTTATACCCACAGAATAAGAATTTATATGAAAAGATTGAATGACCTCATATGACTTTTTATGAGTAAAAAAGGAGAAGCCAGAAAGGAAAGGCAAAATTGTTAACTGTAGATGGAAAGAGGGAGACAGATGAAACACTTATTATTTAAATTTTTTTTTTTTGTGAAAAGTAAAGGCAAAGATGAGAAAGAACACTGCAAAATCATCACTGGAAAAATGCAATTTTTCCAGCTAAAGTATTTTGTTGTACATTCCTTGCTGTTTTCCCATGCTAAAGAGCTTAACCATTGAAGGTTTCCCTTTTCTCTTTCTGTACTACAGCTATAAAGAATGCTGTGTCATTGCTGACAAGCTGCTACTCTCAGAGGTGCCCAGCTGGAAGTCCTTTATAAACTGATTTTCTGCCTCAGTTTAATATGGCACAACCTCAGCCTCTCTCAGTTTCAGCAAGTGAAGTTGCCCAGCCCTACAGTTCTTTGCCCCTTGAATGGTGATGCTCCTCAGCAAATGGCATTTGGAAGTGCCTGAGGCTGCACCATCAGCTGACACCAAATGAGTCCCACTGGCAGATTCACTAGGGCCTCAAACCAGAGAGATGGCAATGAGAGCACAAAGGAGAGAGTACAATCTGCTTTTTTAGATTCTTAAGCAGCACTGAAACCAGCAACAGGGCTAATACCTAAGAAATCATTAAAATTAACAGAAGTCCTCATAGGGGTAATTTTGCAAAAGAAAATACCTCCTTTTGTGTTCAAAGGCCTGGAATATTTATCTTTGGAAAATCAACTCACTTACAGATGTAACTGCAGTAGTGAGCCACCATTATTATAACTAACCATATAACCTTTAGTGGGGATCCCTCTTCATGTTGCATATTTCAGTCTCAATTTATAAGAATAGAGGCACTGTTGAGTGGCTTCCCTGAAAAAAACATCCTAAATGTACCTGAATAGAATTAGGATCCAAAGGAGCAAGGCTTTCAGGAAAGCCTGACACACTTAAGGTTCACTTAAGGTCCTGAATGCTCCATCCAAGTACTGGCAGATCAGTCAGAGGAGAAAAGCAATCTTTTTTAATGGTCCTTTGGGAAGACAGGGCTTGCAGTGAATTTGGTACTTTCTGGTATATTGTCTACATTCCAAGAAAGAGTATTAAACACTGAAAGGACCTTTGGAAGAGGAAGTCATTGTGAATTATAGTCCAGTGCATGGCAGCCTCAGAAAGGAACCCATCAAAGCCCTTGAAATCCCAGCACACAGGTTGGGAGCTGGCAGTGAATGACATTTTTTTTCCAAATTACAGCAAAATGCACATCCCAAAAAAGAGGCCATTAGGTCAGATACAAGCAGTATGAAACAGGAGAGCAGCTGAGAGCATCAACCCTCTCAAGTGGTATAAGAAATGTCAGTTTTCTTATTTAAATTAGCAGAAATTTGCAATGAGTCTATGAAAATTCCAAACTAGGCAAAAGGAAAGGTAGAATGTTGACTAGCCTGGAATAGTGTTTTTCTAACAGGGATTTTCAGAATATAAAGACTTTATCATCCTTTAAATCAAAGTAAGGTATTAAAATGGGAGTAAGGAAACAGCATCAAATGGTAGAAGGACTTAGGGCAGTATACTCATGGATAGGAATGCCACTGATACACTGAGAAAACTGACACCACTGCAGCAACATTATACTAAAACCCAGAAATATCCACTGCTTCATGGCTGGCATTCCATTAATATGCACACAGCAGCTCTGTAACATTTCTACTGATCACCTTCTTGGCAAACCACTAGTTTCTTCAGTGCCAAGAATTTAGGTAGATGATTTTACAGATAGAAATATATGCCCTTAAAGTGAAATATATTCTGGAGAGAAATTTCTGTCTGAGCTGTTCACTCATTCCATCTTCTAGACAGACCAAATAAAAAGAAAAGCCAGCTATAGAGATGTGTACTTGCTATTACAAAATACCTGCTGGCATCTGAAAATAAACTAGCAGAAAATCAGGATAAATGAGACTTGAGGCAAACAACTCTTTGAAGAGAATAATGATGTGATAAATAAAAACAACACATTTCCAGGCTATTGAGGTACTTCAAATGTAAGAAAAGGATTGAGAACAAGGGCTGAACTAATGGGGAAAGATTAAACGGATCCCAAGTAAAACATGACCAAATATTCTGAAGGATATGAGCAGCTGACCTGTTTAGACCTAGAGGAAATCAATGACTGGTGATTTAGATAGATTATTAAAGCGATTTACAGGTGCACCTTCTGCTCCTTTTTCACATGTCAACATCACAGGGTGAATTGTGACCATTGAGTCAAAATTATTTGGATTATATTTTTAGCTTTAGGAGAGAAGTACAGCAACTGAAGTACCTATTACTGATGTGATGCCCAGGAACACACACTTGACACACTTCATTCAAGTTCAATGACAAAGAGCAATACTAAGAGGATAGGACTGGTCTTCATGTCACTCTCCTTGTTTTACAGACTGCCCCAATCCCTGTGAGACTTTTTCATTTTCTAAAAAGGAGGAAGAAAAATTAAATTTCCCTAAGACAGAATTATTATTGGTGAAGTTTAACATTTGGTTTTTTGAGTCCAAAAATGCAACTTGAACTAGCAGGAATTACCATATTTTAAGCTTCTGGTCCTTTAAGACCATCTCAGTTTGATAAATGCCTATTTGCTATTGTCTAAAGAATATTCTGTTTCCCACAAGACCAGATGCACATAATTTAATCAAGCTTTCTGCGGTGATACAAAATAGTAACAAATAGCAGGAAGAATTATTTCACCATTTAGGGAACCAACCTTCTCCCCTTCTTTTGGGGTGAGCATAATCTGGTAGCTGAAGTAACAAACTTGAGAACATAAATCTCTTACTAATGACAAGTTGCTGACACAGGAACCAGCTGAGATCTGTGACTTTCTCCTTTATACCCATTAGTCAAGGTTAGTAGCATAAAATTTACTGGGTCAGTCAAAGACTAATGCTGCCTAGTCAGAGGTCTATGGAAGAAGACTAGGAAAATTCCAAAAACAATCTGAGATCCTCTTAGATAATAAAAAATGGAACCAGAATCTTGTTACTTGTAACATATCCCTTAAACTTATTCCCTTATGTTCATAACTACTGTGTAGCCACCAGTACAACCAGGAAAATACAAAAGTTACTGATGTGAGCAAGGGAAGGAATATACAGAACTATTCCCATTAATCATAAAATAAACAGTAAGTTTTTCATTAAAATGTAAGCCCTTTTATTATCATAACCTGGAAATTTAGTATTAAATGGCAATAATAAATATACATAAAATATGTATGTGAATTTGCACCTCCTTTAAAGCATATGCCTGAAAAAACCAGATTTTTCTACTTTGTGCATCTTAATAAGACTCTTCTCCAACACAGAGGACATACAGGAGTTAAATTTTCATTCTGCACCCATGCACCTTCTGGAATATAATGATTCTTGTCCAAATGTGTTAAAAGAAAATTTACTATTTAAGGAGTAAAAATTTATTATTTAAGGAATGGTCACTATTTGAGGAGGCGAAGGGGAGACGTGCACATCTTTAGGGGTTGATGATCATTGGTTTCTAATTTATTGATTAGGTTACATACTTTTATAATACTGTTAATAAGTTCATGTATATTCTGTAATTTAAATATTTTATTCGTTAAGTTAAATATTAACTCTTCATTTTTTCAGTCTTGTATTCTACTTTCTTATGTTTCTCTGATTCTTTGTTATTACATTTAGAGATGTCTAAGGACACAGTATTTTCGCAGGTGCAAAAACTCAGATCAGAAGGCTAAACACAGTACTTTTCAAGGTTCTAATAATTAGCATTCCCACACGAAAGCAGTGTAATGCAGAAACGAACAGAACTGAGATGACCTAAGATTCTTGAATGGAGGCAGTCTATCTTTTCCTCATTTCCCTTTCCCTCTCATGCCAAGAAAAAAAAAATCAGAAATCTAAGTCCTAAAATAGCATTCTGAATCACAAGCATAAAGTAAAGACAAGTGTTCTCTAATTGGAACTTAAAACAATACATTGCAATACATTGGTTCAAGGACTTAAATCATGCCAAGGAAAACTTTGTTTTTTCCCCCTTTCATAAAAATGCTCTTTTTCCTGCCTATTTTATCTTACTATGTGTCTCACAATCTTCAACTTTCTTTTTTCCTTACCCATAGGAAATTTCTGATAGATTGTTTTCCCTCACTCATTGCAAAGGAAACTAATGTCAAAACAATTATTTTTTCTGTCAAACAGCATTCTTACTTTCTCACCAGCCCTTAGGAAATCTAGACTCATTTCCAGCTCTGCTGTATACAACATTGTGACCTTGAGTAAATAATTTAATCTCCCCTCAACCCTCTTTCACACTGCATGTGAAAAGAGCAAGAAAGTTCTTCAGTCTCCCTCAAACACTTCAGTTCTGGGCTTTTTGGGCCACGAACTGGCACTTACAGCATTGGGCTGTGCAGTGCCTAATACAATACCCCTGCAATACATTCAGGGAAATCCAGCCACAAAGCTAATGCAAATAAATGCAGATGATGCTCTGCAGTACAGGGTAGTTCTTAGTTAGCTGCTGAGGGGCTCTACCACAGCAGTTACCAAATGTACAGCCATCACTTTCAGTACCTGCTACAGGATTTTGGACAACTAAACAAAGTCATCTCAACTTAGCAATCTCATAGCATCTGATGCAAAAAAAAAAAATTATAAAAAGGCTATGGAGTTCAAATCCCCCAAAACTACTATAGACAGATAAGACATCAGGTTAAATGCAATTTTACAAGAACTGTTAATCTCTGTCACCATCTTCAACACTCCCTTTGGCATGAGAGTATGATGCCCTTAAGGAAAATTAAATAATCTGAAATGAATAGCAGGACTTGAGAAAAAGCACTGATTCACAATCAGATTGCAAACCTTCTGTACACTGACTTACAATGGCATGGGTTGCAATGGTGGGATTTATAGGAGATGATTATACACAACTTACATCTGACTGATAGCAGCTTGCATTCAAAGTCAGGATCATCACCTTTGTAACTGACTGCTTCATGCTATGCTGCAAATTGAGTGGCAGCGGCATTTCCCTTTCCATTGTCTTCCTTAAGGATTACTATTTAAACCATTTATTCCAGAGCATATATATTCTGTTCAGCTTGAGCATAATGTGAACTAAATATTTCAGAAAATAATTTAAAAGGAACAATTTAATGAAAAAAAATCCCAAAAAACGCACACAGAAAATAAAACCACAAAATAATGCCTCAAGAATCACTGAGGCTTGAAGACAAGTCCATTTCAAAAATCAGTTCATTTTTAAAACCTAGTGGAACCTTGAAAAAAGGGTCAGTCTTCAAAGTATTGCAAGGCCTTTTGAAACCTACCAAACACTATCGTAAATGAAGGACTGATACAAGAAAGTCCTCAAACTGTAGCTTGGTAGCAAAAAGCCACTCTTCAGTCCAATTTATGTTCCTTCTTGAGGGGAAATATCAAATCCCCAACTAGAACTACACACCACTGGGACAGTTAAAACAACTCAGAATAATGCAAACACTACTGTTCACTTTCAGGGCTAAACTGGACCCAGTCTTAAATCAAACATTTCACTTCTGTTAATGCTTCATGAGGTGAAAAACACAGCAAAGCAAACAGCACAAGAGTGCTCTTAAAATAGCCATGCATTTTTCTCCTAGAGAAACTATCATGTCTGTAACTTACACATGGATTGAACTTGGCAGCATGAGCATCTGAAACAGGCTCTGGGGTTTGTAATGCCACTCTAATGCATTGCTAGAAGTTAATATTAATAAGAATTCCAGAAAAGCATTGGAAAAACTGCACCCATTTTCCCTGAAGGATACACCACAGTACATTCAGAATATTTTGTCAGAAAAGTGCATGGAATTTTCTTGATAGCCCAGCAACTGCATTTTTTTTCTTCATCATTTTAGTCAACTTTTTTAGAAACTAGCAAACCTTAGAATTAATGCAACATGAAACCACAGACCATTGCAATCAGAGTAAAAGATTTTAGTATATTACTAGGAAAGCAATGTTACACCTTTCTCTGGAGATGTCCTTATATTAAGCTAAATGTAAAGCAAGTCATTAACATTTGCTTTGTGTTTTGTATATTCTTCTGCACAAAAGAAGTCATCTTTTGCAGCAGCAAAAACATGCATGTAGAAGCATATTGGTTCAAGTTATCAAATATTCCAGAGCAAAGGCTAAGTCAAACAAGGAGAATGGCAAAAAAGACACTTCTGACAGCTCTCTGTAGTCATAATTCCTGGAGTGGAAGGCAGGAAATCTGGAACACTGGTGTGAACTCAAGCCTGTCCTTAATTCTGTCACACTTTCCCCTTTGGTTCTCCTATGCAAAGAAGAACTTCAAACTGAGGCACTCCTAACACATGCCCCATTCACTCCTGCCTGGGATGGACTTCTGACAGATCATCTGTTCTGCTGGAGGGATCTACAAAATCACAGGAGCAGGACATAAAGCAGACTGAAAGTCACCTACAATATGCCAGGCAAGACCCTGATGTCCCAAAATAGTGAACACAAGAGTGATACAGCAAACAAGATGAGCCCCTATGCATTCCCCATCCCCACTGCCTGGGAAATCTCCATTCAAACAGCCATTCACCCTTCCCTTAGAAACATGGTGGCCAAATCCAACTGCCTACTGCAAGCAAGCCCTGGACTCCACTTTTCCTGAACCACACCTGGGCATTGCCTGTGGCTAACTGGCATAGATCTAAACCTGGAATGCTGGTACAGCTGGCAACTAAGGATATAAGCCCACCAGATGACAGCAAGTTACAGGGCATTACCAGAAGTCAGAGAAGACTACTTACAAGTTGCAAAATACTCAAAGTTTATTTAAAGCTGAAATAACTCATGCTAAGCAGATAATCACCATGATATATTCCTTTGTAACAAATATTCTTTTATATGCCATTGAAAAATGGCTTCACAAATTTTCAAGCTGAATTGTTTGTTTCTTCTTGCACTTTTAAAAAAAACTTCTATTTTGAAGGACTACAAAAACACAACATCAAGAGTTACAATAAATCTCAATCCTTTCACAATATACATCATATTTATTAATTTTTTAAACTGATACGTCTCCCTACTTTCAACTCAACTGCTTGCAACTTCTGCCTACAAGAAGGAAGTCTAGGGTCATGGTAGCAAGAAAAAGAGCTCTCTTCTCTCTCTTCTCTCTCTTCTCTGTTATACTCTGGTTCTCAGTCACAAAATTACTATAGGTTAAGCTTCTGTTAAATGACTATCATCCCAAGTTTCAAAACATAAAATTAGAAATTAAAAAAAAAAAACAAATCACTACATTAGGAGCTTCAATTGTCACTGAAAAAAAAATTCTTCTTGTGCACATTTTCTCAACCATGCAGAAAGGGTGAACAAAAAAACCACTCTCTGCTCTATGTGTTGATTGAATCTTAAAATGTGGTAGATTATCATCACTCCAGGATGGTATATACCTACACATTCCCTGGAGAGAGACATTTTGGTTTGGTTTGGTTCACTTGGTGTTAAAAAGTTGTGAAAATAATTTAAAAGCTTGAAAGAAGTACCATCAAGGTGATATTTTAGAGGAAAAGGTGGTATTTTAGAGGAGCACTACCTGCTACCTACCATTTTATCAGAAAACTCAACCATAATGCTGATGGATTTAATTGAAATTATTCATTTTAAAAAAAATGTAATTACAGCTTACTATGAATTAGAACTAGATGTGATTTAAAGTAACCATTTCTCAAAAAAAGAAAAACTCCATGACATTCATTATGAGGGAAGATATATGGCTAAAGATTAAAAGATATTCCTCAGGAGGAATAATTTCAGGGACAGGGAAGGGTGCATATGCATACCTTCACTCTAGACTGTTCTGTTCAACAACATTTCTCTTAAAACATGCTTTTAAATAATCTGCAGAAAAATATTTGCCTTGAAGAACAAGCAATGGTTCAACAGAATTTCCACCTGGAAAATGGTCAGAATTCCTATATTTTTTTTACTATTCATAGTTTCTTAAGGCCAAGCAGTTGATGTATTCCAAATTAATCATTCAGAGCCGCTAGTACTGCTACCTAAGCAAATGGTATGCTTTTAATAAGGCCTGTGCATTCTATTCAATTTTGAGTACCTGTGTTCAACAGACCCAGGAACCCTGGAGAGCACCTCTGGTCTGGACAAGAGTTCTTGTTGACATTTGGGTGGGTGACAGAGCACGGGCTGTCCCTTCAGAAGCACCATTCTGTGTGGGAAGGAAATCCAGACACACAGAAGGCAAAAGGGTTGTGTGCACTGACAGCCAGTTGAGATGGCCACAGATTTAGAACTACAGCCTCTACCTGACATCAGTGTAGTAATTTAGTCATAGAAAACTCACTGTTTAATTCAGCTCTGTCTGAACTTTGTATAATGTTCATTCTTAATTTAAAATGCCAAATATTTTCCATGTATTTTGTTTTCCATATTTACCTGGGTGGGCTACAAAGGGGATGAACCACAGTCAGACGCAGGGGAAGGCTAGCACAGGTCCTGTGAATCACAGATAACTACTGCTGGCATGCTCAGGTACACTGGACCTTCCAGGATTCAGCTCTGTAGTAGCTGTCAGAGCAAGTTACATCAGTTGAATAGAGATTTTCAAGAAAAATCTAGTAAACCTATTCCTGAGGGCTGCATAACATTTTGTGATCCTTGTTATTTCATTGCCTGTAAAAAGGTATTACCACACCAGAACAAGGCTATTCTATTCATTTATCTTTTGATACCCTAGTTTGCTATTTAACAGCATAGCACTACAGTTATTCATGCTCTTATTCACACTTGCAGGTTTAAATCACTCACTTTTCATCCTATGTATGAATAATTCAGACCTTGACAAGACTGTTTTGTTTGTAAGCACGTTTTTCCTTGAAATGTTCCTTCCCATTTCTACAGGAAATGAAAAATAGGCATAGTATATAACACATATTACGTGCTTCTAAAGGGCAATAGAAACATATTTTTCTTATAAACTTTACCCTAAATTGAACTTCCATTCTTTGTGCTCGGTAATCCAGAAAAGGGGAGGGCAAAAATATCCGAGTAATTTACTGCTACCCCCTACTTCCTCTTTCAGAGAAATCAACCATAATATGAATTAAGGATTCCCTGCATGAAGATTATATAGGAAAAAGCAAGGTAATCTTATTTTACCTGATGTCCAAAAGGAAAATAAAATTTAAAAAAAATAATTCATTTTCTCATTTTCTGACAAGTTCCTTCAGCAAATACTTTGGATAAAACAGACTGACACATCATGAAAAGCATATTAAAAGTTCAGCATACATCATAGAAAACATCCTGTCAACAGGTTTCTAATCTTTAAATCTAGTGCCTGTTATCTTAAGTGTCCATAAATGTAGCTGTCCTGACAGCTAAACAAGAAGAAACCTTTAGTCACATAGCCAGAATTAAACATATGCAGACCTCTAGAGATTCAACTCTCTGCCTTGAATGTAATCTAGAAACAAGTGACTAGAACCATGGGAATAGCAAGTATCATGTTGAACATAGCCAGTGAAACTTAAAAAACAAACAGCCTTAACAGCCACCTAAAATATCCAGCAGATCTTACCAAGTATACCTCCAGTATAACACAGAACTAATTAAAAAAAAACTATATTGCAACTCCTCCTAAGGGAGGCAACAACCCATATTTTCTGCTACAATATCAGGTTCAAAACTACAGGTCTACTAGGGCAAATTTAGATGAAGCACTTCAATCTAATGAGAAACTCTAAGGTTAGTACATTCCAGGGAAAAGAAGACCTGACTGTATAACTGTTTGTCTTTTCATGGGTTTGAAAATATTCTGCTAACCCTGGCACAAGCTTTTTCCAAAGGTAAGGCAAAAAGTCACCTCCTCTTCTCTACCACCTTCTGAGCTCCCAGACTCTCCCACTTGTTTTTCCACCCTTGGACTGCTCCAACTTAAAGGTGGTAGATCAGCACAGCACCCAAAGCACCATTACAACCAGAGTGCTTCAACCCACTGTAGCTCAGAAAGCAGCTTCTGCTCAGTAATTCCACCTCCTTTGCCCCAGAGCTGTAGTTGGTCACCCCAGAGGAGAGAGGAGCAGATTCAACTTTGACCCTTTCAATTGGAAGCTTCTAAACAGGAGCTTTCTGTCACTTAGGCTGACCTGATGTCTGTTCCACTAGGTGCTATTGCCAGTTTCACTGAGAGAGAGGCAACTGATTCACACCCCTGAGGCTGGGTGACACAGATGCTTCCATCTTTGAGCCATAAAAATCTTTGACTCTTGAAGGTTCCCACTTTGACATGTGCAACATGACAGTGTTACAAACCACTTGGGGAACTGGCTAGTCCTGGCATGCTGTATGGAAGAGAACTAGAGATTCGCCACACCTAGTAAGGACTCATTAAAATATGTAAAACCTCCAAGGATTACACAATGAGAAATTAACAGCAACCCCAAAAGCAACATAAATTGAAATGCACACATCTGTCCTGTCTTAAAAGTCTGGAAGGACTTTTAAGGACAAATCTGAACAGTATGAGATTTTTTTGGTCAAAACTCTCCTCCAGCACAACTAGAGAGGCACACCTCTTCCTGGCCTGTCAAATTACAGTCTCTCCTTTGGTCTGTCATACACAGTTAAAAAACTTAGTAACAAGAGGAGATGTCTTGAGTTCTACAACTTCAAGCATTCAGAAAAACAACTAAAAAACCTGCTTTACATCTCTCACACAGTGGATCTGTATCATAAGTAGAATCAGTCACTGAGCAAGGAGTTCTTAAAATCCAACTTCAAAATCAGAAGACAACCCTAATGAGATGGACTAGGGCTCCTGAAAAAGCTACTTTTGGTACATGTAGCTAGTTGGGGAAAATGAAAGAAGGAAAAAAAGAACCCTACAAAAAAATAAGGCAGAATTTTTCTTGAAGGAGAAAAAATTAGATCAAAAGCAAATACAGTTCAACTGCAGTGCCCAAACCAGAAGTTGCTAAGCAATCTGCAGTGATATGACTAAGTTAACCATGTGAACATTGCTAGCTTCCTCGGGAAGTTTCAAAGGACATTTACTAAAGAAGGCAAATTTAAAGGCACAAATATCTTGCTATGAAACCACCAATGCGTCACAGTTAAATAATTAGCACAATTATTTTCAGTCTTTTTAATAATCCAGTAGTAGCAACAATAGCTTTGGACAATTGTTTTAAGCACTCTGAGGACAGAAGAAGGAAAAAACCCACCAAACAAACAACAGAAGAAATAAAAAAAACTTCACAATTAAATAAATCTAAATTGTTGAATTTATCACCAATATGAAGAGAGGAACAAGCCAAGTGAACATTTTCCCTAACAAGTTTGTTTTTTAAGGCAGTTGATACTTGGTTTCTAAAATGGCTCCTATGTATACATACAACATATGCATCTCAAGATGTCATGTAACAATGAAATACAGCAAAAATTGAACACTGCAAGTTCCTGGAATACAAGATAAAACCAGAGACACTGGCACATGAAATCAGGATTCTGTGTACCAGAAAATAAAAAGTAATGCTAGAAGTCACAACACTGACAGAACAACTGTACTCATGGGCTCAACAGGAAGCCGGAAACTTCTATACAGAAAGGCAAACAAAAATCTTCACATAATCTTTTTTGCATCCCCAGAAGAACAAAACTAGATGTAATAATGCTGGAGGTCCTTCAGTGTGTTGGAACAGGCACATACCATCCTTGAATCTGTGTTTATTTGGAATGTCAAAGCCATGACTTAATATGATCTGTGCTTTCCTCTACAAAACCCAACTAATTGCAACAGTACTTACAAAAATGTCAGAGTTCCTAAAAGCTATTTGGGTGTTTACAGACTTGCTCTTTTCTTATGAAACTGAGGAAATTACTGCTGTTACAAAGCACATGTTCCAAGCACCATTTCAAACACTGGAGTACCTGAAGGACCTCCATAGGTGCCAGATGTGCCACAGAACTTTTGACACTCCCATTTTCTGGAGCTGCCCCTTGAGGTCACACAAGACAGCGTGAATATCACAAACTGGGTCTTGAGGAAATTTTACTGCAGGTGAATTAGAAGTGTCCTCCACAAATGGACACCTTGAAGAATATATTCTGGTTTTATCATATTGAAATAGAAGTAAGGAGATAAGCTCAAAGAAATACTAAGGCTCCACTTGCTAACAAAATCAGTATTTGCAGCCCACAGATGCTTGCTTATTTCTACAGAAGTATGCTCCTTGTTTTTACACAGTCAAGGTAAAACACACTTCACTACATGTAAGAAAAGGAGTTAAGAGAAAATTAAAAATTCAAGTTTATGTACAGACTTCATTAAATAATAATATTCAATATCAAATGCAAAAAAAAAAAAAAAAAAAAAAAGAGGAGTAAGCAATATGTTTTTTCCCATCACCTACAGAAGCAGAAGCATAGGCTAAGGTCTTCCATTTTTAGCTAGCAGTTCTACTTACATACTTAAACTGAGTTGAAGAGGTCTAAAATTTTTTCTAAATTAGATTTCCATACTTAAACCTGACAAAGAACCTAAGGGAAGTATAAAATAAGTAAGAAAGCCCAATCAACAACCAAAAAAACAAGGGGTCTTACACGAACACATGTTTGTAACACATTTTTTGCAAAAAAAGTTTTTCAAACTTTCTGTTTGCAAAAAAAATTGTGTAGGTCAGAGAGGTGCTCAAACATTATCGCCCTTTTTAGGAATTGTTTAATCCCTGTCTCTTTCCACATACAAGAGAACCAAATCCATTTTCCACATTTATACAGAAAATATAAGTAATTTAATTTTTTTTATTTGGTTGTGTTTCTACTACCATTAGCAGAAGCTTGAGCATTTGTTTGGTTGGGTGAAAATAGCCTGGTCTTATTGGTCTGGACTCCAGATCACTGGATCAGGTTGCTGAATACATCAACAAATCCAATTAGTGAGTAAAAGCACTGAATAACTTTTCAGTCACGACTCTGCAGAATTTCAGCATGTTCCACTCTCACCAAATGAAAGCACCTTCAGATGGAGCAGATGTAAAGCTACGAGTGAAATTAAAACCCCACTTATACTGCAATATATAAGTATATATAATATATACTGCAATATAGTGACTCATATTCTCATCTTCTTGATCCCTCAAATCCATCTTGTCCTTCAATATAATAAAATTATATGATTAAATTTTCAACTATTCAGTTAAAATGGCTTCAAAAGTTTAAAGCTGTGTGTAAGTCTGGCCCATTAATATTTGTTGGTTGAGCAATTGTTTAAATTATTATAATTGAATTTTCCTAACAGGGTTTTTTCCTGTATATTTTATCATAACAATAAAGGGCAGGAAATTGTCTTCCTGCTTCCAAAAGCTCAAAGTTTACTTTTCCCTTCCTGCATCAGGCAAAGTTTAGGATTAATAAGGTTTTTTAACAAAAATTAATTGAGGAAGGAAAAATTAAGAAGAGTAAGAAACAGTGAGGGATTCTGATATCAAAACAAAAGCTAAGGTCATTCAAGTTGAAAATGAAATCCAAAGGTCTAAAATTCAGGTCTTCTGCCTGACATAACCAAGAGAAATAAAATAAGTAAGTTACATCCTGTATGATTCTGCTGACCACTCTCTGTAATTCCACTGTGGATCAATTCTGCTCTCGCTATAAGTAGCATTGGTGCAGCTCATTCAAGCACGTGCCTGGTATGCACTAACCATGCAAATGATTCACCCTGCTTCACAAACACGACACCTGGAATAAACTCCCAAATATCAGTAGGTCTCTGCCCAAGGTACAGTCACGCAGGAACATTTTGCTGCCTGCCAGAACTCACATTTGTACAAAGAACCCCCTCTGAGACTGTAATAGCACAGTGTAATGGAATTTGTAACTTTCATAGAGGGGAAAATAAAAAACAATCTAAACCAGCATTTTGGCTTGGAAGACATTTTGTCAAAAAAACCTCACAACTAGTATCAGGAAGAAACATTCTGAGCAAACTATCCCTCAACAACCTCAATTTCAAAGATTTATGAGATTATTAACAAATGAATCTGACTTTTTCAGAGCTGTACAGTCTATTTCATCGGCATACATTTGCAGACATTCTGAGATAGTTTACACATATACAAGGAAATACAACACATTCAAATAATTTAGATCCACATTACATGGAATGGTAAAGCAAATTAGCATTTTAATTTTATGGATCTAAACCAGAGTCCTATAACTTCCAAATGCATTCATAAAAGGCAGAAAAGCAAAGAAAACAAGTCCCTTCTCCATGCTGTAAAGCAGGTGCAAAGCTGTTCTGCTGAGCTCTCTCGCCCTGTTGCTGGCATGAGCCCCAAAAAAAGTCTTCCCCATACAGATAATGGGAAAAATCTCTGCATTACCTATCAGATTGCTATTTAAATTTTCTATCACACCATGTGCTTAGAAACAATCTGTTGTTTGTCATCCTCAAAGTGTGTGAAAGAGAATCAGCCCACAGCATTTGTAATAAACAGGCATTTTTTCCAGCCCAAACCATGTTTGCAAACTTCTAAACTCTTTTATACTGAGGAGAAATTACAGTGGCATTACAGCCTTAACCACAGCAGCCTTAAAAAATGCAGAATGAAATAAATTATGTTTTTTTCCAATATTTTTTCCAATATTACTGAACTTAAGATTAAACTGAATAGGTAATATAGCATAGTAAACTCATATTCAAATACCTATTTTGAACACTTTATAAAATCAGCCTCTATTCCTTATTGAGCTTTGAAACTCTTCTAACAGTTGTATGACTACGCATTTATGAGTCAGGGCGCTTGAACATTTTACAGAATTTTGCCTGACTCTTGTTCACTGGAAGAATCCTTGGGGAAAAATATGCCCATTTTAAAACACAAATGGCAAAATATTCTATTTTGTTGTTGTTGTTGTTGTTGCTAACAGTGAATTGCAAACACACTTATCTTCTGTAGTTAAGAAATGAAGATGCTATTTCCACGTGCAATAAAGCCCAGTAAGCTGTTCATGGACAAACTGAAGTGACTGGCAATTCAATTACAGAGCCAGCATCCCAAATATACAAATCAACCATACTGATTCAAGAATTAACACAGATCTGAATATTTTTCCTCTGATATGAAATAAAACAGTAGATTAGAGTTGAAATAAGACATTTCTTTAGCTGGAGTCTGTCACATTTAGTTGAACTGTACATAACATTTGAACCCCACAAAAAATCCCATTAATTTCTCAGGTTTGGGAGCAGGTGGGGGGAGATAGTAATAGCTGGAGCTGAACCACACCTTGCTGTAGGATCACTGTGAATATCTCTGTCTTTAAATTTTTTTTTCATAATGTGACCAGCCATTGGAAAATGCATTAGGTATCTGTACATTAAATCAGGCTCAGGACAGGAATGTTAACTCTGTATATTCATTGCCCAAATGGGGACTTTGGTGAGGGAAAAGGTCAACTCCCCATAAGCTGACTGAATTAAAAACCTTTCTTAAAACAATTTAAAAAAATAAGAAAAAAATAATCAAAGCTCAGGGGTGGAATAATTGTTAAGCAAGGAGGCACAGCAGCACTATGTTAGAAAGTCAAAATTGTTCTGTGGTGGCCCTATATACAGATAGATAAAGAAAAAAGCAGCATTTCAAAAGACATCTATACCACTCTGTAACTGCACCCAAATTAAAGACAACATCTGTATTTTAAGCCCAGTTATTGATTTTAGAAGGTTCAGAACAAATTTGTTCAACATGTGGTTATTTAAAACCTGCTTGTAGTCCTTACTGCTGAGCTGGTTCACAGTATGCCTTCATCTGATGAATTTATTCACTCCTTATTACTTATCCATATAAAATTCATTATTGCAATTATTTACTAATTTGAATAAAAGCTCTTTTTTCAGTTTTTAACAAGGTTACACTTTATACGCATTTGTAGTCAATGCAAATTCTTTTTATGAACTTACCAAAGGAAAACATTAGGGTTTCAAGACAAAATAACAATGATGCTCCACAAACCTATATATTTTATATAAAAACATACAGACTTCTGTCCTAAACCTTTTCAGAAACCTACTAGTCAAAAAGAATTAAGTCCTTGGTCCTTGTCCACAGTCTTCTAAAAGAAGATGCCACTGCACTCATGCTCTGATAAATGTAACAATCAGTTAAAAAATAATGGGACATATCTCTTGTTCATTTCAGAAATAGAAATTTCAGTTAACTGTCAGATAAAAACCCATTCACGTATACATATAGTTGATCTATACAACAGCATTTTTTACCTATTTGGGTATGTTTTCAGTATTATTTTCAGCCTGACAAGAGATTCCTTGGCTTGTAACATTGTTTCCAGAATATGGGCATGAGCCTTCAATATTCAAAATTTTTAATTCACACACTGGGCTCACAGGCATGAAAACATGACTAAAAGAGATAAATTTCCTCACTAGTAAGTGCTCTCAGATAATCCTCTTCAGAAAATTGACTGTAGAGTTTAACCAATGTCCTGCTTTTGATTTTTCTGACTTTAAAAACAAACTGCTGTTCACTCTTTTAAACATATATGTGTATACACTTACATATACACGTGTGTATACACACATGCATGTCTATCTATACATGCACATATAAACATTTATCTTTACTGCGGTCTCAGTCCTCTTTTTAGTTTCCTGAAAATTAGTCCTGTCAGCACATAGGATTTTAATTAATTTAAAATTATATTTTCCTTAAGAAAATAGTTTTTAATAATTTAATCATGCTTTCACAGAAGATGCCTGATAAATTGTGACATATGAATTTTCAAAATAATGAAAATAGAATAATCTTTACCTCTTTAATGCATTTTCAAACTAATACATTCCCAGGTATTATGTACTTTCCTAGTAATTATCGAGTGTTCAAAAGGAATTATTTATTTGTTAAATATGCCTTAATTCTCAAAAGTATTTTAATCATGAGAAGCTGGAAGAAAAGAACTAATGAAGCCAGCAGTAACAGCATCACTCAGTGCAGTGCTGCTTGGTTTGGGTGCATAGAACACACAGGATAGTAAAGCAATTGTTATGTACACAAGGAGTTAAGGACATCCCCAACTATGTGCAGTCAATCACACCTATTGAAGTCAATGTAAATTAAAACTTTCATTGGCATAAACAGAAAAAAATGTAATACATTTTCATATATTATATATTAATAAAATTACATATAAACATATGTATTGGAGAGATTGACTGATAACATTGGTTTATTTGCCAGCTTGATTGGCATATTTAAGGCTTGATTGCCAAACTGCTACAAACTACTATTAAACATAACTCACTTTCAGATTTGTAGGAGTAAAATAGATAGATATTTGTACTGTATTCAAAACTGCATGTTAATTTTTTTCAGATATTATGGACAAAATTATTTCCAGAATCATATAATAAGAATTTGGAAAGTCAAGCAGGCAAGAGAAAACTGTTGGGTTTGGACCTGCCCACACTCTGGTTTACGGCTGTGTGGAAATGGTCTGTGAGCCAGGCACAAAGATGCACAGCAGGGACAGCTCTGACACACAATAAATACCCCAGGTTTCTTTATGAAGAACTCTCCGGAGTAGAAGAATGTTTAAAGTTTGCTACAGAGATCAATTTCCAGAGGAGAAATATTTTGAGAGAAGAAAAATCACAGGAGGCTACATCCTGGTTTTATTGTATCATTTTACTGCAGAAACTCATCTGATCCTCACCATTTTAATTACAAGGAGGCACAAAACCTATTTCACATCTGCTCACTGAGCCTGAGAAATGTCTTATAGTGAAAAGGAAATGAGAAGGACCAAGAATACAAATGAACTGAAACACAAGCAGCTAATAAATTCCTCCTTTCCTTAAAATCAGTTCTAATAATTTATTGTGAAATACATTTCATTAGGCTTGGTCCACAGAAATTTTAATTCGAATAAACATGTCTAAATTTTTTCCATCCTTCCCATTTAAGGATATTTATTTTTGCTTATTCTTTAAGCGTTTTGTCAGCATTATGCTCAATGCTACGTCTTTAAGAATGAAAGCTATAGCATTATATTCCAAAATGGTTGAGGAAACCTTTGCCATGACTCTCAAGTTGCAACATGCCAGATATTCATAGGTTCTCAAAGCTGCTGGTTGAAGATATAATGAAAGGCTCTAAGGTTTATGCATGAATCAGCATCCCCTTGTCACAATGTCATGGTGCAGTGATCCCTGCAGAGCTGTAAGACTTGATTTAAAACAGCAAAGCTCAACACTGACTCTTGAGCCAGCAGGATTAAACATTCAAGATTGTACATATATAACCTCTGTGCTCAAACTACCATACAAAAAACTTGTTATCGTTATGGCAGTTTTATAGTACTCCATAGGAAACCTCTCTTTAAGTGACTCCAATATCCTCTCAATTCTAAAATGTGTCAGAACACAATACAACTACCCCTGAAGTTGTTGGCAGGCAGATTTAAGAGGAAAGGATTTCATCTTCATCACTTTCCTTCTTTCTTGTTTTGACAGAATTTAAAACTTTTAAAAAATCTGGTATCACTGATGGTCAACACTCCTTCAATTAGACCAGAGTCAATTACACTGTGCTGAAGGACAATGAAGTCCAGTGGTCTGGATATGTTCCAATGGTTTGGATATGTTCCATTCTACCTTGTGAATGGCCTCCAATGCTGTACCTGTGCTCCAGCTGTTAAACCAAACAGAACCAAGGAGGTTCTGTTAGAATGAACCAAGAATTGTCACACAGTGCTAAGCCCAGCCCATTTCTTTTGAAAGCTACAACTGCAGTCATGGCAGTAAACACTGCTCTTAATTGTGCATTATTCTGAAAAAACCATGCACCACCTCTCAATCTAAACCACCAGGCTTCCTAGTGATGCTGACTTACTAAGTGTCAAACTGCAATTAAATTCCAACAGCTACTCCCACTGACCTGTCAACACAGCTTTGCAGAGATGCAACAGTCCAACAAACTAAAGTGGCTATTTTTATGGCTGATTTTTGAACATAATTGAGTTGTGTTCCTTTCCCAGGTTACATGAAGGTGGCCTGTCCACCTTGGTCAAAGTCAGTAGAATTGGGGCCCAATTTGCTGTCATGCAACACATGATCTCTTGGTGTTGAGGTGAAATTCCCACTGAAGTGCAAGTCATTACATGAATTAAGGCTACCTACTCACAGACTGTCTACCCCACTTCTACACCCATTTTTTGGCCACCTTTAAATGACTGAGTAGTACCACTGCTTGGAACATTACTCAGGGGTACATGTCCATCTCCTCTCTGAAGTTTAGGAACCTAATTTCAAAGTAGTATCAGCAACATTGGTTCGTCAAAAAACCACCTGCTCCATCAACAAACTCCAAGCAAGCACCAAAAATTAGTCTGAAGACTTTAACATTTTTGCATTGGGCTTTTTGTTTGTTTGTTTTTGAAGCAGATGGAGCAGTGTGCTACCAGGGAGGGGGGGGGAAGCAGGCTGAGCCCCGGTGGGGTGGCACAGGGGACCCCAGGCACTGCCAGCTGCCACCTGCAGGTGCCAGGTCGGGACCAGCGGGCAGGGCTGCACCCCTCCTCTGCCACACCAGCCAGTGCTTCTGCAGCCTGAAACACAGATGGCTCAGGGGTTTCAATCAAGAGCCAAAATATTTCAGTGGCCAGTTTGGGGCAGAAAAAGGTCATAATTTCTATTATGGTATAAGCCTGCCACTACATTTCCATGCAGGACAATTGCCTTGTTGGAGTGAAACACTTGGGTAAATACTGAAGCATTTTCAGATTCATATTATCCTACATTTCTGTGACTTTCTTTTACACCTGTATTGTTTCATAGTGCTGGTTTGGGGCACAAGTTCTTCGAACATTATTCCAGAAATAAAAAAAAAACCAAAACTGAAATAACACCCCCCCACACCCCAAAAAAAATCCTAACAAAACCAACCTGCAGAATGTTCACTATTTCAAATGAGAACAAGCATAGTGGGGACAAAAAGAGACAGATTCTTCTCAACCATTTTGCGTGCAGTGCTCTGCAATCAGCTCCTAAATTCTACTTCTTGTAAGCCAAATATCTGTCTTCGGAACTCCTTGCTCTCCAATCAGACCTTTTTGGGAAAGGTAACTGAGGGGATACTGTACATATTTTTAGCACATGCTTCACTAGTCAATTAAATCCAATGCACAAGATAACTTGACTACAACATCGGTGGTAACTTAGGGGATGAAAAAACAAGTACATTTTCAGGTCTTAATTTGGAGCTCTTCAAACTGCTTGAAAATTGAAGCATGGGACAATGTTCAGACAAAGGAAAATCCAAGATATGGATAGCATCCATCTTCCTTCTGTTGGAAGCCTCCAAGTCCAGCACTGCAGTCTACAGCCTACACATAGCATCTGAGTATTGTAAAAGTTCACCACGAGAGACAAGAACAAGGCTAATACGTACACACAAATGCTGGTCAAAAGCACTTGATGGTCTTGAAGAAAAATATGTAACATTTAGTTTCTCAAAGACACGGTGACTATGCTCGTCTCTACTGATAGTAGGAAAACCCTGGTGTTTTGCAAAACGTGTTTTCAGGGTTTTTGTTAACTTCACAGCTTTGAGAAACACATTGTCACATTTTTGCAGAACGCCACGTAACTGCTACACTAACTTCATCAACAGTCCAAGTAACATTATCTGCAAATACTGACCTAGTGCGGTTCTGGTTGATACAAACCGCCATTATCTAAGAAAGGAAGAACTATCCAAGCAGTTCGCAAAGATTAACAGTTTAGCACTACTGTGTCTGATTACACGCTCTGACCTTTTCTGTCTTCAGCTATGGATGCTATATCCTCCTACCCTCCCACATGCCACTGAAAGCTCCTTGCGTTGAGCTCTTGCACCACCTATCCCAGCGTCTGTGCCAAGCCGCCCCTCTTCAGCACCACCGCACGGGGTAGCTGAACCGGGGGACTAAAACAAGGTCACCAATGGAGGGAAACAGCTCCCGCTGACAGCTAACCTCCAGATTCAGTGACCCTTACGTCTTTTTCCCAGGAGGGACGGGAGAACGCCTGGGGCGAGCGCGGCGCTGGGCGGGAGCGGCACGGCACGGACCGCGCTCCCCGCTCGCTGCAGGGAGCCCCGGTTCGCCGGGACCGGGCACGGGCGGCAGGGAGGGTAGCGGGGCAAAGGCGGGCACGCCTCAGCGCCCTGGGAACGCGGCTGCCGGCTCTCACCCGGCACGGGCAGCGCTGCTCCGCCCGGCCGGCCCCGCCGCTCCGCGGGCTCCCACGGCCCCAGCACCGCCGGCCCGAGCGGCAGGAGGCAGAAGCGCGCACGGCTGCGGGACTCGCCGCCCGCCCGGGGCTCCTCTCCTGGCGCTGCCCCGCCCCGCATGTGCTCCGCGCCCCGCGGCACGCGTGCGGCCGGGCCCCGCCGAGCCGAGGGCGGAGCCGGGCACGGCCCCGCCAGGAGAACCGCGGGGGCGGCGGGCTCCCGGCGAGGCAGAGCGGGCGGCGAGCGCGGCCGCCCACGAGCGCTGCGTGCGGGGGGCGAGATGGAGAGATGGAGCCCGCAGCACCGCGCGGCGTAAAATGGCTGATCGCCCCCCGCCGCCCGCTCCGCACCCCTCGGTGCCGGCCCGAGGGGGCCCCGGCTGTGCCCGCGCCCGCAGCGAGGTGCTCCGCAGCCCGCGGGCAGCCCCGGGGCGGCGGGGGAGCGCTGCGGGCAGCCCCGGGGCCGCGCAGCCTTACATAACGCGCGGGGGGAGCCGCTGGGAACCATTTTGCACCTCCCGGAGGGCTGCGGGGGCGCACGGAGACCCCGCACCCCGATGGCACGGGGCCGGGCGCTCCCGCACCTGCTCGGCGGCGGGGCGGCTCCCCCGGTACCGCGCTCCGCACACACCCCCGCGCCCCGCACACACACACACGCACACAGACAGACACACAGACACGTACCCCGCACACCCCCGCACACACACACCCGCACACACCCCCGCCGCACCGCTGGCAGCCGCCCCGCCCCCGCCGCCACGGCAGGCTGGCAGCGCCCGCTACTCACAGGCGTTGGTGACGGCGAAGCTGTTGGCCACCTCCAGGTTGTCGATGTGGGGAGTCAGCCTGAACTCCGAGGTGGAATACTGAACCATCCCTACCCGAAACGCGCTGTACTCCTGATCGGCGCCCCTCGGGAACAGCCCCCCTGCAGGGAAACACACACGCGTCAGGCGGGCGGGGGCACCGGCGGAGCGGCGCCGGGGCCAGGTCTCTGCCCGCCGCGGGGCTGCGCTGGGCGCCGCTGCCGGAGCGCTCCCGGCCGTGGCTCCGTCCCGCGTCGGGGGGCGCGGGGGCCGGGCGCTGTGGCCGGGAAAAAGGCGAGGGGACCTCGCCGGCGCCCGGCGGGCACCGCGGTGGGACTGGGAGCGCGGCGACATGACAGGAATGCCCGAGTGACAGCGGCGGGGATGAGGGATCGGAACGTCCGCCGGGAGAAGAGCGGGGTCCCCCCAAATGCGGGCACCTACCGATCTGTATGCTGTTAGAATTGACCCCCCAGATCAGTCCCCACAACACAGGAGCCAGGAAGACAGAAATATGCATAATCTTTTGCATTTCCAGGAAAAGTAGAGCATCCACAAAGCCACGGAAAACAGCCCTTTCTTCTTCCTCCTCCTCCTCCTCCGCGGAGCGCGCTCGTCAGCAAATTAGATCCCGTGCGCTCCGGGCGAGCGGCCGGCGGGGGCAAGCGAGCCACGGGAGGGAAGGAACGAGAAGAGCCCCGCGGCGGGCGCGGGAGAAGCCGCTGTCCGAGGAGCTGCCGCTGCCGACGCTGCTGCCGCTGCTGGCGGCTCCGGCGCGGGATGGGGGTGCCGGCGGTGCCCGCTGCGCTCCCGCCGCCCGGCCCGGCCCGGCCCTGCCCTGCCCTCGCACGCGCTCGCCCGCGCTCCTCGCACTCAACGGGCGGGCGGCGCTCCCGGCGAGGCGGCGGCGGCGGCGCCTGCGCGGAACCGGCCCCGGCGGGAGCGCGCCCGCCGCGCCCCCCGCGCGCCGCGCCCCGCCCCGGCGCGCGCCCGCCCGCCCGCCTCCAGCACCGCGGACAGCGGCCTCGCTCCGGGGAGATCGCCCGCTCCTGTCGTTATCTATTTATTTATTTATTTATTTATTTATTTATTTATTTGGATATTGATTTGTTTGTTTGCCTGTTTGTTTTTTCATTTCACCGGCCTTCCCCACCTCACAAACACACCTGAAAAGCAAATTTTTAATTTTTTTTTTTTAATAAATTTTGATCTGTTTCAGCTGCTCTACCCAAACCGTGCAAGTTAATACGCAGGAAGAGTTAAAGCTATTCTGATATTTCATTTTCATGCATAATGGGGATTTTTTTTTTCCTTTCCAAGATGGGTTCCAGCTGTATTAGCTAGACATGCTATTTACTGCAAGCTAAATTTAACATTTCTCAGTTTGGCACGAAGTCTGTTGCTGTGCACCACACGCACACACACATTTTATAGAAGGAAAGGCAGTGTAGCATTTCTGTGACCATGACAATGAATTTGCTATTAAGTAATATTTTTCTGGCATATTTTTTATTAGCTTATATTTAGTTAACAATGCTGGGCAATATCCACATAGGAAAGGATACTGATCTTGCGATTAATTACCTTTCCTCTTTTTTCTTCCTTTTTATTTTTATTACTATTATTAATTTTTTTTTAAATTCTCCTTTCCAGGAGGAGGGTGTCAAAGCTTCAGGTATTCAGATGTCAATACGAGCACATATCCTGAAGACATAAGAAGTTGGTAATTTTAGTCCCTTCACTCATTACTAATTCATGATGAGTTTTATTTCATTTGAGTCATTTCACCAGGAAATCCTGTGCAAGCTTTTTTCTGTACTTGTCTCCTCTCTCTTACCCACAAAATGAGACGAGCCTGAAAAAGAGAGCAAGCTTTAACAACCTGAGCATAAAGCCCCTATGGGCTTGTCTGGGTGGAATGGCAGAGCTGCTACAGCCCTTCCTCACTTTCTGCCCCCAGCCTGGTGTCTCCCAGAAGCCACATTTTGCACTGCCTGGTAAAACCTGCTGTTGAATTCTGTGAAAGGGGCAGGCAGCATCGCTGTGAGAATCAACAGATGAAGCTGTCGGGGGAAAACTTCTATTCAGGTTGTGCCCAGTGCATCTTGGACAATGAGATGTACAGACATTTACTTTTAATAAATATTTCAGTGTAAAACTGCCAATCTTTAACAGAAGCATAGATAAATTGTATGGGTTTTTTTCACTGACATCTAAAGCATCCCCTTATGTATAAAAAAATGAGGTTAAAATGAAGCAAAGATGTCAAAGATCTCTGTATTTTAACATGTTATACTAAAACAAAAAAATCAAATTTGCCAATATACATTATAACTGCATAATGAACCAAAATGTAAAAAGGATTTGGGTGATGTAAAACATAAAAAGGAAATAATCATTGTTTATTTTCTAATGTATATTTTACCATTTCAGAATTGTGAGCATGTATGTGCATGTACTACTCCAAATTTGTATCATCACATCAGAACATGTAGAAAAAAAGAGTCAGACTATGTGGCCATATTCCACTGCTGGTGTGACAGGGAAAAATAAAAATTTCAACAGACATGAGTAAGTACAAAAGGACAACATGGGCGAATCAATCACCAAGGAAACAGTTAAATCAGAATTTAGTAATAGTGGAAAATGTCGATAATAAAAAAGTCTTCTTCAACTCTGTTTTTTATAACAATCCTATGCTAATTGAAAAGATGCAATTGGGCAAAGGAGAAAAAAGAAATTTCTAGGTGATAGTAATTTATGGCCATGTACTAAGAATAGATATACTCATTAACACTGTGCATGAGAAAATCAGACTACATTACTGGGAATCACATTCAATACTTTTTTTTTCTCAAGGGAAAAGAATCTTGCAAGACATAAGTAAAGATTGTATTCCTAAAAACAGAAGATTATATTCTCATATGCATTCTTCTGAATCTATGAAAAGAGCTCATATAAAAATGCATTAGTTCAGAATGTGAACAAAGCATCAGTGGGGAGACTTTTTAATAATAAGCATCCATCACTTGTTGAAAGGAACATAGCAGTGCAGTAACAATGAAAACAATGGCAGATGACAGAAGTCCAGATATCAAATAATAAGATGTCAGACCCCTGGAAAGCCAAAGTGCTTAATCTTGATTCCATAGAACTCCAAGAGAGGTTTGCTGCTTGCTGCAAATAATCATGGCTATACTTGATTTAACAATTTAATATCATCTAATGGATATTCTGAATGTAAGGTAGAAGTTGGTAAGGAGGTTGAAAAGAGCTGATATATGTGCTAATCAGAAGCACAATTTATCAGGAATACATTTCCCCTGCAATTCATCCTGGCACAATCCTGGTTGAGACAGTGGCTGCAGTTCAACTAAATGTTCATATGTTTCATCAGTTGAATACGAGATGCAGAAAGAAGCTTGGAAAAGACTGAAGAACTGACAATTTTTGCCTTGAGCCCAGAAACATCTAGTGATCAGTCCATATACTTTCCAAAAAATAGTTCAGGAATGGCTTGATGACATGGAGTACATGCTTCAGGAAAGTAACTTAAAAAACATAAAACACTTGAGGAGATGGACGGAGTAAAAAACTGAGTTGTTCAATTATACATTGATTACATTTGGATTAGAAATAAAATTTATCTTTTGTTTTGCTTTTTTAATGTGTCATTGACCTTGCAGCCATATGCTGAGCAGTTTAATGAAAACCGTTAAAACCAGACTATTTTCTAAAAATCCTAGCTGAAAAAAGTTAAATTCTGAGGAGGCTCATGGCAAGAGATGAGACTAAATGGTTATAGGAGACCTTCTGGACTTTTATCCTATCAATTTTTGGGGTTTATATTCATAACTATTTTCTATTTCTCCATTATAAAAAAATCTTAAAACATGCAGATTTATTAGGATCCAAAAATGCTGTACCAACATATGAATCCTTTGATTTCAGGGCTGATCACTAAATACTTCCCTTCAATAAGGACTATTGTCTTTGGATTTTTGAAATCCGCAGAACTTTTTCAAATACCAGTAAGCGCAAATAAAGAGGAAATACAAATGAAGGTTCCAAATCTATTTTGAAGAGTGCAGTCCCATATGTTCACTCTGGATCTCAAGAGTCTTTTTAAAAATAAAAAGTATGTCCTGATCTTTCATGCTCGTTCTGCCTCCTGTTCTGATTAGCAAACACGTTCTGTTCCCATTAACAGCACCCACACTGGGGAGGACACGTTCTAAGGAGTAGCATAGACTCCCTTCTATTGCATGGTTTTGATGATAGAAAAAGCAACATCATGACCCTTCTGGCACAACTGATGTAAAATAATTGGTAATAACCATATAGCTTTCACTTCCCTTTGCTGTGCTGTGACAGTGCAGTTTGTTACCATGTTAGCTAACTGTTTGGAGAAATTTATAGCAATTTGGGATTTACTTTTTTTATTTGAGCTACTTGTGTTATTTCTATTTGCAGGAAATTTTATATTTATTTTGCCTATAAGATCACTTAAGTATAGGATAAATAAACTCTGTGTGTGGAAAATCTGCTAGATTGCTTATATTTTTTTCTACTGAGATTATAGCAAATTACATTATTAAACCTCTGGAAAAACATATAAGGAACTCTTTCAGATTTGACTATACATGCTAAATCCCTGATTCTTGTCTGGAAATATCTTTTTTTTTCTTCCAATGGTACTAAAAACTTCCATCGCTTTGTCTCAGACCCAAGGGATACATTTCTTGTTCCTGTCCTATTTTTTCCCCTGCCTACCTGCTACTTCTCTTCTTGTTTGCCATCTCCTTTCCTGGCTGATTTCCATCTGGTTTTCTAAAGCACTGCCATCAGAATCTCCTTTTCTCTACGGGTATTTTGATTTTACCGTCATATTTTACTTCCCATTCCCTCTGTGGAGCACAGGTAATTCAAACGTGTTGGACTGTTGCTTTAGACTATAATGGCCAGCCTTGATCCTCTCTTTTTTTCATCTACCACTTCTTCCAACTGTTCCACAAGCAATGCCAGCCTTGACTTCAGCTCCTAATCACTGAAATTTTCTTTAGCCTTGCATCTTTTCTGTCACCTGTGAGAAATGTATTCCTTGTTATTCGGAATGAAAAGCCCTTTGGAGATGATGGTGACATCAGTTCTCATATACCAGTGGACTGTTTCCTGCTGAGGTATGGTACTTGTCGAATCCCCAGAACTCATCAAATCACCTCTCCGTCTCACTTACCTGCATTCATAAACAACATGCTAAAATGTTAAAAGGCAAATGCGAGCTGACAAGAATGTTATAGTCTGCTCTCTGTTGACATATCCGGGGTACACTTTTAGTGTTAGTCTCTAATTTCTACTAACTTGTGACTTAGACGTTTTTTCTCTTAAAACTAGGTGTTTGTTTCCTCAGCCACCACAGAACTTTGGGGTAATCCCACATCTTCAGAATCCCAAGCAATAATACAGAGAAGCAGCTCTGGAGTTACAAATTACAAACAGATTGAAACCCAAGGCTAATATGTGCCAGTGACAGTAAAACCTCTGTACATGCTTGGTCACATATTGCTCTGCATCTAAATTTATGAGTATTGTAGGAAGCTGATTGTGTCATTGTGGTGAGTGTGCAGAAGTAATGTTTTGAACAAGGACAATATTTTGAACAAATACCAGCCCATGGGAAATGGATAGTGTAATGATCATTAGCAGCATGGAGAAGACATCTTCCCAGTTTAATGTTTCATTCACACATAAAAACTGTTCATAACCTTTAGACTTACTCCATTTACCTCCAGAAACCTGGAGAAATCAGCTGACCTTTTAAAAATTTGAACCTGTTGCAAAGCTGAGGAGCATCAGAGACTTGACTTCTTTTTGTATCCCAACAGGTAAAATTAGTTCATGAACACTGAACTCTCATAGAGAATGGAAGTTCTCACAGTGGTTTTCCATGTTAATCAACATTACAATTTGCTTTATGACCTTGCACAGGATTCAGGACAGTGTTCACATTAGCTTTTCAAAGATGCTTCCTACCAGAGCAGAACTAACTGCTAAACTCCTCAATCCAGGGAAGACAGCTTCTCATAACATTCCACGTTGCAGGAGTGAATCTCCCCTTGTCTGGAATGGTTTCTGTATGACCTTGTTCACATCCTCTGCACGAGGCTTTGAGGCCAAGCGCTTTTTGAACAAACAGGAAAGCTGCAATGACTGCGCCAATGCTTATCCTGCTTTTGGGCTGGGGACCAAGGCTCACAGGGCCAAAGCAGGGGAGGGGAAAGGCAGTGTGGCACCTCCTTCCACCCCTTGAGCTGGGGAGCCCCGTTCCAGGCTGCTCAGTGGAGCATGCACAATTCAGTCAGCTGTTAGTGTGGGGAGATGTAGGATGGAAAGAGGCTGCTTTGCTGCTCCCTCCACAGTAAAGGGGAACAAAATTCACTGCAGTCACCAAGGGAGAATGTTCCTTTTTTCTTCTTCAAAAGGATGCTTCCCTTTAGAACCTTACAGCAGCATCAGAAGGCAGGCAGGCATCAGGTTCCACTTGCCCCATTGCCACTGGTCACAGTCACAATGGCTGTACAGCAAACTGGCAGTAATACCTGGCAACAGGTATTAATGTGTCCCCACATAACTGAGAATTATGGCATAGACTCATTCATAAGCACATTGTGTTAAGCTGCATTTTTTTATTCTTTTTTTTTCTGTTTTTTTTTTCATTTTTTCAGTTTTGCTTTTAAGAGTGAAAAAGCTTCACAAACCTTCTTTTAAAAAGAAAGATGTTCATGATAAGGATTTTGTTTAAAAATGATTATGTTATTGCAGTGCATTTTATTTATTTAATAGCTTTATAATTTTTTCAGGGCTTCTGTCACTGGGAAAATAGAGTAAAATTTAAGTTATAGTGAGTAAGAGTTTAAACACCTATCAGTCAAATGGTTGCTATTATGTTTTCCATTAAAAATCAGTCAAAGAAAAAGCATCAAGCAAATGTTAAAATCATTTATTTTACAACACAAATAGGTAAGAGACAAATTGTTTCAGAAATTATACTATGGAGTACAAGCACTTAGCAACATTAAAAATAAATTAAGTTGGAGGAATAGATAGAATTGCATAGGACAAGATAATAATTCCTTTCTTCAGGAAATAACCAAAGGATAAAAAATTTGTTTTGTCCAATTACCCATTACAGACATTTTACAATATACTTTTAAAAACCACATCAGAAATAGGATGTAAGATTAAAAGGATTTCTATGATTTAAAACATCAGCTCTCCTATCCTTATCATTATGATCTTTGATCTTTCCGCAACAGAAATTTAGAAATTTCTTAGGGTTCACAATTTACCTGTTTGACACCCATAATATCTTTTTTTTTCTTTTTTTTTTTTTTTTGTGTCAAGAAACAGCTTGCTCAAGTTAGCATGGAAATGTACAGAACTATGCTCAACAAAAGTTTATTTTTTGTTCTGAAAAACCACTTCAGATGTTCAGTCCCAGAACTAGTTCACAGCACAGATATTTTTACATTCTTCTCTGCATTGGCATACCTTCCCAGAGATTAGTTGTGATAGTATGATGTTAGTGGCAAGCTTTTACAATAGGATAAAAAAACTAAACAAGAAACATAAGAGAAAACCAAACAATTCTTATGAGGCACTTAATTTCACACTTTGGACTAGAAATACTTCATAGTAAACATGCAGAAAATAACACTCTGCTAACTGCACAAACCCTATATTAAACCCTTTTAATATAGGGTTTAATAGACAAGCTTATAGTAGGAAAATTTCTGCTTACAGAATTTGTGAGACAACCTAAACAATGCTTGCTTGTCTTTACTGAAACTTCATTGGTGTTGCATTATTATCTTATACATATTAACTGCTAGTCATTATTGTGGTCTGTGGAGTTGCTGACCTGAGGCTGACCTTGCTCCTTGCTATATGCATTGCCCTTAATGAGACCTACTCACAGAGGTGGCTGGGTTCTGGGCAACCCCAAATTTCTGCTTCCTTTCACCTCAGGGACACGTACACAGCACAATGAATGATGGAATGCATGAAGGGGTCCAAAAGATAAAGATGAGCTGATGGGGTCTCAAGGGCAGTTCAAAAATGGTTGTTAACAACAAGAACCTACCCTTGATCTTGGAAATGTCACTGGCATAAGTCTAAACAAGCGGCAAAGAAAAACACGGGCAGAGAGATGATTTATGCCACAGCTAGGAATATGTGGGGCAATGATAGGGATACATCCTCTCTCCCAAATCCTGGCTGTACTTGACCTGTCAGTACCAGCTGTAGCTACTATGAAAATAGTATTAGGCAGATCTTCTGATGGGATCCAGTGAATTCATTTTCTATAACTAAAATGGTAAAAATGCCTTTGCTGATAGTATCTGGCGTAAATAAGAGCTCAGAAAGGCACTTTCTGCAGGAGAACCCTCACAAACATTTGCCTTTATTCTGCTGGGCTCCCTGTGGTTTTAGTGGCACTAACAAAATAGGACCTTAATTTTAGAGGTTGGTCAGCTGTAGCAAATAAACATCAAAGGCAATGAAATGAGCTTACACAAAACACACAAGGCCTTTAGAAAAAGCTAGAGAAACATAAAAAGATCAGAAACCTATCTCCTCAAACATGTATCCAGAATCATCCAGTTCTTACTGATGTGTTCATACTAGAATGGTAGCAATAGTTCAGATTTTCTTCACAGCAAGAAACATTCAGTTATTTGAGGCAGTTAAGAAAAATCACAGATCACACCAGCACTCCAAGCACGACTGGTGAACAAGATAGGAGATTGCAATATTGCTTCTCTGCTTGCTTCTTGCAGCACTGCACATAAAAGTCTGTAGAAAAAATGTTATGCTTCAGAATGGAATTTTCTCCATTCATCATCTGATTATTTTATAATTTTATTAATTACAGCTCATCTCAATTCAGCGCCTCGTTAGATGAACAGACAATTTGGTGTTATTGACAAATGATTGTGTGATACATATGAATAATCAATTACAGTAATAATCCATGAAATAATGGTGAAGTGAAATGGATTGAAAATACCACCCTGGGCTCCTGCAAACTTTTCCTTTTGAATGTCAGCTGTGAAAGACAACCCAGCAGTAAGCAATCCATGGGGCAGACAGACATGTGGCACACACTTTAAACTTCCTGTATATGAATCAGTCCCCGGGTGATTCAATCTACACTGCTTTTGGATTACATCCTTTAAATGGCAGATAACATTGCCTGACAGGGACTTCCCACCTCAAGGACTTAGCTAACAAACCTCCAGAAACAGATCCATATTTTACTGTATCCCTTTTATTAATTCATTTACTAGTAATTCACTCAATATACCTATAAATTACTATTGATCATTTCTAGCAATGGTGAGCTAATAAAATACTGGATACCAACTAATCACACTTTTTCTTTAAAGAAAAGAACTTACTGTTTATTCTATGTGAAAACACTTTCTTCGAATTTGTAATTGTAGGAGCTACTCCAGTATGTGACTTCAGTGTCCGGTAAAATCCTGGAAAAGATTATTTTGGGAAGTATTGAAATATATCTGTAGGACAAGGCAGTCACTACGCACAGCCAGAATGTCTTCATGATGGGGAAGTCTTGCTTGTGATGAAGGTGATGATCACCTAGGTGATGAAGGGAAGACACTTGATGTAATCTTTTGGACTTAACACAAGTTTTGATATTGTCTCTCATGGGATCCTTCTGGACAAAACCTCCAGCATTCATCTGGATAAAGACATCATGTGATGGGTGAGCAACTGGCTCAGGGGTCAGGAACAAAGAGTTAGAGTGAATTGGGACATATCGAGTTGGCAAGTTGTCACTTGCAGGGCTTCACCCTAAGCTTAGTTCTCTTGATCATGGTAATTAACAACTTGGACACAGGACCCGAAGAAATACTAAGTTTGTTGAAGACACTAAACTGGGAGGAGCTGTTAACTCCCTTGAGGACAGAGAGGCCCTGCAGAGAGACATTGAAAATTAGAGAGATGGGGAGTCACCAACTGTATGAAGCTTAAGGGCAAGTGCTGGATTCTGCACGTGGGATGGGGCAACCCCAGTTTTGTGTGTAGACAATGAAAGGTAGATTGAAATGCTTGAAAGCAGTGCTGTAGAAAGGGATGCGGGGATCCTGGTTGTTGAAGTTGAACATGAGTCCTTGTGGCCTGACAGCCAGGAGGGCCAGCCCTGTCCTAGGGGGTATCAGGCACAGCATCACCAGCTGGGCAAGGGAGGGGATTGTCCTGCTCTGCTCTGCACTGGGACAGCCTCATCTCGAGTGCTGGGGGCAGTTTGGAGCACCACAATATAAAAACACCCATTATTAGAGAGTGTCCAAAGGAGGTCCATGAGGATGGAGAAGGGCCTTGGAGGAGAAGCTGTATGGGGAGTGGCTGAGGTCACTTTGCTCAGCCTGGAAAAGAGGAAACTGAGAGGGAACCTCATTGCAGCTACAACTTTCTTGCGAGGGGAAAAGAAGGACGAGGCACTGATCTCCTCTTTCTGGTGACCAGTGACAGGTCTCAATGGAATGGCCTGAAGCTGACTCAGGGGAGGTTAAGTTTGGATACCAAGAAAAGTCTCTTCATGGACCGGGTGGCTGGGCACTGGAACAGCTCCCTAGGGAAGTGGTCACAGCCCCAGCCTGACAGGGTTCAAGAAGGGTTTGGACAATGCTCTCAGGGCACATGGTGGTACTCTTGGGGTATCTCCTGCTGAGCCCAGAGTTGGACTCAATGATCTTTGTGGGTCCCTTCCAATGTGGAATATTCTATGATTCTGTCATGATTTATATCCCATGGCCCACATAGCTCACTCTGTACCATGGCAGGGGATGATTTATTTTACAGGGAACTGGAAAAATGCATGGTTTGATATGGATGCACTTTGCAAATGCTTGCCAAACAAAATAATATTAATAATGGAAAGGGAAAATACTGGTAATTTATTAAATCCTGACATGCCATTTTCAAGAAGGCTTAGTCCTAGGAATGCCATTATATTAAATATAGATATTGATGCTTATGCATATTAAATTGTAAATGGATAAATATATAATTTCAAAAGCTACAACTTCTTCCTTTGTTTCTCTGCAAAGTCTTCTGGGGAATTTGGATCCAAGTAGGGAACTATGAGGTTATTTTAAGAATCTTTTTTAGATATCAGAAAGAAGCAATATTAAAGGAAAGAATGCATGCATGCATGCAGTGGAGTCTCCTCTGACAATAAATCAGAAAGAACTACAGTGGAAAGCCAATGCAGATGAGGGGGAAGATCAGGCACTTGAAATCAGTCAGACGACTTCCAGAAATGTTAAGACTAGAAGACAAATAGGCATATCACTATTTTATGCCACTGAATCTATGATTAATAGTGACTAAAATATTTTTTATTACTATTTGTCTGCATTACAGTAGTGCCTTAAGGCATTGTACAACATATAGCAAGATAATATTTTTTTGCCCCAGCCACATCCTACCTAAACAAAAGGCCCTTGGCACAACAGAAAGCCACCTTATTGCCCTCTGTCACTTGGTGCAGCAGAATGGAAGAAAATAGAGGAAATAATCTGCCAAATTTGCCGTGGAGACCTGGGGAAGGGACACTTGCCTCTGCCTGCTGGGTATTGTGTTTAGCTACAGAGCGCCATGTGTGATGTGCAGACTCGGGCTGTGCATGGAGCTGTGCCCCAGCCGGGGCCTGGGTGCACTCAGCCAACAGCAGTCCTGCTACTGCTTGGTCAGAGGAGAAATAATTCCATTGATTGAACTCTTGCAGCAGGAACTGGCAGAAAGACCATATTAAAGGAGAGGATGATGGCTGTGTGCAGGTATGAGGTCAATATGGACAAGGCTACCTGGTCTATTTCATAAAGATTTGGTTTTTATTTCCATCTGAGAAATGAAAACTGTGGAAAGATTAAATTCTGTCCTATCTTTTCAACTGGAATCTCCTTTCAGACAAAATAATTTATTCCAATTGTCAAAGCTCATCAGACTCTCAGTGTGAGTCTTGCATAAATGGGTTTATTCCTGGGTTTATTCCTGGCTGTTTCATTTGCACACTCCATGAATTTTTTTCCACCTATTTAATTTCATCAAAACTTTCTTAACAGACACTAGCAAAATTGCTGCAAGAGCACTGTAATATAAAATACACTATCTCTTCCTTATGTTCCTGTGGGGAAAAAATAGGGTAAACCACAATATATTTTAATAATTAGTATGCTTAGAAAAATATCCATTTTAAAATGCTGTTCCTGAAATAGGAAGAATATGGAGGCATAGGACAAATAAGGCAATAAAGCCATGCTTATAATGAAGTACTGCCAGCTTGGATATGCACTTACTGTTTAAAATCTCCCATGGTAAAATTTGTAACATTCACTATTCTACCCGTAGGGGTGTAGAGCACTCCCATGAATTTGCAGAGCCTGGGAATAATATTATGGCACCAGCATTGTTATTTTTCTCAAGTAAGTGCTTCTCTGTTGCAAGAGAACTCATCATGTGTTGAATGTGATGAACAAGTTATTGCAATGGCACAGGACTTGGGAAAAAGCTGTGTTTTCCTCTGGCAGGTTTGCTTTGAATGCAGCTTTGAATACAGGGCAGGTCCTGTACAGGGAGGGGTCTTGTCCTTGTCTAGCCTTGTGTGGGGCAGCCAAAATTATTTCAGCTGCAGCATATTCTCCAAAATCTCCTTGGCTTAAAGACCACAGCAAGATAAGAGCTGTTAAGTCCAGAGAAAATGAGCAAGGCCACTGTGATCCTCTCCTGCCATCATGCATATTTGGTTTTTACATAAGAATTATGTATTTAAGAAGCTTTCACCTTGGGGAAACAACTAGAAAATATGAAGAATTACTAAATAAAGTCCAAAGTTTAATTCCACAAAGTAGATGATATCTCATGGTGGATGCTGTATATCGTTTGTATTTGCTTGAAAAAAAATTATTTCTGTAATAGTCTGGTCCTGAAGCACGTCCAGAAGGGGAATGGAAGCAGGGCTGTCTCAGAAGCTGACACAATCAGACAAATATTTTAAAAAGCCTACAAAGATTCTACGCCCTCCAGTAGGCTGAGGCTAAACAGGATTTGTCAGAAGCAGGAGCAGGTATCAAGACAGGCTTTGTCAACAGCAGAAGCCGATGCTGCAGTGGTATTGGTCAGAACCATTACTCTTTACAGTCAGCTCCTGCCAGTATAATGCCTTTGAAATAGCCAGTCTCCAAATTAATATTTTCCAGTGAGCTGGCCTTTGAGAGTCAAAGAAACAAACAAATTAATCTGGAAGAATGAGCCTGCCTGAGACACTGATGAATCTGTTATGACAATGTAAGGCTTATTAAACAGTAAGAAACAGTATTTCCTTAGCCTCTGGGTCAAATTCAAGTTTTAAGGTTAATAGAGGAAATCAACATTTTAAAAATGTCACATGGACAACGTTTTTTTGTATTCTGCTTTTCACAGGAAATTCATAAACTTAAAAATATAATGCATTTAGTGAAATTTTATCCAAATATCAGAATATTTTGAGATATAGGGATATAACTGAAATGGCATAACAAACATAATATTAAAATTAAAGAAACAAGTAGGTCCCAGATCTTCTCATATATTACCATTTTAGTGTTCTTGAACATCAGCACTGGCTTGCCTTCATGAACTCTGATAGAGTCACACACTATCTTTGTTCTGACTGCACAGAGATGAAAGGTAGGATATCTAAAGCTTATTGCCAAGGAAATAACTCAGGCTAGATAAAAAGTCCTTTGCAGAACAGAAAAGCTAAACAGTACTATTGATTGTCATGATGTATGCTACAGGAAAAGAAGGTGGAAGCACAGGGGCTGCCTACACACAGACTTTCCTCTCAGAAGCAGCTGCAGTTTCAGCAGAGGTTTTTTTTTCAATTTATGCTGCTGGAGAAGGTTTCCTCTCAGCTGAAAGGATTTTGCAGGGGGCAACGGTACAACAGCTTGACCTGCTATACTCAGGAGGGTTCCTTGGCCCAAAAACCTCTTAAGTTTGCTTCTTCAAGTGAAAAAATAACTCCCACTGTGAATATTCATAGAAAGAAACAGAGTGACACACATATATATGAAAAATCCCACACTTCCCACTACCACAGCCCAAAGAACTCACCAAGTGGAAAACAGTTATACAATACCTTATCCTTTATACTCACAGTCCTCATATTTCTTCCTGTCAAAGCACATTATGTGGCCTAAGTATTCACCGGATAGGACAAAAATCCTTAGTAACAAGATGTTACTCCGTGTTGCCTTATTGGTTGGTCTCTGTCACAGTAAACCATATTTTCATGCAATACGATGAAAGGCCATTAATTTTCTTGTACTAAAGGACACGTGCTTAATGTACTTGCTGTCTCTGTGTGACAGCTGATGGTGCCAGGCAGCTTTGGATTTATTTCAATACTCAAAAGATGAGTTGACTAACAAACTTGAAGGCCCTTCACAAACCCCTCTGCTAGGAGGGAGTCAGTGGATGCTGGTCTCCAGAACCTGACAGGCACTGACATGTAGAGAATCCCATGCTGAAAAGCAATCAGTGCCCCTCAAAATCAGACTGAGCTGCATGGACAACCAGGAAGCCAAAAAGACTTTTACAGGCTCATTCTTGTTAGTCCCACTAGTTTTTTTTAGTCTCATTATTCATTCAAAAGAATGTGATCTAATATCCACTGTTAGAGGTAGGGACTTTAGACAGAATGGGTCATAAGAGGGAGTCTTATGGCCTAGACTCAGGAGGAAACCTCGTTCATGCTCAGGTGGACAAATCCAACTCATTCATTTACACGTGCATTGGTTCAGGAAAAAAGGAAACTGGCATTTTTTTTTGTCACTGCCACCAAATGCCCCTGTCAGTACTTAAAATTAAAAATGTCAGAAATCCTGTAGGTGACCAAGAGTTGTGGAGAGGATATTTTACAGTGCCATCTTTCCCAGCAGCTGTAGGAAGGATCTCTCTGTGCTAGCACCCCATGCGTCACCCAGCACACACCTACAGTTCACAGGCACGGGCTGACAAACACCCACACGAGCTAACTTTAAACCAACTGCTTGAGCACAACAGCCAAGGCAGCACAAAGCTTTGTGGGGGTGAATTCCAAGGATATTTTTCCCTGCCCTAGCCAGCAGGTAGGCTTCCCAGCCACAGCTCACTGTCACCATGGTGATGTTTCCAGCCTGCCCCAAAACAGCCTGTTTAAGGCTAATTTGGATAAGCCTGCACTAGCTGCAGACATTTTAGTGACTGCAACACAGGCATACTTGTAGCAATGAAGGGCTTTCAGAAGGATTTCAAAATAGCCAGGTAATCTTTATTTTAAATGTATGCTGACACTATTCCCACTGATGGAAGGAGTACAGGTGCAGGGGGAGTACAGGGGTGGGCAACTTTCTTGAGTAAGGAAAAATGCAAGGAAGTGCTGCAAGCAGCCCAGATTGCCTGTGACTGATCTGATAAAATGGCACAGATAAAACCATAATGATGAGGAATTTATGTCCTCAAATTTTTCTTTATATTCTACTGTTTTCTTAGGGGTAGAGCTTCATAGGAAAATAATTTATTTCCTTATCTTTTGGGTACCACAGATGAGCTTAATTTTCCTAGTTTTTTGTTAGTTCCTTATAGTAATATAAAAAGAAGGTAACTTATTTATATACAAAGCAAATTTCTAGACACAAATTAAGCAGTTGACACAAACAAAACCATTATTCAATTTATCTGTATCTGAATTTCTTTCCACATTACCTTCTCTAATCCCGGAATTAGTACATGAAAGCATCAAGTAACAGTGTCCTCTCATTCCCTTATCTGCTACACACCTCATTTGTACTCACTGCAGCACTACGGTATCTCAATAGCCTGAAAAATCACCTGACACTGCATATGTTCAGGCTGCACTCCCTTGGAAATACATAACTCAATGCTACCTATTCTATAAACACCGCCATTGTAATCCCCCAGTAACCATAAGGATAACCTTTAATTGAAGCAGAGACCATGGTCTGTATTATAACTGTATTATAAGGTCTGTTAAGAGATTCCCTTAACAGCTATAACAGACTGCTTAAGTAAGGTATTGTCTCTCTTCAGAGTAAAATATTTTAAAATAAAGATTATTTGTGAGTGCATTTCCTTTACAAGATTATACAGTCAGATCAATCACTGTGGTTGTGCCCATTGACACTAACCCAGAAGACAGTGTTGCTGCTTTCTCTTTAATGAATCTTCCTTTACCCTGTTAACAAGTCCAAATAATTTTGAAGACTTTTAAGAATGAAAGCTGCTTGGCAGAGTTTGCAAGTGGTCAATCTTCTCTACACTGCACTTACAAAAATAAAATCCTTTCCTCAAAACAGCAACTGCTCCCATGCACCATCTCAGCTAGAATTAAGGGAAGAAAAGAGGAGGTGCCATCACTGAAGAGCTGCTTCTAAAACCAAGTGTCAAACATGAGCTGTGGGCTACAGGGAACTAACACGTAGCAGCTGACACATTTCTCAGATTGCATCCTTACTTATTGCCTACCTTAAATTTGTAGATGCAGTTGAGAAATGAATTAAATAATCTCCATAGAAATTTCTGATGCGGTGTTTGAAAGTGTTCTAAAATCCTAAAAAAATGTAGAAAGATATCTAAAGGGTGATGATACTACAGAAGAACAGAATTAGCTACTTGAATACTACCCCTCAATGCTTAAGAACCAAGAAAATACCAAGGTTTATCTTAAGGGTAGAACAAAAATTTGTAACTCTCCTACTAGTTAACTGCAGAACTTGAAGTAAATGTCAGCTGATACACAGATGGGCTCTCCCACAAAACCAGATTTTGCTGTAATGTAGTTTGTTTAGACACAGGACTAGCAATCGGGTTCCTAAGCTGCACTTCATGAACCTCACCTTTGCTACTACTTGAATGTCTTCATTTCTATACTTTGAAATTTTAACTCCATGGAAAATTCCTACAGCTGTACATTGATTTTGTGCCCATTTATTTTTAATTTCTTAATTCTTTTTTATTTCATATTATAATTAGCAATTAGGATCTTATCTTTCCTATACAGTTTTATATTTGCACCTTATTCTGGAAATCAGTCAACAGGCTTAATTTTACAACTAGAGGGTGCTGGTGGACCATAACGTGAGATGGTGTGCAAAACTCTTGATGACCTTTAGCAGAAAGAAGAAAAATAAATCAATTATTACTGCTCAGTAGAACAAGCTAATATATTCCAGGGTAATACAAATACTGCAATATTATCTAGTATAAGTAAAAAGAAAATTAATACTTTATAGTTGATGCTTGGTTTCATTTTAAATTTAGTTTCAAATTTGCTGTTAAACTTTGCTTCTGGCCTTAGTTTCTGTGCTGTAATGAACAAAAACCCTTTATCTGAACAATATGCATTCCTTTTGCTTCCCTTTGTGTGAGTTGGAAAGCAATTACAGTGTATTATTGATTAAGTGTTTTATGATAAAACACAAAAGCCATCAAGTAAGCAGGAAAGCAAGAAGGAACAAAGATTAATTTAACAATAAAATCTATAATTGAGATTTTACAGATAGAATGTGGACATTAATTACAGATAAATCATTTAATAAGAGTTCTAACAAGAAAGTTATCTTCCAAAATTCATATAATTCCCAACACAAGGTAATTTTTTTTGCCTTCCAGTACTGTAAGAAAAAATACAAGTATGAGAATAAATAATGTCTATAAATATACCATTCTGTATATATAAAAGTTCTCCCTCCCATCCTTCCTCTCTTTCATTTATCCTTATTGCTTCTTAGAGTCTCTGACAATTCTGCAATTACCTTCAACTAACAGAAATATTAAAACTTTGAACTAGACCTTAAAGATATCACTTCCCTCAGCCCCCATTACACACAGCCCAATAACATCTGGGATTTGCCTTCCATTTCTTTGGATCAGAAAGAAACCCAAAACCTGAGACCCCCATGAGACAGTGGCAGCTGGTGGAGCGTGTGTGACCATACTGTGAAGAGCAGATCTCTTCAAGCCAAACATGAGTCGCTGCAGCCAGCCTGCTGATCACAAAGTGGCAGTGGCTTCAAAAAGCTCTGGGTGTGCAGGTTCACCAGGTGTCCAGTGTGGCATGCCGTTCCTCTTCTTACATTCCCACTTTTGGACTTTTGGTTGTGCAGGATCGCTGTATGTGGACAGCATTCACCTTGTGGGCAACACCCAAGTGATCCAGCAGTCCCCTTGTGGCCTGCATTAGCTCAGCACATCCTGGACATGCCAGAAATGTAGCACAGTAAGTGGGATTGTTTGTTTCCACACTATGGAAGTTTCATGTAATGAAACCAGTCCCTTCCTAGCCTGTGAGGGACCAACAGTCCAGATTTTCTTTTATGAATTGTCTTATTTTCATACTGTAACTAGCTGTGGTGCCCCATCTCCCCAGCAGAGAACGTGTATGGCACGCTCTCATGGGCTGAGGCCAAGTCGCTGTTCTTAGGAAACGCTCTACTCTCATGCCTACCTGCATGCAGCTTTCTTTTGGCCACATTTCTTCTCATGACTTGCCCTCACGAGGGAATGTACCCTGGCATCCACAGGAGACCCAAGGCCCTGCCCTATGCACACCAAGGAGCTCACGTTAAGGCAGTCTCCGTGTCATAGAATTTCCTCTGGAAAACGGAAAGCTGTCTCCTATTAAAACTATTTCATGCGTAGGACCTCATTCTCCAAAATGTAGCAGCCAGATGAATGATTTGGTGAGGGAAGCCATCAATTAACACACAGGCCCACCAGGGCTCATGAGAGTCTCAGCCCCTTCGACCTCAGGACACGTTTTCACTCCTACTGGTGGCTATGTGCTAGCTAGCACGCAAACAAGAAAAGGTATCATCATTGGTGAAAATGGGATTTTGTCTTGATAACTGGTTTGTTTAAAATGAAAGCTTTCAAGGGGATAAACAAAACAAATCAAGTAAGACATGTCCAATTCAACAACAAAAAAAATTGTGACTTACATACTGCAGGCTTGCCAGATGCTACAGATGCTGAGCCAGAGGACAAACTAATGTAAAAATGTATAACAAACCTGATACTGAACTGCATCTTGTGATGCCTCTCCAAAACTCCTGGTACCTTTAGTCTAGAAAGTGGCTTGTTTGTTTTTTATATACTGTATCTAGCTTGTGCCTAAAGAAACAGCAGTTAAAATTTGCCCCAATGTTTTATTGCCAGCATATTCTAACACACTTAACTGTGCCTGCTTCATGGACACAGTTGTTGGGGTTTTTTTCCTAAATGAGCTGATTTTACAAATTAGTAGTTCTCTGATCTTTATTTCTCCACACAGACAAGATCTGCTTACTTGATGCTGCCTTCACTTACAAAGCCTAAATAATAATAATAATTACACCTTAGCTTTTTCTTCGACAGTGCCAGCTGAAAATATACATGAACAAGATGTTTGGTGGGTGTTTCTTTTTCCTCTGGAAACCAGCAGAAAAGCTGTTAAATACTACATATACTAGAATACTGATTTTAATAATACTCAACGTGCACATCAGTTTCATTGTCAGAAACACTTGAAATTTCTGTATGTTACTAATAACTGAAGAGCGTTAGTCAGCTTTATAATGTAGTAGGCATCGTCCTTCATATATATTCCTAAAGCAGGATGTATGCTGTACATTTATATACAAAGTTGGTCAGAGCACAGACATTGCAGTGTCATGCTTTCATTCAAATTTCAGATGCCATATGTTCAGTACAATCGCATGGCATCAAGATGCAACATATTGCTTTGCAAATGCAAATAATTTCACACAGTGGCCTTCATGACTGGGAAGGGATAATGAAATGGGCTATATTTTACACATATGAAAAAAATAAAGAAAAGATTTATCATAAATATATGGACCAGTATATGACGTTGAAGAACAAGAAGCAAAAAGGAAACAGTGCTCTTGCATAAAGATCAATTCTCTTTGCTGCTGATGGAATGACAGGCTTGGGAGGAGGAGGCTTCTTGTTGTTCTTGGCTTGAGATTTCCCGAGCCCATTGTTGACTTCAATGGGCTTCCCATAACAGTCATAATTTGATAATTCAAAATCCCTTGGCAAGCTTCCAACGATGCTGAAATCATTGGATCTCAGATCAGATTTCGAAGTGCAAACTTTTTTGCATCTGGTCTCACCAACCTATGAAATAAAGAGTGAGGGGAATCATGATCGACTCACCACAACTCATTAGCAAACTTCACGCAGCTGCTAAAGAATACTGCAAACAAACATACAGAAAATTACTTGTTGATAGGGATACATTACATCAGACTAATTTGTGGAATGGTTATGTTATAAAGTACTTAAGGATGATCAGTCAATCATATCAACTAATCCAAACATTCATAATTGTGTAATTTTTCATGCACAAGGTGCCTCATGCTCTGCAATCTGCTATAGTTAGACTCCTTCATTTTAAGATATAGAAAGGGAGAGAATATTTTTGTGAGGAGTATTTTTGGATATTGATTTTGTGCTGATGAACATGCAGACCTGATACAATTCATTACTTGCATATTTCTAAGCTCTGAAACCCACGGTCAGAATTAGCCCTAAAATCCAATGTTTGGTGCAATTAATTTCAGTTTGTTCTGGTTCTAAAGAGTTATGAGGTCAGGATCCTGTACCTCATCCTAAGGGTGACCATCTTGCATTATACCTGTGGAGTTTAGTGCCTCTTGAAAAACAAGGAACACAGATGTAACACTATTCTCAGCACTGCAGAAGTGTTTAACTGGGAAATCTAAATCCAACAACAGAATTCCTGTGTTTCCTATAGCTCCTTTACTGCTTTTTGGGATCAAGCAATACTTTTTTTCTGTGGGGGAAAAAGGTTCCTATATACCCTTCCTTGGATTTTATAAAATTTTTATTTCAAATTCAACACATCTCTAGGAGAACCAACCCCACACTGTTCAGGGGGCTTGAAGTGATTTAGAGACTACTTGCAAGGCACTGCGCTTTGTGACTTGGATAAACCTCTCCCAAACTTTCACTTCAGTTGGACTACTCAAGAAAGCAGAGAGAAGAATACAGACCATAAATTTGTTCACATCTATAACCTTAGCATTAGTTGAAAAACTGCTAGTTTTCAGGCAATACCCATGGGCAACTGACATAAATGTATGTTTCAGTAAGTCTTCCTGGAGCCATTGGTCCACTAAAACTCAGCAAGCTGCCTGCCCCTTTTACCCATTAGCCCGTCTCTCCTCCACAATGACCTCAGGTATTTTACCCTCAGCTCTCTCCACCTCAGGTTTTCTGCAGTTTTTGGCTGATCGTTTGGGATATTTGCATGGTCATATTTTGTAACTACTAAAATAATAATAATAATAATAATAATAATAATAATAATAATAATAATAATAGTGTCATAAAATACAGTACCAGGTTTATGGATGAATGAAAAATATTCTGAAGAATATTATAAGCTTCTTCTATGACAGTGTCAACTCATTCTGCATGGAAAGAACTGAGGCAATCAGGAAGAGACTTAAACTTTGACTGAGGCTTTTACTCCCATTATTGACAAAGCTGATTCTACTGCAAGGTGGAAGAAAGGTATGGCACTATTCCTTCTGAAAAACAGTGGATACACCTTCCCAAATTTTCCAGAGGTCAATTTCTCATGAAAGCAGTACATTTTGAAATTGATGCATTGAACAGAGGCGCAGGTTTGTCCTGGTTCCAGCCAGGAGAGGGTTAACTTTTGCAGCAGCCAGGAGGAGGCATGGCCAGAGCACAGAGGTTATTCTGTATCACCTCAGGTCATTGCCAGGGCTGGGAAAAGGATTCTCTTCTGGCACAAAGACTTTTCTTCTGGTTGACAAAACGTGCAGAGGGAGCCATCTGGTATTGTCTATTGCCAGGGAATTTTTCTGTGTGAATTATTTATTTTCTTACACTTTTTGTTGTTAATATGATTGCTGTTAACTGCTCGTTTTCATATCTCATTGCCATTTTTGGTAAATTTTTCTTATCTCAAACCATGATCTTTAACTTTTGTGCCTCCACTTGGAGCAAGGAGGTGGAGCAGTGCATGGTTTTAGTGGGAGTACTAAATTGGAGAATGCCATTCCTAAACCACCACAAAATCAAGATTCCAGGTTATAAAAAAGAAAAACAAGACAGGTGTTCCCTGATGGCAGGACAAAACTATACATACAAATCTCTTGCAACTGTCTCCCACTCCTCAAAGACCTGACAGCCTAAGACAGTGTTCATTACTGGAGTAGCAGGGGCAAACTGTCTAGTAAGGTGGTGGCTAAAACAGAGATAAGCATGATTATATGACCCTGGGTGACAGGATGCTATTATTCACTGATCCGAGACATTCCTTCCAATCAGATCATATCCAATGACATAGGTAATGAAGATATAAAGCAGACCTTTGTGCAATGAAAAATGGGCTTGCAGGACTGGGGTGCATGTTAACTGAAGATTCAAAGGAATATTAGATTTTTTCCATGGTGAAACCTAGCAAGGTTTAGTAAGGCCACTACAAGAAATAGAATTGTGTATGAAATTATAGGCCTCTTTTTTGGATTTGAAAACTTGTAGTCCATTCCTCATACTACCAGTAATACATTGTAAAAATTCAGTGACACTAATTGCAGCTTAAATTCTCTCTTTTCTAGCACAGAATATTCCTGTTCCAACTGCAGTATCTAGAGCGCTGCCCTAAAGGCTGTTACAAGTCGGTTCTCATTCCCATTCAGGACTGAGAGTGGATTCTAGGTCACCTCTGCCTTATAAGCAGAGAACTGTTCACAGCATGTTCACACAGAGCTCTGCTCAGTTCGGTGTCAGCTGGAGTACTGATTTATCAGGGTGACACAATTTTCCTTGTATGAGCAACATGGCCCAAATTTTTCTTTAATAAGTATATGTTACTTTTGAAAATAATTTCATCTCTTTCCTTGGCTTTACAAATCTGACATTATTCTATTTACTGCACTCAGCTGCTGCATAAACGTATTTTTAAATTTTTTCTCATATATCTCTTCAAGTTTCCAATGTTTCTGTTGTTTTAATCTAAATTCACTCCAGTTGATCTACAGCTTTCCCTAAACAATGTTAGATCATATAAAGTATATATGATTATCTGATTTTTATTCATTTTGGCTTGGTTTGCGCTAGAAGCGTAACAATAATCCTAACAATGCCTCTGCTCCTCCTCACTTTCCATATTTGCTGCACAAAAAACTTACCAAAGGCTACAGGAACCTTTTCTGGACAAAAAATATTGTAGGACTTGATTTTAGAGTTCTACACTGAAGATGTGTAAAGAAAAGTAAAATGTTAAATGTTACATCCTTTTGACTTCATCCTGACACAGAAAATATTTGATGTCACTTGCCTTATCCTGCCCCAGCATCATGACCTGTAGGCCAGATTCAACCCACAGGATGCTTCCACCAGATTTATGGCTTTTCCCTAGCAGGGGATGGAGAGCAGCTGTTTGGGAAGGGAAGGCTTCTGGGATAGTGTAGGGACACCCTGCATTCCCAGGGAGCTGGGCAGTGACTCCTTGTCTCTCTGACATGGATTTTGGGGGGGGGGGCAGGGCAAGGAGACCACAGGAAGGTGACGGCTCTTGGGGCTTGGCCCAAAACACAGACCTAGTTCCCTGCTTCTTCCAGGACTGGACCACCTTGTCTAGGTTTGGTAGGATGCACAGAACATCTGTTTCTTCATGAACAGCTCAGAGGTACCTAAAATTGCCTCCTAGAATCCATAAGGCCCCTTGTGATATCCTTTCTCACCTTTTAAATAATTCAGGCTGACTGGTGCTCGCTGCCAAGCTCAGAACCTGCTGCTGCTCCAGAGCTGCAGCACATGTGCCTCTGCAGAATGCCTTTGGTTGCAGAATTAGAGGAATAATGTGAGAAGAAAATGGGGAAAGAGGTGAAAGAATAAGTGCTGCCTATGCATGCAGACTGGCAGGGAGGAGCCACTAACTCCCCAGTTCTGCCTCTGCTGCTTCTGGTACTCCTCCTCACTTTCCACATTTACTGCCCAAACTAGATACACTAGATTTTCCTTTAAAAACATCCAGGATGGAGAATTTTTTTCCATGACTTTGTTCCTCAGAAACATATGCACCTTATTTCTAATCTGAATTTATTTGGCTTCAATGTTCAGACATGAGGCATGACTATAGTTGGTCTGATTAACTGCTGGTACACAGAGATGGTAACAAATCTAACCTTGATTTTGCATAATTCAGATGATGTAATCAGGCTGACAAGAAAAATGTTCTCAAAGAGTTTCTTACCTTCACATCATTACCTCTGTCTACCTAATTTATAATACTTAAAAAAGTTATATTCAGTTTGATTAAATCAATAAACAGATCAACTTTAATTTCAGTGACCCATTTATTAGCTAACATGGGGCTAAATTATGAGTAATATTAAAGATAATTATTACTTACAAACAATAATTATTAGTCAGAGCCCTGTAAGCTATGCAATATTCTCCACTGATTGATGTCAGGCTTATAATTATTCATGCTATGCCACTTAGCTTTTAAAAGTACTGGCACAAAGTTAGCTTCTTGCTGTATTTTGAAACCCTCCCAGATTTAAAGGATTTATTAAAAAATCAACATTAATGTTCCACAGCACTCACAGACCAGCTCTGTAAAAAATTTCTAGATGCAACTTAAGCTGAAATCTTGATTGTAAAATGTCTAACTTTAATAGATACTGTTTAATATTCTCATCAGCTACTGTGAATGAGAGCTATTTCATCCACACATTGAATATATTTGGCTTTTCCCCAAATACAGAGCAGAGTATTTGTTCAATGTTTCTCTTCTCAGTTAATTCTTGATACTTACAGTACCTCTACCTCTACCTAGTATAGCACCATTACTAGGTAGCACCACCTTACAAGGTTTTTTATTCTTACTGTATATGCAAAGTAACTTCCTGTTGCCCTCAGTTATGCTAAGCATATATCTCTTTTCTTACTTACATAATTATTTTATTGAGTTCAGTTTATATTAATTGCTATCACCTCCCATTTGCCAGTGAGGAGAAAAGAGAAATGCTTGAAGCTGAATGAGTTTTAAATCTTTGGGGAATTTGTTTTCAATTGTGCTATTTATCAGGTTTTGTGGTTTTTCTTAAATTAGTGTAGCTTTAATTCTGGATTGAACATTATTAGCTCACCAGCCCCATTTACACTTTTTGTTTAAATTCTTCCATCCAGATTAGAAAGTTGTCAATTTTGTGAAATCTGACCTTTTACAGCACATAAAATATCAGGGACTTGATTCAATTTATTTTGTGCAAATAGGATAAAGATCCTTTTCAATTGACTGTTCATCCTGTGATCAAGTCCTCTTTATCCATCAGGATGAAGTGCAACATAAAAGCCATCATTTTTGAGAGCAGAAAGGCATTGTCCATAACTCCTAGCAAGGCTTCAAACATGCTACAGCACTGGCAGCTTCTCAAGCCCAGCACGTGTCTCTCAGGCAGAAGAGCTTCCCCACTGGAATGCTGTGTTGATCCCTGTCCAACACAGCCCATCCTCCTTGCCACAAAACCACCTCTGCTGCTGTGCTCCCAGCCTCCTGCTGGCATGCACATCTGTCCCCAGTGCTGCCAGCTCTGGAAGGGGCTTCCATACAAGATGAAGGAGGAGTTTTTTAACAAGCTCTGTTATTCATCTCTCTTGCACTTGTTTTGCGTTCTTCTCTTGTTCTTGCCATAATGATAGATGCTGACCATCAATAAAGTAGTGATTGTTTAGCATTAGTCTGTATTCATACTGGATATATTTTCTGGTGCAGCTCAGCAGGAATATGTGACCACATTCCAATATTCCTTGCAAAATACAGGACAAAAAACATTAATGCATAAAATATCACAGTATTACAGCACAGCTGAGGTTGGCAGGGACCTCTGAAGATCATCTAGTCCAACCCCCTGCTCAAAGCAGACTGCCTGGGGCCTTTTTACCGTCGTGTTTGAATTATCTCCAAGGATAAATACAGGAGTCACTGGAGCAGAAAGTACCTACTCTGTACCTGAAATGCTGTCAGAAACTATTAAAATAGGCTGCAGCCTGTGGTTTTGTGTACAAGGTAAAATGTAAGCTGGGTTTTTGGTGGTTCTACAATAAAAAAAATTGAGTCTGGAGTTCCATGTGAGGGAAAAAAACCTGGGAAGACTAGGTCACCACAGGTCACCACCAGTGGTCAACTACATTATAACTCAGTAGAGATGAACATAACCTATCTCTAGTTTCAGAGCCTAGATGTGGCTCTGACAAGATAAAGCAAGCAATAGCACCACTTTTTAAAAATAACTGGCATTAGAGCTATTACCACCACTTGCATTGTGCTATTCATCATCTGCCAGAACCATTCTTTTAGCAAATGTTCTCTCCAGTCATTAGCACATTATCTGTGGGGGACAGCTTCTAAAAATGGGCTTGATGAAAATGTGACTTTTCAAATTGAGGGGTGTTGTTATAGTTAACAGTGCAATCTCTCACTGTAATCACGTCAGCAATGAAAGAAAAAAAAAATGATTCATCTTCAAAACATTTCCCTTTTTGCTTGTTTTTCTCACTGTATGATGTTTCATTGCTAGGAAACACATGCAAACTCCTGCTGAGGATCCCCAATAAAAAGCCAGTGCAAGCAGTTATCACCAGATTGCATAATTTTCTCCTCTGCTTAGAACAGCATCTACTTGCAGCCTCTATAAGCTGAGGGAGCCAAGCTGTATTTTCTCATGGCTTTTTGCCTCTAAGTGCATAGCCACTGCTTCTCCTAGAAAAACACATCAGAAGTGCTTATTTTCTCTTCTTTTTCCTACAGATTCAGGGTGATCTTGACAGACAGACCACTTGACTTTAATCAGACAGTCATATTGATAAACCTCTGGGTTTAAAATGGCACTGACATTTCAAGGGTTTTTGTTGGAGGGAGCATGACTCATAAAGCTTGGACTAGAGGGGTTGGCGTATGCTAGCAGCATGCAGCTTTTATATCAGCCATTTCCCAGGATCTGGTGAATTAGCTATACATCCTTGGAAGCCTTTCTCCATCTCTGGGTGATTGGCAAATTGTGAGCACTCTTCTCACTCTGCCATCTTCACTGTCACTGTTGGACATTATTGATCATGACCACTGACTATTGATACAGTGACATAAGTGCTTTCTGCTGAAAACTTTCAATGGACACTTGTAGGTTCTGTTATAGGGGATCTCTTCTCCTAAACAGCAATTACAAATTAGATTAAGCTTTTAATATTTATGATACACTGAAAATCTTATCCCTTTAGTCCCTAAAAATGGAACAATAGCTGCTTGTATTTTTAGGGGTTATTATGAGGTTTTGTTACAGTTGTTTTGTACTAAAATAAAATATGCCAAGTCTCCAAACCAGATGCCATTTTAACTTTCACAAATGGAGCAAGCACATGAAAACAAGTTGTTCCACAAAGACTGGAACCAGGGATGCTTGATTGTCCCACTTGCTTCCCTTTGATCCTCCTCATAGCCAAGAATCTTCTCAACCCACCAACTCCCCTGGACCCCACATGCAGGCCCTTTCCCCAAATCTCCTGCAGAGACATCACTGCTGCAACACTGCAAAAGCAGGAAGTGCACAACTTGCTGCTCAGGGAACACAAACTGCCTTGGCATCAGGATCAGGGCCATTTTAAAGTGAAATAAAGTAACTTCTCTTTTTAAATTTGATTCCCCTCTAAACAATTTACAGATGTGTATCAGCACCATTCAGTTAATGCATCATAATATGTAAGAGCTTAATTTAATCAGGAGAAACACTTATAAATGGAATTATTCATGCTCTCTGTTTTTCCCCACTTGGGAGTTTTCTGCTTCCATGTCTTTTCTGTTGCTTTTGCCTTCAAGTCCCATCTGGTCTATCCACTGTTGCAAGCCTAGCTATGCTGACATTTAGAGCTACACCCTCAGTCACTTTTGCCTGAATATCACCTCCTATGTGGAAAAAGAACATCCTTAAACATTTCTATAGGACATATACTTACTACAGGGGTGCAGTTATAAGTCATCCTTTTCTCCTAAAGTCACTTAAGTCTTTCCAGACATTTAGCAAAGTATTTGCTCTTGCCTCCCACACAATCCTATGTGACCCTGATGAGAAACAGCTCCTGAAGTTCTGGGACAGCACTCTGGCCTCTTTTTGTTTTGTATTCTTTATGCCTTTCAACATACAGTTTTTTTCCATTACCTGCTTCTTTAATGTTTCTCTCCCTTGCATATTTTCCATATGACAAATGCATTCTCTACTTGATCATTGCTAGGTCTGTATGGGAGCAATCCAAATTTTGTGAGGCAGGCCTGCTTTTGGATTAGAAGTCAGAGCTACCAAAAGATTTACACCTGTTCTGATTTAGGACTTTAGTACATGCTTTTCCAGGGCCAAGAACTTTCAAAGTACTCCTACGCAGCAGCAGGTTCAGAGAGGGAGTTTTCAGCAAGGCAGATTTATAGCTTTCAAATATATAAAATCTAGCATCACTGTCCTGCCACATCCTGATATCAAATGATTCATTGATCTGGGACCTTCTTCTATCTCAGCCTGGTCATCTTCCCAGAAATTACCAGCCCAGGATATGTTTCCTCTGGTAGGTTGTGTTTCAAAGCAGGTGGATTAATTCAAGTTGGATCACTAGCCATGAGCTACTTAGCCACATGACCAACTTTTACAGCGAGGAATACCTATTTCCACTATGGCTTGTAAAATAAATTTTTTTGTAAATCTCTGTATAAAGATCATCAGAAGCTACTGGAATGTTAAAGATCCCTCATAAAAAATTGGGAAGACTGGGAAGACCCTGAAAAGTGCAGGTCAAACATGAGAAGTTGAGGCTGGCATTTCAAGATTGTGGAGGGGAGATGCTATGAGAGGAGGGCAGATTGAATTCTGAATTCTAAAAACCTTCAGCCTACTGCTAGACACCACTCATGGGGAACATTGCTCAACTTCTGTGGCTAATGATTCCCTTTCTAATTCTTAAAACACACTGTATATCAGTGCCTTCTTGAAAAAAAATTAAAATATGAAAGCACAACGTATTTGATAATAGATAATTTTGTTTTCCACTTGGATATGACAGCAGCATGTACCTTAGAGGATATGCATACCAAGTAGAATCAGTAATTTAGCAATTGGTTTTGTTCATGCGACTGAAAAAGTGCAAATTTTTGCTAAACTTGTAATTATCAAGCTGAACACTTAACAGTTTTTAAGAACTGGAAATAGGAAAAATATATTATATGCTGCACTGATGGATTTTTGCAACTATTCTGTCAGAAGAAACAGCTGCCTTTGGGACCTGCAGATTGCTGAACACAAAATTATCCCATTCAGTTCCGGGAAAGCAAAACCACAGCAGAGCCATTTTCTTTCTCATGTTGCCTAGGCTTGGGAAGCTACTCATGACACAAGTCAAAGCAGTCATGGGGTTACTCTAAGCTGAGACTAGTTGCCTACCAAAATATTTCCCAAAGATTCTTCTACCAGATGAGAATTATGGTAGTTAAGTGCACTGAGCTGCAGGTATTGCAGAACAATGCAGCTACCTGCAGCTCTTCTGAACTGGAGGCAATTAGTTAGTCAAGCTGGAACAATCCCAGCTTGATACTAAGATAGGATTTCAGCCATTCTTGAATAAACTACTTATTTTTTAAAGAAACATTGAAGTCACTGTGTACCAATATTACCACTTGGATCTAGCCTAGTAGCTTTATTTTATACAAAATAATTGCTGAGTCATTGAAAAGGAAAAGCCAAATTCATATTAGACATGTTGTAGAAAAATATATTTTCTTCTTCAGAATAAATGTCAAGTAAATATCTTAGGACTGAAGGCAGTTGGACTGGGATGTCTGAAAACTCTTGGAGCACAAACAGGGACTTCTAAAATACCAGGAATTTAGCAACATGATGGAAAACTTCAGCCTGAGTGAAGATGTACATGTCATCTTTAACCATATAGTGAAATCTGACTGATTCACACATAAACTCCATCTGGCAATGAAAGAAATGCAGGAACTGTTTGACACAGACAGGTCTTTTGTCTACAAATGCCTCGACTTCTGGATTCCTGGCTTCACAAGCATGCAATGCAGTGCAGCTGTGGCCATCCCAGGGAAAGCAATGAGCTGGGTGTTATTTGAGTATGCTCTTAGCAAATACTGTCTGAGAGTTCTGTCCTCGGAATAGTTACAGTTTGACAGCTGCTATTTATTATGAGAAAAATAGCAACTGTAGAGCTTCTTGCTACTTTATTTACCTGAAGCTAAGCAGCAAGCATGCTGCTCCGTATTATAAGATAAATTTTTCACTTAGAACTTCTGACCCCAAATCACTAGGGACCAATTGGTCAGGTTGCTGGCCATTAGTTACCAGCATGTTTTTACTGTCTTGACCCCCTCCAAGATTAAGCACTATTTAAAATTATTGCAAACATTATATTCCTGGAATTGGGTCAATAGAGAAGAATGCTGATTTTGCATACAAAGCTTTGCAGCTCCTACCTGTAAAGTGCTGATGTGAACAGGAGTCCCTGTGCCATTCACAGTGTTCTTCTTGGCAGCATTTCCACCCTTCCCTTCTGCTTGCTCTGCCTTGGCAATCTTTGCTTTTTCAGCTTCAATTCTCTTTGGATTGTTTAGCATTACCTGAACCACAGCATATTCCACCAGGGATGCAAACCCAAAGAGAAGGCAAACAATCAGCCAGACATCTAAGGCCTTCACATAAGACACTTTGGGAAGTTCAGCAGCAAGAGTGGTACATTCAGATGCCAAGCTGAGCACTGAGAAAATACCTACAAAAAGAGAAAATAATATATTGAATAAGAAAACTTCCCTTAAATGACACTGGCTTTGCTCTTCCTCTGAAACAGACAATAGTGAATGATGTTTTGCAACAGTGAATGGGACTTCACAATGTGGTCGGTGCAGCAGGTGTACAAAGTGCACATGACTTCAGCTAATGAACAAGTTAAACACTTAGGTAGTGCAGTTAATGATGAATTACTAATAACGATTACCTTCATTTTATAAACAGAGAAACAAATAAGTGAGGCTAAACTGGTTGTTATGGTTTCTTGTCCCATCACACATCACCCAGTTGGGAAATGGGGTTTCCAGAGACTTATCTTACAATGTGCATCTAATTCTGGGAAGGTGGAAGAGAAAAATATGATATTTAAACCAAAAAACAGAGTCCTTTAAATTAAAATAGCATTGTCCCAGAAATCTAAACTGTGCTATAGCAGGAGCAAATCTCTGAATGAGCTGTTCACAAGTGTGTATTCAGACCATAGGTAAAAGGGAAGTTTTTGCTGATGAGCAAAGCTGTATGAGCAAATCAAAAAGCCTTTGTTCCCAATTCACTGAGAAGATGAAAACGTGGAGGTGACTGAGGGTCACAGTCATTTCCTATTTGAGCTTCTAGGATCAAGAAGAAGCTTTCTAGATAAAGAGCATTTCATGAAGCCCTTATCATGAAAAAAACGATGTGTGCAGAGGCTGTTAGAAGGTCACACTCATCATGGATTTCACCAAGCATTTTCCCTAATAAGGCTTCCAAATGTCACCATCAACACAGGATTCATATCACAAGAGACAAATAAAAGCTTGGCGCCAAAGAAAGAGTTCTCACAGGCTCCTGTGAAAATAGTAGCATGAAGAGCTACATTTGGAAAAAGCTAACTTTAGAAATAGCTGTCATGTAGGGAAAAATTAGTACAATCTCCATGTTCAGAATGTCTCATTTTGGTTTTGTGAATGCTAATGATAAAAATCTTTATTTATGAGTGGGAGGCTTAATGAAATAGAATTGATGTCTATAAAAAATGTTGGCCAAAAGGAGTCTCAACTACATTTCTTATAGTGCATGATTTTTTTTTTCATTCACAGAGAGATTATTTGCTTCAGATCCATTTTAAGTAACTGAGGATGTGAAAATGTAAATTAAAATGAAACTATCTGTATTGGCATATGAAAATATTCATTTCTACTTGATCACAAGCAACACATCTTTTAGCTACTGTTCCCATTTGGATTTCAGTGAGATTGATATGGTATTTTATTTAGCATTAATCTCAAATGGACAATTCACTAGCTCTTAGAACACTGAAGCATAAAGAAATGTTTATGGTCATGTGATTTTAAACCACAAAATTTTATGATGTTTTATTTAGAAATATGTAGTATCAATGTACCACTGCAAAGCTGGATTTTTTTTTTTGTCCATGGACATAATAAAGAATGATCAGATGTGTAATCTCAGAACAGAATGATACAGCAAATACTGAACTGAATCCTCAGTGTATAGTCTAGCTTACTTTCCATCTATTGTATCTGAAGCATTCACATACAAACAGTGTATGCACATCAAACAGCTCTGCACGTCACTGAGCTCTTGGGGTCAGCAGGCCATGCTAGAGCTGTAGTCCTGTGTACAACCCCATTAGTCAAGATAATATTGTTACTATTAAGTCTGTGTCCTGCTATTTCATAATAAGTGAAGGGCCTGCCTATTATGTCAGGATGAGCAGCATGACTATATGAGCTTGAAGTACTCTCATGAAGTGAGTCTCTAATGAAATAAAGCCAGTCAGGTAACAGGAATGCCAGTTCTTTTCCAAAGATCATTTCTATTAATCTTCAGAAAGACTTCTCCAATAGGTAGCTATTAAGAGCCTTACTTACTATCCTGCTTTCTTACTCATTAGTCAAATGTTGAAATTCCTGTAAAATGCATATTGCCTGTGTTTGCAGCATCGCTCGTGCATAGATGGATCAGATTTGTCCAGGCTGAGAGGAGTGGAGAGAGTGCGCTTGTCACCCAAATGCCAGAACTACAATCAGGTGGTCTTAATGCCAAGGTGGAGTTTACAGGACTTGGAATGAACAGAGTTCAGTGAAAATGATGAGTGGATAATGGAAGTGAAGTTGCTTTCAGGGTCCAGTGTCATGTAGCCAAAGCAACTGAGAATGGCTCAATGGTGTTACAAGTGGATTATGACAGCATGTGAAAATGCAGGTTACCCAGTGGGACTCTTGCAGCACTGGCATCAGGATTGATCCAAAATGACAGCCAGGATAGAACAACAATTAGCAGTGTAGGAGCATAAACACCCATCATGTAAAATCCAACTTGTCTTCTTAAAGTGAAGATTACTTCTACACAAGTGTAATAACCTTTAAAGAAATAAATGCATTAATGTTTAATGTGCTTTGCAGGTGAAAATATCTTCCAGGTCTTTTTCTGCTTAAAAGCAAAAGTTCAATGCTTTGATTTTCTTTATAAAGGTAAAGAGTTTAATTTGAAAGAAAAAAATCAAAACACGGATTTATTTAAGCACCGTGTGGTTAGGGTGTGGTACTTTGTGCTGTAAGGAACCCTTCCACTTTTCAAAGCAGCAGGAGGCTGAAGTGACTCCCAGCTTGATGCTGGCTTCAAGATGCAGTTCAGACAAAACCAATGGAGTCTGGCAGTCCTACTAGTTTAAGCTCATCTGAAAATCCTACTTAGCAATAATTTCTGCAAAAGATGAATTAAGAAATATTAGTCCAGCAGATTTAGAATGGAGTGAGGTGAATGAATGTGACTAACTAGAGATTTCCTCAATATGGAAAGTTGGTACAAATGACTTCTAAAATTGGTAAAGACATTCTTAAAAAGACTCTAGAAAAGCTGTAAATTTTGTAAAATAGGAAGAATGTATCAAATCTTTTAAAATGAATATCTAAAGCATACAAACTTCAGACGATGTTTAAGATGAATTCAATGCAAAACAAAGTTGCAGTTACTAGATGTTTTGCTGGAGATAACAAATGTATCAAGAAGTCTGATAACCAGAAAATAATTTCTGTCCATATTTTCACTCAATTAGAAGAACTGGAATTCTTATGTTGATAATAACACAACAGTGTTGGAAAAGCCTGAAAGCTTCAAAAACTATTGTATCACAAGAAAAAGGCATTTCTATGTTATATTACAAAAACTTCAAAATTCAAATCAGACTGTATTTATTGATCCAATTGGTGAGACACTTATTTAGAAGATAGAATGTGTCAAAAAGTTCTCCATTTACCTTCCATATTCCAACAGTTAAGTGCTGTACAATGATATGTCATCGTAAAAGTTTGGGCATACAGACACCACAACAACAAAAGTATAAACCATTAAGGACAAACATCCTTGTGTAGAAGACACTATACTGTATTTTATAGCTCATTCCATCATCTTCAGTGATCACTTGGCTGAAAAATTTTCCCTCTATAATTTATGAATGGATTCCAGACACTTTCAGGTTTTGTTTTCAAATAAGAGATGACCTTCAAAATCATTATTTGTTTGTGTTATGTAGGAAATACATTCTGTATGCCTTCATTTCAATAATATTTCATCAGACAGAGTATGGTATCTATTGCCCTCACCATGCAGCTCAAAAGGACCTATTTGATCTGTCATAAAATTGATGAATAACAGGAAATTTGCAAATATAAATATTCAATGTAGTGCTACAAAAGCAGCCCAGATTTGCTGACCCTCTTTCAACTTAGGCAGCTATGATAAAACTTCCATTGACAGAAATAGGCAGTAAAGATTAAGGGGTTTTGCAATTGTCCGGGAACTCCTACATAAGCCATAATTTTGAAAATCTGCTCCTTGATGCAAAACTTCTCTTGATTATCTGACAAAATTATTTAGCTCTGCGTGTGAAATCTGCTGTTAAAAAATACCTTCAGCATAAGAATTTTCAAGTAAATAAAAAATATGGAGCATTGAAAAGAGCCTTTAAAAATATTTCATTGTACTAAATATTCGATTCACATTACTAAAATATTAATTCTGATTTCAGTTGTGAGATTAAAGGGAGGTCCTTTACAGAATGGATTTGCAGTGAAAGAATTGTGAAAACTTTTCAAAATGGTTCTCTCATGTTCTTTCTTTAATGTTCAAAGCACACACACAAAGACTGTGAATATTTAACTGAATATTTTGCACCATGTCATTTGTGATCACAAGCTGCTGAAACTTGGGAAAACACCAATAATTTTCTTTGTGTATAATTCTTAAATATTTTTTCAGGGTTTCTAAAAACCTAGGGTTCCTAAAATAGGATTCCTATCTAAATATTTTTAGACATTTAATTTCAGATTTAGGGCATACCTCAAAATAATCACAATAGTATACAAGTTTTACAATTTTCCCATTTGTATGGATTTCATTTGGGAAATGCAAGATCCCTTCCTTTAGTTTTTCACTACTTTATGGACTATTTTTTTCAGTAATTTCATTTTTTAAATAGGAACAAAATATTTCTCTCACTGCTAAGAAAGGTTTTGCCATATCTTGAATGCCATCACTGCTAGCTGCTAGATATGCTTTCAAAAAATCAGAATTTTTCTGAAGAGAGCTAATTCCTTATAATTTACGAATTATAAATCACCTACGAAGAGTGGATTATTTATGTTCTTAGGATGAGATCTCACTCATTTTGCAGTAAAAAACCAGAGGCCACTTTTATTTTAATTATCTTTTTGAATTAAATTCTTAACTCTGAGGTCTGCTAAGATTCCTTGAGATCTCTCCAGGCTTGGAATCTACCAGAGGAGCAGCTGCAAGTAACAGAGCCTCCACTTCAGCTGAATAGCCAACAGGAAACTTTCAGAGGGTCCTCAGAAGCTGCAGCACCACAGACTTCCCAATTGAGTTTTAATGGAAGATTTATTCCCATGATGTAAAAGCACCAACTAAAAACACCTGCTCTTGTAGAAAGTTTTGTGGTTGTCACAGTGTCAGTCATTTGGATATAATCGTTGGCAGGAATCAATCAAGGTGAAAAAGGTAAATCATTAAAAGCCAGAGTACAGAAACCATTGGAAAAAATTGTGCCAACATTAAAAAAAACCAAACATAGGAATAAATAAATAGAGGGCTGAGGATTGCAAGCAGCTTTCAAAAATGACAGAATTTCCAGAACATTTAGAGAAAGGAAGAATCCACAGGGTGAAGCATTTGGAATTACATTCTAGTACTATCCACTTATGGAACAAAAGTCTAACCAGAAAATCAAAATTTATTCACTTTGCTGCAACTAGTATGATTCTGCAAGAACAATCTTTCAGAAAAGTTTGACATTTACAAGCATAAACAGGTATTAGGACCACAGAAATAAAATGGTGATAATAGGATCACGATATCTGTAAGTAAAGCCAAGACAAACATTTAATCTCTTCTTCAACTTGGATATTTCTATGTTTGAACTAGTTTGTAATGATCACATATTAAACTTACCATTATATGAACCACTCATTAGTTAAAAGTAATCTATTTTATCCCAGGAAATGTAAGATGTGGACTGGAATATTAACTTTTAACTATAAACAGTAATTGAAGGAAGTTCAGAGGTTTTTACCAAGGAAATAACTTATATTACCTACCTGTGCCTTTGTAATACTTGGTACAGTTACCATATTCAATATCCTCCTTTTTAATATCAAACTGAGGCAGAGCAATTTTCTCTAGCTGTACGGGATCTCCAGACTGCCAGATAAACCGTAAGTCATCAGTTGTGTAACCAACTGCAAGACAAAAGAATAATAATAATAATTGTCTAAAGATACACCTCAATCACAGTGAACTCTGCAAGAAAACCTAGCATATATGTATTGTGTATCTTTCAGTCTTTTTATTTTTATTTCCTGCTCAAATAAATAAATACAAAAATTAAATAATCTGCAGCTGCATTTTTATGTGGGCTGAAGTTGGGATTAGTGGGTGAAACATTACATTATCAGCAATATTAGGATGACTAAGAGGTATTTGTTACAGGGTGTACTTTTCAAACAAAGAAAGCAAAGCTGTATTTTCCACAGCTTTCAAGCCTCCATACTCATTCATACTCTACTTCAGCAAAAATATGAAAAAGATGAATTTTAATGAGTCTGAGTAACTTCAAAAGAATTTAACAACTCAATTACCATGATGAATCTTGGTGTTTGTGTAAAACAACCACACTGCTAATTTTCTTGGACTAAAAGCCCTGATTCATGGCAACATTGCCATTCAGGAAATATTTGCCCAGGAATTAGAGCAGATGTGCAGTCCTACAGAAATCAGCTCAGTGACTTCCTGACCCACTGAGGACAGACAGACCTCAGCAAACCTCTGAGTGCCAAAATCATAATATATACACCAGCACCAAGTGAGAGGCAGTGCAAGTTAGACTCACAATATTCAAGAATAGAGCAATGTTGATTAAATACGCATAATCAGAATCATGATTTACAAGCCATTTTTTGCTACCTTCTGTTCATTAAAGATTAACTTAATTCAAACAGAGATAATGTGTGTTAGATGGAAACACAGATGAGGAAACATAAAAAAGATGGAGTTGGAATGCATCATTTTGCTGTTCAAAGCCTGAGAAAAACGTCTAAAGAGCCATTATTTTTCTGGAGGCATTAGATTATTCTTTTTAATTTTTGAAAACCAGCTGTGATTAAGAAACTGAAACTGTTCATTAATGATGTCTTTATGATTCACAATAATTTAATAAAAATCACAATGTTTCAAAGCTTCATAATATAATACACTATAAAAATGGTTTTAATGTTTCATTCATAAAATCATTTTCACCCAGTTCCAACACACAGCATATCACAAAACTGCCAAGATCCTTTATGATAACAATTACTGGAGAGTGAAAATTGTGTCTATAGAGAATATGTAGACCAAGGGATTATAACTGTGGATATGAGAACATCTCAGTAACAACTGATAGCCTTTTTAGATTTCAAAATTTAGCAAGTAAAAACAAAACATTGATTTGAAAATAACCTAAGAATAAAACTGCCAATGGCTAGCAGAGAAAGAACTGGAAGGACAGATAGTACCCTTTTTACTTTTGATAACTAAATTAAAAGGTAGAAGAAAGTTTAGTGCACAGTCTTTTCAAAGAAGCAAATTCACTGCATTTGATTATATCATCTTAACATTATTTTTTTTAACAAGTAGTTTCTCCTTGCATGACCATACCTTTCAACACTTGTAAAGTGGACTTGCTGGACTGAGAAATCTTAAGTGAACTTCTATTAGAATTACTAATTCCAGTTTAACCCCAAACTGACTTGGGTTTTCCATAAGAGCTTACATCAGCGAGTGCACATACATAGTAGGGATGAAAAAAATTACTATGGACATACAAAAGTTCTAAAGATAAATGTGGACAATAAAAACCTAAATTGTAAAACTCTATTATAATTTTAATAACTATTATTATTATTATTATTATTAGCCTTGTCCATACTGTGATACTCTGCCCAACTTTGGCTAACCTTACTTTTTCTTCACTTGTGACTTCTTTTCCCTAACCTCACCTTTCCCACCAGACGTGCTGGAGTAAGAGCTGAACAAGTTTATATGTTACAGCAGGAGCAGACTGGAACAGGTCACCTTCCTTCTCTCTGCTTCATGCTCATCCTTACTTTGAAAAGCAGAATTACCATGAAAGTGGGATCACCAAGGATTAAACTGTTGGGAAAAGCTGTAGTTAAGTAGACACCTGCATATTTGGGGCATGGAAAGGAAGATGGATTTCAGAAACATTTTGTCTGCAACTTCCAGCATGGCATGAAGCCCTTCAGAGATGTGACCTGTCTGCCCTGTTGTAAGATTAAATCACCTGGAGACCAGGAATAGATGCCTGACTACATCCACAACATATCCTGAAACCACTTTCAAAAGGTTTGATACTGAATGATCTCACTGCTTTGGCATCAAATACTTTTCCTTTGGTACTGTATCAAAGGAGTTCCAAACAATACCAATGTTTCATCAATGCAAGGGGATAAATTGGGCTCCAAAAACCCACAAAGCAGCACAGGTTGTGGAAGTTAAAACCGCCTGGCAAAGCCATTCTTTTTTCCAATTTATATGTTTCCATTTATCTCAGTTTATTGTAAATGCTTTTATAAAAGGCCTCAGCTATCATTCTGGTTGACAGCAAAAGCTAAAACTAAGAGTGCACAGTGCCATAACAGTAAGAAACATCTTAAATAGGGAAATGTACATTGGTAGGAACCTGTGAGTATCAATTTCATGATTAATTTAAAATGTTGAGATGAAGTAAACCGAATTAATCATTTTTGTTTGATTCTCACGCATGCCTAGAAGAGAACTGTTTTTATGGACAGAGTGATTTACATACAGCTTTCCAATTGCATCTTGCAGCGTTGTGTATCCATAGGAAACAAGGTCAAGTCCAAAGGGCATGACAGTGTAATAGACAATCTGAAAATACAGAAGAGTATTTAAAAATGGTGTGAGCTGTCAGGTAAGCAGTAGATGGCCACAAGAAAGAAAAAAAAATCACAGGTTTTTGATTTTTGTCTTCTAAAAGAGCAGAAACAAAGTTTAGAAGTTATAATTAGCAGTTTGCAATGGAGATTTCTCTAGTATAAAATAAGACAATAAAATTTTATAGAGAGTTTTAAACACATAGAAGCTAGAACAAATTAAGGAACTACTAATACAAGACAAAATACATATAGGCCATAGAATAACCAAACCAAATGTCCATACAGAACAGAGTCCTGTCTCCAGCACTGGCCAATGACAGACTTCTAAAGAAGAATATAACACTAGAGCAATCTGGAAGTGCTATTTTGTCAGATATCCAGCAGCAACCAAACATTGCACCTCAAGGGCTTCCCAAACCAGAAGGGACTCTTTGGTATTTAAGGGACCTCAACAGATTTTTTTGTCTCCAAGAAGTTGTTTTGCTTTCAGCTGCTTTCTGGAATCTAGGTGTCCTGGTTTCACCTGGGACAGTTAGTTTTTTCCGTATTAGCTGGCACAGTGCTGTGCTCTGGATTCAGTATGAGGATTACATGGATAACACACTAATCTTTCTGGTTGTTGCTGAGTAGTGCTTACCATAAATCAAGGATTTTTCAGTTTTCCATACTCTGCCCGTGAGCAGGAACACAAGGAGATGAGAGGCAGCAGGGAAGGGATGACCAGCTGTCAGCAGGTAGTGAGCAATTCTATTTTGCATCACTTGTTTCTCTTGGTTTTATGTCTCTCTCCCCCATCCCTTTTATTACAATTAGGATCAGCATTAATACTTTTATTTTGTTCTACTTTGCTGCAATTTTTAAGGGGTTCTCGACCCACAACTTCTACGGCCTTTATTTTCCTGCTTCTCCTTCCCATCCCACTGAGGCCAGGAGGAAGTGAGTGAATGGTAGTTAGTTTCCATCTGGGGTTAAACCCTGACACCACATAAAGTTTAATATGCACAGCATCTTGCAGCAAAGAATGCCATAGCTAACCTGCACACACTCTAATCATGCCTTTTTACCTATCCTCAGTCTGTCTCATAATTCTTTCACTGTAAATGAAGGCAAAAATCAATGCCCATCCATTCTCTCTGTGCCATTTGTGATTTAGGGACCTTTATGGCACCACCTCAATTATTTTGCTATTTCCAGTGTGAAAAGGTCATCCTTTCTCAGCTGTTCCACACCTTTGACTGTCCCTGCCTCCTTTCCTACAGCTGGAAGAGCAGAATTGCATTCAGAATGTAAGTATAGCATACTTTTATGCACTGGCATAACTTTTAATCCTTAATACTTCCAAGAATTCAATTCACTTTTTCAAGTAGTACTGAGCTATTAGGTGACATTTTCAGAGAACTATCCACTACTACTCAAAGCTAATTTTTTTGTCTGGAAATAATCAACTCTAGATCAATCAGGCTTTATGTGAAATTAAAATATTTTTTTTCCCTCATGCATAATTTCCAGTTGTTTACATTGAATTTCATTCCATACTTTGTTGCTTAGTCATTAGATTGATTTGTGGTTCTCACTGTTGTCTCTTATCTTTACTATTCTGCATATTTTGGTACCATCAAATGCACTTGCAAATTCAGTTTTTCAGATGATTTTTGTTGAAAAGCACAGAACACAGAATAGATTTTTTTGGGGGGGGCTGGGGAGCAACTGTTTTACTTCCCCTGATGTGAGCAGTAGCTGTTAATTCCTGCATTCAGATTCCTAATTCTTAACCATTTGTGCAAGAGCTTTCTCTCATACAAATTTTGCCAGAAGGTATTTTGATAACTGGAGAGTCTTTCATTTATACGTGATAATACCTCTGTAAACTAGAAACACAAGACACAGAAATTATATATTTTAAAAATATCATCAAACCACAGTCCCTAAAGTAATTCATCTTACCTGCATACATATCATGTAAGAACATAGTGTGCCATTAAAATAAACAGAGTATTTTTAGAAGAGGGCAATAATTTCTAACTTTATTGAACCTGGTTTTCTTTTTTGCACATTTTCAGAGTTAGTTTTTCCATCCAAAACACTTCCCTTAGTATTCACCCAATATTCACTAATCGTTAACCATTTCTATTGAGCTCCTTTATAAATACCTGCAACCCAGCAAAAATATTTGAATATTTAAATGTTTCATTTAACATTTGCTCTTTCAAAAGGGAAACTTCTTTCATAGCTGGAAGTTATTTTCTACTTTGAAATATTAATTTCTACACACTTCAAAACTACAGAAGCAGCTGAAATCAAAACCAAGACCTTCAGAGCAATCCAAATGAAATGGTTTGATTGCCCAATGTATTTTCTGATCACTGCCAGCAATAGTCTTGAGACTGATGTTTCTCACCCTGTTTTGGAATGGTAAAAAAAGAACCCAAACTCTTTCGTATTGTTTCTCCTTTTTTCTATCAATTTCTACTCCAGGAAGAAATAGCTCATGTGAACCTAGCTTCTCAAGTGGTTCCCTCTTAAAGGTAATGTTGCAGTATATTCAGATAATCATTCCTATGTCTATCACTGCAATATGTTACAGCACACACCAGAAGAAAATTCACTTCCTGTTAGAAAATTTAGCCTAATCTCTACAAACTGTAAACTATAAACTTTCCATATCTGTAATTCACTATCACTTCCCTTTTAATCAACTAATTTGCTGGTTTAAGTGGATGACTATTTTTGTGTCATTGTGTATATCTTTGATAAACCAAGTTAAACCACCAAAAAAGTATATGTTAATTGCAATTCAATTGAACACCAATTTGGAGGCTTCTGAAAAAAATTATATCCAGTAAGGCATAGAAATTAATCAGGATTTTTTTTGCAGCACTTTTACAAACCATACATATTCACAAATTTTATAATTTCTGCTTTCCCTATATCTTTAGCAAGTAATCATAGTTTACTTTAATTGCTGTAAAAATTCAAGTAGTGTTCAACATATACTGTTTTACTGAAGGCTGTATTTCAGATATATTATCCACTCCACTATGCTTCTAGGAGCCTAAGAAATTATCAAAAGGGTTTAAATTTAGTTGGTTCAGTGTGTTAGCTTAACAAGTATATACACTTTGAATTTCTCACACTTGCAGTGCTATTATCTGATTTCTTTACACGTAAGTTATTTCAGCATTGTTTAGAAACTGTCTCATATAAATTTAAATGTTAGTAATAAATTGTATTACAATATTAAGGCTAATACAGAATACATACTTCACATAAAATCACTTTAAAAAAACAGTGGAAACATATAATTAAAATACCTCATGCTGACTAGGACGTCTCCATCCCGAAATATAAAAAGGAGGATATTTTCTTGTGTGACATCATGGAAGTTAGCATTTTTTTCATTTGCAAAGAATAAGTCTGGCTTCCAAAGACACTTAAACATAGTTGGGTCCACTGTCAGTGTGTCTGAACCTCTCCAGTCATTGGGCAGTTTGAGTCTGGGGTCATTCCACTTCTGTCTTAGAAAGATGTTGACTCTATAATCCTGATTGGAAGAATAAACAAATATTAGACTAGCCAAAAGTCTAGCAAAAACCCCACAGAGAAATAAAACAATTCCATCAGACTTGGAAGAGAAAAATAATTACGCCCTGATTTTTCTATCACATAGACAGTAATCACTACTCAAATTACATTATGAAGTATTATGTTTAACAGGCTTTACTACAAACAGATTACATCTCACTCATGGTTTTGAATACAGCAACTTTCCTTAAACAAAGGATCAAATTGCCACTCCAGAGTCATTTTTGCATTCCCTCAGTAAAAGCTCCTGTTACCCAGGCATATAGAAAAGCATGCAGCAGGGCAGAGAGAGGCCATAGCTTGACCGCACTAAATGGCTGCAGGCAGCAGGCATGATATCACATCTTTCAGGATATCCTGTGAGTGCCAGTTCCAGTTTACTCTCCATTTGGTTATGGCGCACTGATGGCAAAATATCACACTATAAAAGCAGGAAACAGACCAGATAGGTAATATATTTTATATTACACACCCAGAATACAGTCTCAGACCTTCTATCAGTGATCTGGGACTATCTTGGTAACAGGGAAACTGATGCCAGCTTGCAACATAAGTTCTGAGGTAGCAGTATGAAAGGAGAAACAGAATCAGTCTCAAAGAGACAAAAATCAAGGCTTTACAGAGGAAATCTCCTTCTGAAATCAGTAGGAATCTGGCAGAAGGAAGGACAGTAGTAGAGCCGTGCTCAATGAGAACCTAATTTTGCTTTTGGGAACTGGAGTAGCATGTGTCTCAGGGCAAAATGATACCCTGCATGTGTTCTGTGCTTAGTGAAATCTGTGTGCATCCGAAGGAAGAATCTGACCTGGAATGTCAGCTAGGATTTTTCAGTCTTATCTCTTAAGTCTTTTTTACATTTACATTTAAGCCAGCACCTCTTTTTGATGTACATGTAAACTAGGCAGATCACATACAGAGCAAGAATAAAATTATTGTTGAAAAAAAGTTAAACTAAACCAAACAAATGAATGAAAATTGCGTATGTAAGATTATTTCTATCTCCAGTCTTCACAGTTGCCTCCTGCGTTGTGCTTTGTTTTTTCATAATTGTCTATTAGGTACCAAGCCTCCTGAGATAAGGGCTGTGTCTTTCAGAACAGTGAAAACACTGCTACTGCTCTACAGTTATAGCAAAATGCTAGAAATATGTGAGCGAAGATTCTCAACATATCTTTGGTTTGTCAATGGGTTCTGCATACAAACAAATTGTTATAAAGTTTTTTATTCTCCATGTGAAGGACTCTTTACACATTTTTTGTTGATACAACTGAATTATCTTTGGTTGTACTTACTACATTTGCAGTCCAATGCAGGTGCCATGTTGAGACAGTCATCCTAACTTCAACCAGAAGGAGTCCACTTGGCTAAGACCTCATGCAGAATAATTTATTCTGTTGATTTCTCTGTATAGTTAAATACAGTGCCCACTTTCCCATGTCCAGTCCACCAGTTAAATTAGCCCAAGTATTTCTTTATTTCACTATACTGTGTAATATTTTTCCTTACTGCATTGAATGGAAAAGCAAAGCATCAAAACTAATTACTTGTTACTTGTTGGTAGTTGATTTTGGAAAAAATATACATAGTCTGACTCTTATTTATACAAAGACCTATGTTGTCTTGCCAAAGTAAAGAAGAAGCAAAAAAAAAAAGGTTAATATAAAGTGAATTTGTACTGGAAGGCTCTCATAGAGAAGCTTCATAATTGGAGGGAATTCAGGTCATTATCTCAGAAAGCATCTTTTCAATTATATGTATATAATTGAAAATTTCCTTTACTTGCTTCTTGCTGAAGTTCCCATTCCATATGTACTTCTTCTCTCAGTGAAAAAAAATACTCTAAACCATATGAGATGAATAATGCATACCATTCATGCTCACAAGCATTACACTATTGGTTACACTGAATTAAATTTCCCCAAAAACAAGTGCATTACCCTAATTTCAAACAAAATAAGATGCCTTCTTGAAGCCATAGGCAAATGATAAGCACTGTGCAACACTTGCCTTCAGCTTACCCATTCAGTAGAAGGAGATGCTTACATCACTGAAAAGCAGAATGCACTGGCAAAATAAGAATTGGAAGTAAGATCAGGTGGATTCTATTTTATTTCCCTCCTTGCTCTATTACAAATGAACTTAAACACCAAACAATTTTAAGAACCTGAGTCTGTTCCCATTTAACTGAGAGAAAGAAAAATCCCACTAATCTAAAATGGGGAGGTTCAGGCCCAAAGTAGAGAAATTGACAGGGATACTTGGAGAGGAAGGCCACCACATACTTGAGGCAATACAGAGAATGCAAAAAGAAGCAAAGAGATTTCACAATACAAAACTGTGGCTAGCCAGACAACAAAGTGCAAAATCTGCTTCTTAGAAGAGTGCACACCTTTACAGCATCTGGCAACAGTAAAGACTATGATCTGGTATAAATTTATCTTGAAAGAAGTCTGTGACCAGTCCTCTCAAATTTGCACAATGAATTTTAAGATTCAGTAAGTGTATTAGAATTAGGTTGAACAGGGGCTGAAGAAGCAATCTGCATGGAGCACATGGTCCTCCTGGCGTACATTTTACAAATTTTTTTTGAATTTGCAGAGTGATTGGCTTCTTATGGGAAAGGAGAGTCAAACAGCAACTAAAAAGGCTGAAAGTAGGGGAAGAGGATGGAAGAGACATTCATCAACATCAGAGCTAGGAGGACCTGCCAGGTAGAAGGAAACACAGAAGCATTCTACAGGGCTTTGTTTTCCCATGTAACTCCAACAGAAGGCAAGTTGTTTTCAGGGAGGTTGGGAGACGTTCTAGGAAATATTTCAGAAGTCTACTAAATAGCATGCATGTGGCCAGAGAACCACCTCAGGCCAGAAAGCAAGCATAGCCTATACATATCTCTGCAAAACAGAGCACATAGACAATCACGAAATGCCCTCATACAAAGAAAGGCAACATAATAGTGTTTCCTTTTAATGAAGTAAAAAATGTAATTTTTAAGATTAAAATAAGGAAACTGAATGTTTTTTACAGTAACGAATATTAAAAAGACCTTTCTGTAAGATTTTAAAGTAAAGGAGAAGGAAGAACTGGTGTTTTGTTGCTTGAGTCAGTGAAGAAAGTCACTGCAAGCAAAAACCTTGAACATAGAGTCTGTAGACAGAAAGTCAGATCATCATCACAGAAAAAAAAAATTTATAGCCCTATGGATATTTATACCAGAAACTCTCTATCCCTAGGAATCCTTGACTGGTCATCCAGTTTAAAACAGTTTCTAAATGTGACATAATCACCCTATTATACCACAATTCTGCAGTCTCAAAAAATGTGTGCAAACTCAGAAGCAGAGTTAACATGGGATCCTTGACAAGTGGTCTAATGACAGAGAAGGAAACAAGTTACAGGATTCAGGATAAAGAGAGCTTACTGGAACGTGGCAGCTGTGGTGTGAGCTCTTGTCCCTTTTATCTGTACAAATTCTGATTCTCTCTGTAGTTCACTAGTTCTTTTGCTTAGTTTTTTCCAAGAGTTTTCTTGATGAGTGTGTGGAAGCACTGCAGTTCTCTTCAATATTGAAAACACAACATGAACACTATCCTTTCTGAAGACAGAGCAACAATTTGCCCTTCAGATTCTTCACAAAGGCTTGATTAAAGTGATAAAGGATTCTGGGCATAGGACCCACAAAATGGGTATACTCTTTGGCTTTGAAACAAAGTAACTTCAATGATTTTCTATAAATAAATTCCCTCCTTTCTTAAATCTAAGTGGACTCTACCTCAGAAGGAGCTAATCTCAACTCTTTCTTGAAGATGAGCCAACTGCATAGCTAAGAATATAATTATCACAGGACCAGAAGGACAGCAAGCAAGGCCTTCTTCACTGTCACTCTACACATTTGTTTGTCGGGCCTTCTACCATAACTTGCCTTCCACTCATCTGGTACCCATTGTTATTTTTCCCACACTTCTATCACACAAAACAAGAATCAATGCTTTAGTATGGCTTTACCCCAACATAGATTTTCCAAGAAATTATGAGTTCAATTATTACAGCCAGCAGTGGCTAGAGAGCAAAGCATTATCACAATAATTCATTGACTGAAAAACTTAGAAACATATTATTTCAAAGATTCTGATATCACTCCAACCAGTTTAGCAGCTCCTAGTAATTTTAGAGGCAGTCCATAAATAAATAGTCCTCATGATTCTCACCAACGCCAGCGAAAGGAGAGATGCAGCCAGCCACTCTCTTCTCCAACACCCAGGAACCTCTGCAGCAGTTCTGGTACTTCTGCAAATGTCCTCTTTCTGAACACAAGAGACCCCTCTGATCCTTCACAGACTTGGTGCCTCACCTCCAGGAAATATTTTTCCTGTAATTCCAGAAGTAAAGTCTTTCCTATTCTAAGCGATCCATTTCTACTGCCCGGTGTATTACCCAGACCATTTGAAGACAAGTAAAAACCTATCCTCAAGAGAGCAGTGATTCCTGAATATCCAATGCCCACTGCAGCAGGAAGAGTTTTCCAAATAATACATGGTAGAACAGATTGACTGCTAATTTTGTCAGTGCCTCCTGTATTAGATTAAGGCACTCAAGAAGTAAAACCCAAATTTGACATAAACATGCTTAGCTATCATGGTGATCAGCTAGAGATAGAAATCTAAATGAAAGCATAAAATAAAGTAAGGATGGTGTCTGATATTCTGAATTATGGAGGAGAGCATGACTTATCACACAGCACAACCTAGTAAATTTGTGAGTGACCATATCAGGAAGGCACAGACAGGCATACATACATGGCTGTGGAGAGCATACTTTTATATTTTGGAGGGGCTGGTGGAAGCAAATCTCTCACATTCATGTTTTGTTACTATCTGAATCTGGGTGAATTGTAAAGCATGAAACTAATTTCAAAAACTTGAAAGGGCCATCTGGCCCAATATACTGGATATCTTAAGACACTTATCTCAGTCGTATTTCCTGCTCTTCCTCCCTGCCCCTCTTTAAATTCAAGTCTTCTTTTTTGTTTTCAGAAATAAATCTTGTGGCCTTTGGGCAAACTTACATTTTTTTCATTTTAATGTCACCTCCCACTAATGCCATTAGTTGACTTACTATCATTTGCAATCAGACATAAATCTCTGCTAGCTAAAGAAACAGAAATTTCTGGCCAAGCTGCTCAAAACTTTCCAGCCACTGTTTATGTTCAACTTGGAGTGGCTCTGCAGTCCTATTGCAATTTCATAAGGGTGACATGTAAGCTGGTTCTAAATTTTAAGTGGGGACTTACTTCCACACTTTTGCAACAACAAAAATGTGTTTTATTGCTTATTAGTGGTATTGTGGTTTATTGCTTCTCTGCCATTATGGGTCAGAATGATGCCTTAGACACAGCATTAAAAAAGCAATTTGATTTTGAGAACTGCCTCAATGCCTTAGATGCAACAGGTCACCAAAGAGATCAGGGAATGCCTCATAACTCCCACTCAGTGCATGTCTTGGCTGAGGCTTCCATGTACTGGCATGACACGGTACACTCCCCTCTTTTTTACACAAAAGGAAAACCTGATCAGGTCAGAACATCTTCAATAATTAAATGCATTTTTGGACAATCTTTTTGATAGTTTTTGATGGAGACAACATGAAAAAAAAAGATCTGCAAGTCCCAAAATATTCAGAAAGTGCTTTGCTGAAGGAACTCATATTTTGAGATTGATTTTATATCACAAAGAAACAATAGAAGTCAAAATTGCAATGAGGATTATTTCATCCTGTTAATGACATGCTGAAATTTTCTGGCTGAACTGGAAACACATTTTTATAAACTTCACTCCCCAGTTTATCTTTCCCATGCAATAAATAAACAGCAGGAAGGCTATGGTCATTGATAGTCTATTCCTTTACTACTGCTCCTTGTATTCCACCATGATTTATTTACATTTTCAGATCCACATAAAATAAAGAACCAATACATTTCATCCTTATGCACCTCTGTTCTTTTTCTGTCATATACAGTCTTAGTTTGGGGTTTTTTGAAGAACACACCGAGCAAACCTATGCAATAACTCTCAGGAAGATCTTCAACTCATACTGTCAAATGGGTTCTTCCAATGAACAAAATAACTTATGGAAATTAGTCTAGCTCTTGCATCTCAGAAACCCTGGACTTCCTTTCATGTAAATCAGATTCTAGAGCTACAGATTCTAAATCTGTGGACATATATAGAGTGAAATACATTAATAGATTTAGGTCTACGACATAAAGCACAGTCAGACAGTCACTAACCCCATTAACTTAATTCTCAGTGTCTGTAACCACAAAAAATATTTTTATTTTATAGTTTGTAATCCTCAGTCTGAAGTTTAATTTAGCAAGAAAATCTCCATGTGTACTACATGAATTTAATTTCACTCTTACCATAGTTGTCTCTTGAATTGACCCAAAGCTGTTAATGAAGATGTTAACTGCAACATCGACTGGAATTCCTTAAAAAAAAAAATAAATTTTAGTGAGCTACACAATCCATTAAAGGTACATTATCCTTCATTTAAGTTCCTTTATACTGGTACCACAATGTCACAATGTAACTTTATCTTTTTAAATTAGTATATATACAGTTGTCAAAGTCAATAGAAATCACTAAACCTCTTTTTAACCTAGTGATAAGAAAAAGAGAAAAATAAAAATCCTTAGTCCAGAGAGCTAATCTTACAGAATTCCACTGACCATATATCTAAATTAATAGTGTTTGAATTCCATGATTTTCTGTTATCTCAGAATGAATAAGCTAGCATTCCTTTTGCACACAGTGTAATGGATAGAGGCAATTCATATTTCTAGCAGCAGACACTTTTAACTGTCAAGGTCATAATGACACTATCTTCCCAAATTACCTGTTTATGATTTATGACGAGATATTTCCTTATGCTTTAAGAGGATACCTCTTTGTGCAAGTAAAATACATAAGCCTTTACCTGTCTGTAAAATATGAATACAGGCAGGTTAACTTATTGCATGCATCTTTCACAGCTATATAGCCTTGGCGTGAAAGAGTTAGAAATGGTTACCAATTAGCCAAGAAAAATTTCTAGAAGTCAGCAGCTGTGAAGATATTAAGATGGCCTGGATTTTTTTCTCTTTTCCACAGCCAGGATTCCTGTAGTTGAAGAGGGATGGTATGACAGCTGCTACATCTGCCCTCTGTCACCCTGCGGGAATTGATTGGCAGTCATTTAATCTGGTGTTAACTGAGAGTTATCACAGAGCAAGGAGAAGTGGCCCGATAATTGAGAGAACTAATTATGAACCACTACTTTTATTTAGTACCCTTATGGTATGAATGTCAGGATGTCCACTGGATGCAGGTATATCATTTACTGTTACAAATACTCAGTCGGTTTCTTTCTACTTTCAGCAGCAAAAGAGATATAAGAATATATGAATACTGTCTTGACAGACTAAGCAAATACAGTACAAAGTAATATATGTTTCTTCCAATAGCATGTTTGTTTGCATAAAATATTTTTATGTACATTTAATACATAAATTCAAACTCATTCTCTTGGTCACCAGAAATTTATGAAGACAAAATTTCACTTCTTCAGTTAAACCAATTTGTTTGGTTTGGTTTTTTAATCAGACTATTAAATGGTGATGCTTTTGGTTATGCAATAAGCACAATACTTCTTTTAATGCCTGATGCATGTGACAGAGCACCCATCACATCACTAGTAGCCAAGAGTGTACTCTCTCTTCCAGATTTGAATAGGATGTGCCATCCAAGAAAATCACTCATGTGTGAGGAACATTTTAACATGGGCAAACCACTTGTCAGAAAATGTTCTTTTTCTTCCACCTCCCTCTGAGTTAACATTACATGTCCTCCCTTTCCCTTCTGTCTTGATTCTTACCAGACTGCCAGAAGGGTTATCAAAAATATAAAGAAATCTGCACCATGCTCTGTGATTACAAGCTGATTATGCTGAAGAACAGGTAGAGAAGAGGCTGGACATTTATTCTTTGTGACAAGACTCAGTGCTGAAAACATATAAATATGGTTCTACAGAGAATAAGAAAGAAGCAGTACACTTGCTGAGAACTGAGTTTAATATGTTTATAATACTGTTAAATAGAACTGAAAATAGCCTCTTCAAAAGTACAATAAACATTTAAGATTTCCAAATTTTTCATACTAGTGATATTCATGTTAAAATATCTCTTAATGCTCATGTAATTATACGAGGAGCTTTAAAATGAAAGAGCTGTTTTATGTAAACTGTGTTGCCTATGCGTAATAAAACTGTCTACATCTTTTTATTAGTACATTATTTACAGAAGGTAAACAATCTAATTCCTGAAAAGTCTAATTTGCAGCCTAACTTGTGTGACTTCTTAGAGGTTTGACAGAGAATATGTATTTCAACTTTTTCCTCTTGTATAAGGATTCACACACTCTACACAGAAGAATCCTGCAATATCTGACTAGCAGGGAGATGTCTAAATGGCAGAAAATGTGTTGCAATGCATTACCTATATGGATTCCTGAAGTGTGAAGCTTTATAACTAAAATATCTTTAAAGGATTTAATAATTTCATAGTTTGCTAAGAGTGATACTGCTGACCCCAACTTTTTATAGTCATCTTAAAGGATGTCTGTAGAGAAATCTGGTAGTTTAAAATGCTGTAAAGCAGAGTCTAACTAAAATGTAGTAATAAAAATATATTTTAAAACTTATTATATAAATTCTATTTCTGCACTTAAAAAGTCTTTTACAAAATAAGACAAATAGTAATAAAGCATCACATACTATTATGATAATGAAAGCCTAACATATTATCTTTCATTTCAAAAGGATAAATACCTTCTGCAGCTTCATACTATCTAGGGAGGCTTCCATTAAAAAAAAAACAAACAACAACAGATATTTAGCTTGCGAGTATTATATCTACATAATTTTTCTCTGTGTGAAAAGAGAAAAAATTAAAATCCAAAGATTTAAAGGAGGCTGAAATATCTGACAAACCTTTAAAATTAGGCCTTATCCTGGGATCATAGCTGAGCAATAGTCTATTCAAGATATTGCTGGTAGAATTCGCAGGTACTCTTGCAAGGTCTTCAGCTGATTGCTGCCTGTAAAAAAAAGTTCATTAGTCACTACCAAGACAGAAAGAATTGCATGCTTAAACTGAAGCGATTTTAAAGTAATGTCATAAATGCCATTTCACAAGCAAAACAATGTTCATTATTTTCAGGTGCCATACTGTATAGCTTTCCTTTTTGAACACAGAGAAGTTTCAGTATTTTTCAAGAAACTACTTGAGTAATAAACACAAACGCTCTCTGACATACTCTTAACTGTAAACTTGGAAGCAAATAAAATGCAATTCACAAATTGTTCCCTTCCCTCCTAACAAAAACATGCAGAGGGACATGATTTCTTCATCAGTAGAAAGCAGGCACCTGAACTATTTTTAGTGACTGTCAGATTAGAAACCTTAGTAAATTGACAGCCACTTTGTAGGTGCCAAAGCATGCAGAGGCTTTTGGCAGTCTCCTGCTCTCACATGCCAGCTTTTCCACCCAGAGCTGGAGGATTGCATAATCTCTTTGTCAAGAGCTAATAAAAGCTTTACTACAGAAAACAAGGCCTTGGACTCTGGTTTTCCAGAGGGAATTTGAACATCTTCATTACCTTGCCATTATTGTGCTGGGTGTTAAGTGAAAACCATTGCTGCAATCAAAAAGAACCTATGACAGGTAAATGTAGCTGCAAGAGTACATGAAATTGTGTGTAATAAAAAGCAATATGTAATATGTGTGCATCAGTGCCCTCCCCAGGTATTTTAAACACCAAGCAGGCTCATAATGGTATGTAAATAAATATATATGTTTCCAGAACCTGTTCAGTGACTGTTTCCAGTTTTGAATTCTGTCTCATAATCACTTTTCCATCCCTTTTATGATTACTTTGCTGTCTTTCTGTCATTATAATTCAGTAACCAGTGTGCCATGTAAAGATAAGAGAAACACCCTACATAGGCATAATGCATATGTGTCAACATTATCACCTCTTGCAAGCTAATGTACAAATGTATTTAAAAAATGATCAAGTTTATCCCCTTAATGTTTTCCATAATCAGCATCAGCTGCTGTTGCCTTCTTCACCCTGGAATTTCTTTTTTTCATTATTGTCTCCTATACAATGTCAGCTTGACAGACCTACAGGTTATTCTATCTAACAGCTCAGTTAAGTTTTTTCTTCTCATCCTTCAGTTTCCATCATATCCTCTGGAATTTCTGCCCTATTCAAACATTTTTTGAAGAAAATATTAACTCTAAAGAAGCCTTTTGACCAGTTTAAAAAAAAACCAACAAAAAACCATATGAATGCATTCGACCTCCTGATTTTAAAATTTCCAATTATGGTAGCTCCTGTTCAGCATTTTCTTTATTATTTATTGAGAAATTATTAATAAATAATAAATAATTAATAATTAATAAATGTCAGCATAGCATGATATTGGCATTTGATTGAATACTGGAGATGAGACCAGAGGCTAGCCCTTAAAGAGCTTTTATTGATAACCTTACCTTTAAAAACAACTGGTTTAACTCAAACCATAAGGGCAAAGGGAATCAGATTTGCTGACTTGGTAGCGCTCACTATGCCTTCCCAAAGAGATTTAATCTTTTCAGTTAACATTTAACAACTAAAACATTTATAAATAAAACTATGAAGGAGTCCCCTATTATTAAAAACATGTCAACCATTATGAAAACATAAATGCATTTTATTATATCATAGTCTCCTTGATACCCATTGAGCATTTTATTGTTCAGGAAAAAAATAATCAGATTTCTGTTTTCTCTGTTGTATTCAGGATATTTCTGAAACCTAATGCTACATATCTGCTTAGCTAGATAGCTTAGCTTAGCTTTTCTTGTATTTGCTTAAAATGAGGAAAAATTACGGCAATAAAATGGCACTAAATCCTCCTTGAAATTTTGACTACTAAACAGTAATTAGCAGAATAAGTATGCATTCCAAAAACTGTACAGAGATGTACCTATCAAGAAATATGTATCCAGGAGGATATCTTAAACTATAGCATACAGGAAGAACAAAGAATTGTGGAGCAGCATTAAGTGGCTGCTGTATATAATTCCCCACCCATCTCTTGCAGTAAACACACTATAACCTCTGTCATCTGTAACAACCATAACTAATTGTTCCAGCAGAACTTCTCCAGAGATAATTGGTCTTCTAATAAAACAAGGAAGCATTTACTTTTAGAAACATATGTTAACTTCCTGTTATGTATACAGATTTGCATGTTCTGTATACAATAAGCCTCTGCTAATTTAATATTAGAGTAATTAAAAAATGAATATGTGTTATAACTCCTTTCCTAATAATTGACAAATTCTCTTTCCAATAATCCACCCAGGGCAGAGTTTATAAGCTTTTTTTTAAACTTTACTTAGAATTGGATCATTATGCAAAATAATTAGTTTATTTCTTCATTTGCTCAGGCACCTGAACTAGATGATCATTGTATGTCCCTTCCAGTTGAAATGTTCTGTTCTATTCTATTCTATTCTATTCTATTCTATTCTATTCTATTCTATTCTATGCTATTTCATTCCATTCCATTTCTGTGATTTTGAGATGTGTTTGGTTTTCAGTGATGACCTTTACCAATGAAGAGGTTGCTACAGAAATATCATAAACCAGCTTTGTATGCTTTTTTTGCTGTAACCACTAGCTGGACAAAAGGAAAACAACAGATAAAGATTATTTTCCATTTTCTAAAAAGAGCAATTCATAAAAGAATGTTCATTTAGCTATTAAAAAGGTAGGCAAACACTCTGTATGCTATGTTTTATCAGTTATAGAAAGGTTCATGCCACTGCTTCCTTGCAAGTCTCACATATTAACATCTAAAACATCTACATCAGATGTCTACAAAAACCACATTTATAAAATAATCTCCTTAATACTGAAAATAAGATTTCTTTCTAAATTATGTATGTTCAGTACAATGCAATATGAAAAAAAATCCAAGCAACAACTAATAAACAAACTTAAATAATTTTTTTTTTTTAATTTTTGTCATGGATTATACAAAAAAGTTCATTAAATAGTGAAAATAGTAATCTGAACTTCACAGGATAACATGGGCATATAAATGAAACACAGATGCTCATAAAAAGCAATGAGGAAAAGAGAAAAAAGTTTGGGAAATTAAATGAGTGAGCAACAAACAGCAAAAGAAAGCCAAATACAGCTGACAGGTTTATTTGTCTCTTCGAGTAAGAGGAATAAAGTGGTAGCTTTGTGAGATCTGAGCTGCACTGCAGAAGTATATTAATACAAATATCTGCTCAGGTTGTTTGTTCAAAAGCCATCCAAAAATTGGACAAAGAAGACTTACTGCACTGGGAAGGCAGTGATGGGAAGAACAATGACAACATAACTGCTGGTAAAGAACACCAGAATCACATCTTCCACAAGTCCTTGGGTTGTGTTTTGAACTTACACAAGTGTATAAGTGCATTTGTCCTTGCTTATCTAAGAACCAAGTGAAATACAATGACATTGGCTGCTTTGAGTAAGGAGGACAAGCACTGAGATTCAGTAATTGCTACTTTTAAAGGTCACTTTGAGTGAAGTGGTTGAAATAGCTACTGGGGAAAAAAAAGCTCTGCTGAGTATCAGTCATATTTTCACTATGGTTTTTTTACAGCATGCTGTCATTAAACTACCATCATTGAACAGCACACAAGGAAACTTCACCACAATAACTGGATTTCCTTCTGAGAGCCTTGCTGACCAAAATGCCTAAATTTCACCTGCAAATCAATACATCAGATGTGTTCCTTGGGGTGAGTTAAGAAGTTAACCATACTTTTGGAGTGACAGATGAGCAAAAAGGCCTGATGAGAGAGTTAATGGGATGTGTTAGGTGCTTGGATAAAGAGGTTGGAACTATTAATGTGAGACATTTACTGACAGCCACAACCACCCTGGCTTAATTGGCCATTATGGAATGAATTAATGAGAGGCATATTTGCATATTACATAAGACAAAAAGGATTTGAGCTGAGATCTGCCTTTCTAGAAGAATCTTACTTCAGTGTGCTAAAGGCTGAGTCCCACATAACACCACACTAACTGAGAAGTTATTTACCATTTTTTCTAATTCAGCCTCCAATTTTCCAACTTGTAAAAAGCTGGTAACTTTGATTTCCACCAGTTGCAGCATGCATTTTGATTTTAATGCATTTATTTCAGCCTGTGTTGAATGCATGTGGCGCTGATGGAAAGCATTAAGGAAAAGGAATGTAGCACTCTTCACAGCAATTCATGAGTTCTAAGCAAGATACAGTGAATACCAAAGGATAAGGCAACAGAAGCCTCACAGTTGCAATGAAGAAAATTTAAAAGCAAGTAATTGTAAAGCTAGAACTGTCCCTACCAAAAAACTTTACCTAAGTAACAATTAAAAAAGCCCACACAACCAACATAAAAAATACCCAAACTGATTTTTCCATCTCTGAATAAATAAAACGGAAAACAACCAGCATTCTTGTATACACAGAAGTATCTTCACTTCTTCAAACAGTCCTCACAATCCAGAGAGAAAACAAGGTACAGTTAGTCTTTTGCTATAACATCCCTGTGTGAAATGCCTGATGTTTCAGAGGTTACATCTGAATCAAAGAATTGCTTTACATACTGTATTTCACAGGACATGCAGTAAGGTGCTCATCTCCTCTTCCACTGCAGGTCTACACATTTTATCACTGCTTCTGAAGATCCTGACCAGCATTCTAAGTTGATGGCAACAGGTAATCATTTTCATAATTCACTAATCAAAATCCAGAATTTTAGATAAGCAGATATGCATGACAAAAGGAAGCATGTATTATACTTGGTTGGAAATTTATATAGCTTTACATTTGTGTTAGGCAAATGTGTCAGAAGACATTATATCTCTATAGGTCATCATGACATTTATTCTCTCAGAGCTCATTGAAGTTACAAGGAGTCCTTTCCACATGCAGCGCTACAGGAGGAAAGAATATAAACAATATTCCACACAAACAGGAAGGAAAGCATTTTCATAGTTCTAAATTACTGACAGATAAAAATACATGATGGAAACTGATGATGAAAACTGACATTTGAGTCATATAACATGGCTGTGTACATGTGAGAAAGGTAAAAATAAGTATGGGAAACATAATAGCTATTATCCCACCATATATTTTAAGTATAATTTTCCTGATATAAACTATCAGTGTTCTGATTTGCAGGCATTTGAATTTTTGAGTGCAATAACTCTAAGCATAAAAACAAGTTAATACATATCAATGACATACTATATAACTTTTCTGAGTGATCTCTCTAATCTCTAGTATGTTTAATAGCTACATTTTCAAACTGTGTAAGGTGACGTCTATTTTTAAGAAGATTAACTACAATTACTCCAATGAAAAGTGGTATCACTAATTACGCTAAAGCTATGGAATTCTGCATCACCTTTTACATGCCTTCACAAATGCAGTTGATAGCTAAACACCTAAAATGAGTTATGTACCTTCAGTACTGGAATTTGGAGGTAATGCAGTGTGGTGAAAAAAAGAGAAAGATTCCTTCATAGCTCATTTTGAAACAGAAACACAGATTAGGCACCGTGAATTTTGAACTGTGAGTTGAGGGGGTGAAACAGCTTGTCTTTCATCTCATGTTGTAGACAGACCAAAGAGAATAATCTAATGTGGACACACAATCTTCCTGCAGTTAGGTAGTGTCAATAGCTGTTAGTGCCACTACTTCAGTCCTTGTCTTGCAGAAACCTCTTAAATCCAGATTTGGTTTCATAATTCAACATTCCCAGGGTTAGACATCTTAAGGAGTGTTTATATGGGAATCAGAAGCGCTTTATTATTCACTAAACTTGAGAAAAGCAAGCTGGTTCATCTGCCTGCCACAGAGCTGACAGCCCCCAAACTAACAGAGCCAGGTTAGCATGGTATTTCACCCAGCCTGAACTAGTACTGCTCTCAGCAATGTGGTTTTTTGCTGAAGTTAGCTTGCTTGCTCCTAGCTTAGGCATCTCTGCATCCCACCAAAGTCACCACCTGTGACCCTTGTGCATAATGGGTATCTTGTGGTGTCTTGATATAGCACATTGATGTAAAACAGGATAAGCATCCAAACATTTAAGCAACATTTTGGAATTAATTTATCTACATTAGTTCCATACCCCAATATTTTCTTTACAAATGCTCTATGTATGGAGACAATAGAAGGACCTTGATAAAATCTAACCACCTGCATGGTGGTATAAGTGGAGATATAAGAGGAAAATGTAAGCTGAGATACATTCTATATGATTTGCCTTGACAACAGAATTTAGACCTATGGTTTTGCTTGGGCTTGGGTAAAGATGGTGCAATTCAACCCACAGATCCAAGTTTTTTCTCAGTCTGGAGGTTGTATATGAAATACAAAGTCTGTAACTTTTCCACACAATTTTGGTGTCTCGCCACTCCAGTGTTGAGAATGGAGCAAATGTTGCCCACCGAGAGGGAAAATTACTGAACAAGAACCAGCCTATCATGCTTAACTATTGCTTTACAAGACAGCTTGGGTTTTGCTTATACAGCTTTACCTTTTACTGCCCACTACATTTAACCATTTTGAAAACAAATTCGCAAACCTTCTGGAATGTGGCCCTATCTGTCTGGGATCACAGCTTTCCATGAGAGTTACACGATACAGAATAATAAAAGCATTCACCAACTGCTGTTACACAGGGCAGAAGAATTTTTACAGGAACAAGGCCTGGGCTATGTGAAGTACTTATCATTGGAATGACTGTCAGATGTATCTTCTTCCACAACCAAATTCAGGCCTTCCTTTCAACTTCATTCTACCTCCTCCCACAAAGTGTATAAACCCTTCCACCACAGCTACAAATGAAAATGTTCACAGACTATCAACAGTGTCTTCTAGATGATGGGAATAAAGAGAGACATGATGCCACTTTCCCAGCAATTACATTTTGGGGTTGATCAGATACAGATAGAGAGGTGATGTATACTGAACACTTGATAAAAAAGTTACAGTTCGTGAAGAAGTGGAGAGGAGCCACAGTGTAAAATATATTTTGAACTTTAGTTTTAGTAGGAAGAGCATAACAGAAGCCTAAAGTTAAGCAAGAGAAATTTGAGGACAGAGTTTCATACAACTCTGTTTTAAACACACCAAAGCCTTTTTTCTCTAGTTCCACAGTCTTTTGTTGTTGTTTTTTAAAAGAAGCTGTTTATTGAACCTTCGCATCTGTGACCTTTCTAAGCTTCTGCCCTGGCAGATGGCACAAGCCATGTTTTCTGGAGGGCTTAGAGGGCCATTTCACAGTTTCTGAAGTAGCTGATATGCTTTGTTCAATACAAGCCAAATAAGATTTGTACTCCTGCTTTGTGCATAAAAAAGGTCTCAGTAGATATTATACAGTATTTAGTAAATCATCCTCAAGGATATAAATGTCCATGTGGACAAATGCATAAAGGTGAAGACAGATGCTGTTTTCAAAGCACAGTCCTGCTATCCAGACAAAAGGATGAGATTTAGGGACTGAGGTTTTGCTCTCAGCATTGCCGTGGCATTAGGGACGCTGAGAGATCTTCAGAAGTGAAAGCTGTGCAAGTGAAGAGCTGAGTCATCCTAAACTATAATTAACAGGGATAGCTGTGATGATGACCACAGTCATTACTGGTTTTGTTAGCTGCTATGTGACACTCTTACTTATCTATTCCTTCTCTAGTACTGTAATAACCAAGCTTCCCTTTCCTTATAATTTCATTTGTCTAGAAACCTTGAGCAGTTTTGAGTAGAGACCTTCCAGGCTGCTAAGGATTGTGGAGTTAGCAGCAGCTCAAACACCATAAAATAACTGAAGTTTATTATGGTGTAACAAAAGGAAAAACATTTTTCAGCAGTGCTCTAAATCACAGCTAACTGTCCCACATGTTTAAGAGAAGCAAGGTATTATGAGGAATTATGAAGAAGTTAATAATAGCTAAGTAACAAAGCCTGTGAGCAGGAAAGAGATCAAGTAATTTAATCCACCTGAAGCTTATAAAAATAATCTGTATTAAGTATATGAAATTTCAAAACAAGCTTTGTAAACAGTAATGCACTTTCTTTTTTTTTCTCGAAGGGGTAGGACTGATTTTTTTAAAGATTTTCCATGGAAACAAAAGGAAAAAGTTTTCTTACTAAAGCTTTGTATTTCATTGCACTTTGTATCTGTGGAAGCCAGTTTCTCAGATTTATGGTGTAAAACCCCCTATTATAACATTTTAGGCCCAATATGTCAATTTCTTTGTTAATCAACAAAGATTCAGGAATCAGACAGTAGTATAATTATTCTATGTTTCACTTGGAAAGCCTGAGGTAAGAAGGAAAATGATCTAAATGTAGGATGTGAAATCTTACATCTGTTCTGAGAGAGTATTAAATCAAAGTAAGAACCAAATGATTAAGCATCACTTTCAAGAAACTCTTCAATAAAAACCTGGGAAAAATAGTTTCAGGAATAAATGAAAATAAGATGGTAAATCAAGCCACTATCACACAATGCACTGAGAAGTACAGCATCATGAATAATCACCAGGGTTTGCTCTAAGATACAAAATAGAATTTTCCTGATTTAAGGAAGCAAATATCTGTTTATGAGACAATAATGAACTTTTTAAGGGGTTTCTAATCAGCTTTTTTTCATCTCCTCCTAAGAGTAGTTTATTTTATGCCAGAGGGACGCATTTGGCAAAAGGCTTGTATTCTAGAGAGCCATAAAAGGACAAGTTCAAGTATGCTTAATTTTTATCCAGACAAATTCATTATGAAGTCCAAACCAGTCTTGTAGCCATCCATTTCTTAACATCAAATTAAGAAACTCAGGCAGTAATATGAGATTCAATATAAGTTTTTCCTAAATAATGATTTGCATAGATTTGGATTTCATTATAAAGTTTTCAAGAGAAGACTGCTCCATATACAACTACTATTGCAGATTTTTGTTCTCTTGAAGAATTAAAATTTAGCTTTTCACATGCTGCAAGGAGTTAAAAGGCAATAATTTGTTACAATTAAGCTTTAAACTTTATTGCACCAGTAACCAATGCAAATTAAAGGTGGATTAAGAGTTTAAATGTACATTTACATTAGGAATTTGTACCATTCAATTTTATAAATAATACAATTTTTTGGTTAAAAAATAAAATGCTTCTTCTAAAATATTTCTTTCATGATTACTAGGAAATTTTTCATTTAGACACTTCCTTGAGTAGTGTTAGTCAACCCTTATAGTGTTACTTGATTCCCTCTCCACTTCATTGTGTTTTGGTTAGATTCTGAGGAAAGATTGTTTGCTTTTTTCACAAAGAAAAAATTACTACTAGTAGGCAACCTCTTTTACAACACAGAGTGCCACCAAATCAAGAAGTTTTGTGAAAGATCATTTAAAAAGTGCTGATGATTGGAAGTTTGCCAACAGCAGCCTGAGTTGAGAGCATTGGGCAGTTTCTCTGCCAGACAGAGTTGATTTTCATTGCTCATTCACATGACAGGTCTTCTAGATGCCAGTCACAGAAACAGCAACCCCACTATTATAAGTGGTTGTCTCTCAAGCTGTGCACTTTAGCCAAGTGAGATTTAGACAACTTGGTCATTATTCAGGAGATCAAACCGGGTCATTGCTACGGCAAATCTTGCCAGCGGCACTGCACAATGGATCAACAAGTACTGGATTCACCAGTATTTTTGCAGATAGATTCAACTGGAAAAGTATCACTTTGAAAATGATAGCATGTATTCAATGTTTTTTCAAGTGTATTGGTGACAAATGACATCATATTTAATGGTACCAAGAAATACAGGGCTTAAAATAAAAATAAACAAGAAAAATCTACTCACTTACAAAGATAAAATGACATTGCTGTTTTGAATTCTGATAAGACTAAGTCAAGAACAGGAGGAAATGTTGGCTATTTAAACAAGACCATGGAAGACCTGGATTCAGTTCCCAGCTGCCTTACTCACTTTCCAAGGGCTTCTGTTCTGATGACTGTCCTGGGAACCCTGACATTTCTCTCCTTGCTATACGCTCTCACAGTAGCTCAGACCAAAAGCCTCATCCAGAACTCAACTTAACTTTTAAAAGGGAAAGAATGGGTGGGGGTAATTTCAGATGAGTCATGATCATATTTGAGACACACCTTAATGTATTCAAAACTAACAACAAATATAATTTTTTAGGTTTGATATAAAAAAAAGAGAAGGAAGACATGCATCATATGTAGAAACATTCTAAAATTTGAGGCTACAAATAAACATCACTGTCAATATTTGAAAAGAATGGAAACTTTAAAAAAGTATTTCTTGAACAATGTATCTGTCTGATTATTCCACTTCTACTTTGTTTTTTTCTTTGGAACAAGTTGATTAATGTTAAATAACCAGTCTAACATTCTGTACCTCTTCTTTTATGGTCAAAGAAGAAATATGTTTTAACTTTGTCTAAACAATTTTGGTATTTCTGTCATAGCAATTTTCTACACTTACTGGCAACTTATCATAGTCCATCAATCTTTTCCTCAGGTATTTACAACGTAACACTAAAAAATGAGTTAGCCTGGCCAAGAAAATTATAAAAATAGCACTCGCAAATAAAATATTGTCCTATGGATCACAATGTAAAGTGTGGTAGGCATTAGAAAGAGGGAGTATTTTTAACATCAATTAATCATAGGTGTCCGGAACACATCCTCTAGTCAACTGGGCAATCACAGATTATAATTTCTGTATTTTTACAGGGAGACTATTGCATAAGCGAATACTTTATAGCAACAATCAATACAGACACCTCCATAAAAGTTATAGAATTATACATGATTGATGAAAGATGCTGAAGACCTTAGTTCTATTCAACATGCAACAAGAATATGTGTAGGACAAGCCTTCTCTTACAGAACTAGCTAACCAGAAACTGAATTTCATCATGACAGTTTTGAACCCTCCTTGCTTTCCCCAATACACCGGCAACATGATGCTAGACAGCACAGCACTATGAGACCATGCTACTGTGAACCCATAAATAGCAAGGCACTGGGTTGAAATCCACCACAAGAAAAGGAACAATTACTGTGGCTTAGATTTTCCCTTGCACTAAAACAGAAGACTTGCTGCAGAAGGAACACAATGACAGAACTTAGCTATGATGCTGGTCAAACCCATTCCCACCACAGATCCCATCCTTTCAGCAGAAAGCATCACCTTCTACTGCACTTGCCACATCATTTCCACTGTTAAAAATAAGGCAGGATCACCACCATGCAAAAACATAAAAGAAAGCAGGAACATACGATGGACATAGATATTGCTTCTTTTTCCCTTTTCCTTTCTTTGAAGACTTCTCTTTGGAATAGACTTCTTCAACCCATAAGGAGAATGAGATGAAACATAAAATCGCTAGTAAGAACTTCATCTTGAAGGTTATGCTTCAGAGAAATCTTCAGTCTATGATAAAAGAAAGCAGCTTATGTTAGTAGGGCTGGATATGGCAAAAGGAAACACACACCTGCAAAAAGTAAACAAATATTTCATGTGAGTTGGGTTTTTTGTTGTCCTTCATTGTCTTGGGAGAGAAAATCTGTTCACATGTATCTCTGACATGAAACTGACTTAGGCAATTTCCAGAGAGTCAAGTAGCTTCCCAAAGTTGAAACTGACAGTAAGGAACAGATTTAAATGCAGGTTTGCTTCAGTGTGTTTAAGAAATGTGATGTCTTTCAAAGACTGCCTAAACGAAAATATTCAGAAGCTTGGAAAAGGGCTCCACACCAGAAATGTATCAACTGCATTAAATACAATGTCAACCAGTCATGTAGCAAGGTGAGGAACTGCAAGCTCTCTGTGACCTTGCACAGCTAAAATAGCAATCATTTCAACGCTGGTTATGACAAGAGGTTATAAATACAATTTTATGTACAGAATTTAAACACAATAAGTTTGTATGAAGCATTTCCAATGCAGAGCCAGCACTGACAGGGCCTTGCAAAGATGACTAAACACAACCCGCAATACTACGCTTTATTGCATCGTGATCAGCGCAATATTTAAACTTCTCTGGGGCAAAAGCACATACCCCAAAGGCCAGGAGATGAGTCTGTGTTTGGCCAGAGGCAGCCCCACCTGCCCCTGGCCACAGCACTGCGGCGCCCAAGGCATTTTCCATTTGTTTGCCATCCTATACATAATTCCCAAGCATTTCCTTGGGCCAACAGAAATCTCGCAGATGCTTCAGAACCTGCTGCATTTTCCACTTTTATTTATTTGGATTTTTCTCCGCACTGTTTTCAAAGAGCTGTGCCTCTCCCTCTTTCCCCCGACTCCGGGAGGTACCGGGGTGCTTCGGCTGCCCCTTCCCCGGGAGCCGCAGCATCGCCACCCTCCCGGCCCGGCCGGGAAAGGTCGCGGATCTGCCCCTGCCGCCACGGGCCCCTCTCCTGGCCTCCCGGCCCGAGGCCTCCCACCGGCCCCGGCACCGGGGAGCGAGCGGCCTCCCCTCCGCGCTGCCGGCGCTCGGCGGGGAGCGGGAGGACGAGACGAGCGGGGCTCCCCTCGCGGCCCCGGCAGCACCTCCGCCCGGGCCGCGCCCCAGCGCCGCCCGCCGCCGCCCCACCGGCGCTGGCCGAGGTGCTGACGGGCTCGGCCGCGCCGTCCGGCGGAACGGGGCCCTCGGGCCGGACCCTCGATCCCCGCCCGCCCCACCGGGGAGCGGCCCCGCCCGCACACGCGGCCCCGCCGCCGCCCGCGCCCCGCGCTCACCGCCGGACGCTGCGATCCCCCCGCGCTCAGCGGCGGCGGCGGCGGCCCGGGAGCGGGCGGGCCATGCCGCGGCCCGGCCGCAGCGACAGCGCGGCTCCTCCGGCGGCGGAGCGAGCCCCTACCTCCGGCGGTGCCTCCGCGGCCAGTGAGCATGTGCGGCGCCGCGGCGCTCCCCAGCGAGCACGTCCCGGAGCCCGCCCACACTCGGGCGCTGCGCGCCGGGAGGGGCGGCGGGGCCGGCAGCCCGGACCCCGGCCCTGCCGCCGCTGGACGCGGGGCACCGGCCGGGCGGTGGCAGGTGGAGAAGGGGGTGGCGGAGCGAAGCATCTGGTCTCTGGCGGGAGGAGAATGCGTTCGATGGTGGCGTTGAGAGATACCTAACAGAGTTGGCGGGAACAACAGAATATTAGCGGAGGGGGACTGAGTGGGATGAGAGGAAGAGGGAGTGCAGGCTTGCACAGGTTAGTGGAATGGTGGATCAATGGGCCGGGGCCAATTGTATCGGGTTCAACAAAGCAAGTGCAGCATCCTGCCCTTGCAGGGCTACAGGCTGGGGGAGAGTGGCTGCAAAGCTGCCCAGAGGAGTCTGAGGCTGCTGATCAACAGCAGCTGAACATGAGCCAGGCTGTGCCCAGGTGGCCAAGAAGGCCAATGGCATCCTGCCCTGGATCAGCAATAGTGTGGCCAGCAGGACCAAGGCAGTGATTGTCCCACTGTACTTGGCACTGGTGAGGCTGCACCTCAAATCCTGTGTTCAGTGGGGGCCCCTTGCTACAGGATGGACCTTGAGGTGCTGTAGAGAGTCCAGAGAACTGTGGATCAAAGACCAGACTGATGGAGGGTCTGGATAGTAAGTCCTATGGAGAGCAGCTGAGAGGTGGGTATGTTTAGCCTGGAGAAAAGGGCTCAGACAGGACTTTACTGGTGTCTGTAACTGAAAAGAGGTTGTATAAAGGCGAGGATCTGTTCTTCTTCCAGCAGTCCCTTGCCAGGCTTGGGGAAGGCACAGGAGGCAGCCCAGGGCACCAGGGTGGGCAGGGAGAACTTGCCAGCCCACCTTCCACTCTCCACAACCTTATCTTGGCAACAGCGCAGATGCCACAACCAGGTCCAGGCTGATGTAGGGCCGGGGCATGGGCCCAGCTCCCTGGGATGAGGACCACCTCCTTTGCTCTTTTATTGTGCCACAAGCAGACAGAGAGATGACTCTAGCATTGCTGATGCTCTCCTGTTTAGATATAGCCATAAAGGTGGAAGTCATTCCTGTCTGGCCTCTGGATGCAGGTGACAGTAGGATATGGCTGAGCTGCCATCTGCTCCAACTTGGCATGTCACAGTATGAGCCCGTGTGAGAACCTTCACATAACACACATGGAAAGCTATCAAGGAAAGGACAAGATGTGCTGCCATCAGTTTGTAGTGAGGACTGCCTTGTTTAAGTGTGATTTTTAAAATTTCAGGATGGTTGAACTCAGACATTTGTGTGCACACTTTGTGCATGCAGCAGCACTTCTCCATCACCTCCAGCATTTTCCTACTAGAAGCTTGCCCTCCCTTCCAACTTGCTTGGGCTTCCCTAGACCCCTTTTACCCTGGGATGTGACCATGGTTTTCAGGGTGGTGGGAAGAAAGGCCAGGAAGTGCATGTGCCACAGAGGGGCAAGATGAGGGGAAAGATGGCAGCTGCATCCCCAGGAAACCAACCTTGTAACTTCTTGCTGCTCTTGGAGAGGAAGACAACCAAGCTGGCCTTGCTGCAGGGAGCAGTTCTTTGCTTATTCCCTCTCCTCATGTTCCTGAGCTGTCACAAAGAGACATAAAGAAGCAGTTGGTTTTGAGCTGTTTCCAATGCACTTCCTGCCCACAAATGTTAAGCTTTGTCTCCAGCTGTCTGGAGACAAAGCAGTACCAGGAGGATCAGAATGGGCACTGCAACTAATTTTTTTTTTTTTTTTTTTTTTTTTTTTGTCTGCTGAGTATGGGAAGGTCAGACTGCCCTGAACTCCTAAATGTTTCTGTATGTGCTGCTGTGTCCACATTAGAGTGCCTGTAAGACCTAACACAGCTCAACTCACAGGACAGGTCTTTGTTTTCGAGGTGCAAACCCACCAAATAAAATAGTAGGAACTTAAAAGTCTTAGCAATTGCCACAGTTCACCCTCTCCTCTGGAAGCATTGCCTCTCCAAAACAAAAACTTCCCCGGGGGACAGATAAGGCTCTATGGCTCTATGCCACTGTTCCCAGTAAACTTTCTTCCATGACTTTGTTCAAAGACAGTTTCTTTTACCTGGAAAGAGCTTAGCAAAAGCATTTTTCTATTGCAGCTTCTTTGAAGCAGCGCATGCTGTAAAACCTGATGCTGGGGCAAGGCAGGGACCAGCCGTGGGCAGCAGCCCCTGAGGTCCCTGCCAGCTCCCCAGCCTCGGCCAGCCCATGGCACCCACCAACTCACACACCAAGGAATCCTCCTCCCCTCCATCTCAGTTCTGCTGTCCTTTTCCACATGTGCTGGGCTAGGCACTGCTTCCAGGTAGGTCATAATTCACCTGCAAGCTGGGGAGCTCCCAGGGGACAGGAGCAATTTCTTTGGCAGCTTCCCTGTGCCTGCCACAACATTAGGCACTTGAAGGAGAATGGCAGCTCCTTCCTGGTTCTGTTTTCAGCTGGGATGACAATTTCCAATCTTTCACTTTTCACAACCTCCATCTCCTTAGCCAGGCAGGCTGCATTAAGCCATGTGCCTGAGCTGGGGCTGGGGCAGAGCTGCCCATGCAGAACTGAGACACCACAGGCCCCCACAATGGCTCCCAGTTCCATATCCATCCCTCACCTGAAGAGAGGAACATGGCAGCTGAAGCAGATGGCAGTGGAGAAGGCTGATGATTAAATTCAGAGCTATTTTCTGTTAGAAAACTCCAACTCCTTCCTCCAACTACAGCAAGCCTGGCTGGGGCTTGCCCCCATGCACTGGGACACACAGGAGAAGCTGCTATGTTCCAGAGATGCAGAGCCCCAGCCCTGCTGGCAGGGAATATCCCAGGACCTGTTCTATGGCAGTTAGTACCCCAAAGTCATAAAAACCCCTCAGTTCACAGCATTCCATGTGAGCTTCAGCAAAGGAATCACTCCTCCAGCAATCAACCACAGCACATGCTGGTTGTTTTCTAATACCAAGAAACCACATTAAAAAATAAAGAAAAGTATGTATTGCAGCCCAAACCAGAACAGTTCCTATTTCAACCCAACCTGACCAAGACCCACGGAGGCTGTTCATCCTGACATAGGCTCTCCCATGAAGAAAGGGGAATAAAAAGCAGGTCAGCCCCAACCTTCCATAGGCATATTTCCTGGCAGAGGAATGCATGGAGAAAATACATTAAAAAAAAAAAAAAAAAAAAAAGGAGAGAATTCGTTTCTCTGTTCTCCTTGAGGAAGTTTTGTACAAGTGTTTTCCACTTTTGGCAACAACCAGAGTTAGATATTTTGGCTGGATACCCTCCACTTGCCTCAGCAGTGGCACCAGCTTTTTGTCCTGACTTGCTGAGAGCCTGATCTGCCTCTGCCAGCTGCCCTGGCCTGGCTGCCCTTGCCCCACCATAGCCCCCATCCATTGCCAGCCAGACATGGTGGCACCATGGAGCAGGTCCTGGAGCCTCCATCCCACTGCTAAGGGCAATCTCTTCCATTCCTTCCCAGCCTGCAGGATGCTTTCCAGAAGCTTGGAGAGCCTGACCCACAGGGTGCTCATCCCTCTGACTTGCTCTGCCAGACCTCAACTGCCCCTAGGCACATGGATTTTTTCTTAATTGCTGCCTGCATTTCCTTATAATTTCTTTTACTCCTCATTGCTGGGGACACAGAGATGCTTCCATTTATCTCCAGAAGCATTTAATTTCACTTTTCACTTGCTGCCTCCCTCCTTGCCGCTTCTGTTCATTTGTCTTTTAAGTAGATCCCTACCCAAACTGGCACTACATCACTTCTCATGACCCAGATGTTTTACTACTATTTTAGTTCTTCTTAAGTTACATTTCTCCTAATGCTGTCATCTTAGAGCACTTGCTACGGACTCAGGAAAACTAGGGCTGGGGCAAATCTAAGTCAGAAGAGAGCAAGGAAGAAGGCTTGCTTTGGGCAGCAGGATCCATCTCAATCCATCAGGTGCAGGCATTGGCAAGAGCTTCCTGACCAGGGCAATGCAGTGACGATTCTGTAAGAAAAGGCCTCTTCTTCTGACTCACCCTATAAAAGCAGCCCAAGGTCACAGACAACTGCTTTTCTGCCTGGTAGCACCTTCTTGGCAGGCCAGCAGAGACAGAATAATCACTCCATCCCCTCACTGCACACTTGCAAGAGGAAGGCAGAGCTGTCATGCGTGCAAGGCTCTGGAGGACAGCCTGCACACCTTTCAGATGTCCTATTGCAGAGCCAGCCGAGCTGGCAATGCCCAAACAGAAAGAAATGGAGAAAACAGCCTTATGAGAAAGCTTTTTACACCCAAGCCACTCAATCATGAGTAATGGTCCAGCTTCTGCTGATTTGTTTTGGTCATATCGGTTTGTATTTAAGAGATCTTATTGAAAAGAAGTGAATAAAACACAAGTTTTACTGGTAAATGAATGTATAGAAGAAGGCACATGTCTGTCTCAATATTCATTGTGTTTCAGAGTGCAGTGGTAGGCTTAACTATCTTTCCTCTGCTTGCAATTGCTGCCTTGTCAAGGGTTGGGAACATCTAACCATGTTAAATTGTCTAATTCAGGAATAATTCCCATAAGTCCTGATCTTAGGCAATATTCACTAGAAAATTCTTGTGTAAACCAAATGCAAAATATAACAAGACATTTCCTAGTGATCAGCCCAGGGACATTAGTTGTTATCTTAGTTTGCAGTAGTAGAACATGGACATCTGAAGGTCCAGCTCTGCTGTTGGATCCCACAAAAGATACTTTGCAGCTGTAGAAGATAGAATTTCTTTGGGTTTATTGCTCTTTTTAGTCTCATTAAGGTATTGAATTTTGTGTAACATTGTAAGTGTATATATTTCAAACAGATTGTTTCAAACTTGTGATTTTTTGAAGTTATTTATACCACATTTAAAATAATAACAATAACTTAAAAAAAAAAAAAAAAAGACAGAGGTCTCAGAGAGTAGTCCTGTGTGTTCTGTAAAGGCACCTGGATTAAAATCAGATTATGTTCCTGCAGAAGGAAGAAAAGTAAGAGAGCAAGCAGACTGGCCTGAGTGGTCACTAGAAATCAAAAAAAAAACCCTAGGAAAAAGTGATTACAGGTTCTTTAGCCACAAACCTGTGTAATTCATAAATAATCTACTTTACTAGAGGATGAATTATGACTGAAAAACAAACTTCTAATGTTAAGTAGCTGACCAAATTTTATTAAAGTCTTTACTAAGCCTTTTTCAGGAAAGCAAATACATATCTTTAAATTTCTGTTAACACAAGGACCCATACCTTGGTTTTCAGACTAATTCAGTTAAATATCCAGGCAGACAGAAGATCCAAATCAGATGAAAATCATATTTCATTAGTTTCAATGCTCACCAAAGTTGTTTTCCTTATAACTTAATTCACACAATTGAAAAACACAGTTTTAGAAAGGATTTGATGTTCTCCAAACTTTGTGATTATAAATGGTTTATTTTAATCACCTGTCACATCTTGATGGCTATGGTGAGCATCCAGAAGATTTAGAGATTTACAGAGTACTGAAGAAAGACTGATTTCCAAAGGATGATGAAAGTTCTTTCTTTTTCTTTCCTTCTCTACTATTGTAATGAGTATACATCCTCTGGTCTTTGTAGGAAATACAGACATAATAGGTGATTGGTATACAAGGTTTCTCCCATCTGGCACAAATGAACAGAACTGTGGAAGTAAGCTGATTTTTTTTCTTTGAAATGAAGACTAATTATTTTCCTTTGTTTTGAAAAACAGAAATTTGAAGTAGCAAACCCATCAGCAAAAAAAATAGCAAACAGATGAACCATCAGATGAAGAAAATTATAGTCTGTCCTCCTTAATGTTCCAGTTCCCTCATCTCTCTCTCCTTTACAGATACTGAGTATGACAGATGATCCTTACAGGGTCAATGTGGCAAATCTGACTGGAAAATTCAGAGTATTATGCCTTGGTGGAGGCTCTAAAATTAAGACTTCTGAGAGAGCTGCAGACACAATGAAGTGTCTCATTTATTAGAAATACATAAGAAAATTATTAGAACCCTGTGACCCTTAAAACCTGTGTGTATATATGTATTTATATATCTGTTAGGCTTTATGTATTTGATAGATAAAGAGCTTGTCAAAAAAGCAATTGCATACATTGATCATAGTAGACATGACCATGTTCATATGAATATGGAAGCATATTCATTAGTATGAATACTACATATGAATATTATGAATACAGGAAGCAGCCATGTCTAATTGATGTCATGGATTTATAGAAAATCGAGATCATACAAGATGCTGAAAACACATGTTCCTTGCAGCCTTATGCATTTTATTGCTTACATTTACTATGTAGCTATGCCTTTGCTGACAGATCTCTGTGTGCAAACCACTGTCAAGCTATTTGTATGACTTTAAGATTTTTTTGCTCCATACAGTGATGAACACACCACTCCCCCAGCCCCTCTCACACTAAAATCCTGGGATTCCTAGGCCTTGAGAAGATGCACCTGGAGTTTGGCAGGGGCATTGTCTCCTCCCAGCAACTACTACAGTATAATGACCACCTGGACTTCAGCAGACAGCCTTGGAAACTCGTTTTTCTGTCTGAACAACAACCCTAGTGAAATAATATTTTCATTATCAAATTTTCAAAGAAATTTTCTGACCTGAATTGTGGCCAGGATGGAAGATTACTATGACTAAAGCCACCTCTCTTGTGGTTCTAAAAACAGCAGCCCAAAGTGAGAGCCTCTGAGCTCTCCCAGACCACAGCAACTGCAACCAGCAACCTCCCTTTGCCTGGGACATCTCTCAGAACCAGTGAACTCTCGAGTTTGCTCTGCTCAGAGGATCACTGAAGGATGATGATGTTTCTGGGCTGACACCCCAACTCCTCAAGGCTCAATCCTTTGCCTGTTGAGAAGATGCAAAGGCATCTGAAGTGAGCACTTCACTGAACTCAAGAGTAATTTTTCACTGGTACATTGTACAGACTCTTTATGTCTGTGTGAGCAAATGTAAATATGCTATAGCAAATTAGTAGGAATGTTGCTCTCCTAGATTCTTAAGTACTTTAGGTTTGAAAGTTAAGTTAGGCCTGTGAGTTACTGTTGTGCTATAGCAAATTCTATATTAATCCTCTGCTAAGCTATTGATCCTAAGTTATGGATTAAGTGCTATTAAATTTAAGTGTTGTTAAAGTTAATGGCTGTTGAGTTTTTAGGCATAAACTGTTGGTAAAGGCAGGCTCAGTTTAGCACAGGGGTCTACTCTGAACCTTGTGGCTCAACAGCAGGGTCTTCTGTATTCTTCTTTACTCTTACGCTTTCCTATCCTTTTCCTGCACAACCTCCTTCTTTAAGCTTTAATGTTTAAAGACTTTAAACTCTTGTTGCACATTACAACAATCACAGTGTTGCACATTATAGCAGTCACAGTGGTAACACCTTAAAAAATGAGTTTTGAACACAATCATATACCTATAATAGTGTTTAAAAAATCCAACTAAATGTCTCTTAAAATTACAGAGGCTCATTTTCTTCCTATTATACAAAATTTTATAAAGTTGAGAAATATTGTCACACCAGTTTTGTGAGAAAAAATTATAATTAAATCAAAAGATACCTATTTGTCTGCATCTACATTTAACTCATATGCTCTCATTTAACCCCTAAGTCTCAATAAAATGATGTAATTAATTGACTGAATAAGTTTAGTGCCATTTTGGATTCTTTTCTGGATTACACTGTCATTGAGGAATTGAGATACAAGTCAATGGTGGAAAGGATTAACTTGTCAGCTTCAAAGTTTTTAAAGGCAGTGTTTGTTCATGCATAAATGGTAGATGTAAATGACTTGTGAAGAGTTAATGCATGATTAGTAATTGTTATCAGCAAGCTACAGGCATGAACTGCATGTCTCATGAGTAACTGTGCCACAGCTATATCTATACAAATCAATAAAGAATATAGCTTAACCTTGAAAAGAATCAGAAAGACAGTGATTGTTGAGATGTCATTTAATAACACCTATACTTTCTGCCATATAGACTCTTTCTAAAGGCACTTATTGCATGCAAAGTGAATTAATACAGAATTAAGTACCTGTCACTATTTCCTCTACTTACATAATAAAAAGAAGAGACAGATGCCTTGTTGGACAAGTCAAGGCAATTCCATCTAATAAGAGTTTTAAGCATGATTCAGTATTCCTCCTGGCTGACTATTTTGGAAAGGTATCTAGATGTTCCTGAGGACAAATGTGAGGACAGCATGCGGCATCACATTCAAATTTCCTTTTTGCCATCATAGCACATGTATTATACCTAAATCACACTGCTGATGTGCTTTACTATAGTAGTTGCTCTTTACTTAAATTCTTCTTGATTTGCACTCAGTCTGAACAGCTGTCAGCTACCTGCTAGACATATGGTGCCCAAGGCCCACAGGGAAAATTTCTTACAACCCACAAGATGCTCAGATGCAGTCTTTGGAACACTTTTAGCACACTGGCATGGTGTTATAATGAATTGTGCCTATCCCAGGCTCCAATTCCAAACTGGACCTGAGCCCCAAAATTTTTACCTAAAGAAAACAGCTGCTTTCTGCCTTTAAGAGAGCTATTTTAGCAGAATTTTACTCTAAGGTCTTAGTTTGGTTCTTCGTCTAAAACATTTATATTCTCTGTATTTGTGCAAATATATATCAGTCTGAACTTTAAAATATGTCCCTTCATTTAAATTTAGCAATTCAGAAAAGGGACACCATCACAATAATTGAGAGAATGTCTAGGTTTTCACACAACTGTGAAGGAGGATCCCTGCATGTTAAAGGATCTGCCTTAGGAGATCCCAAAAGACATTGTTGAATTTACCCTGAAATTGAAGCCCTGCTCTGCTACGTTTTTTTTTTTTTTTTTTTTTTTTTTTTTTTTGTTGTTGTTGTTTTTTTTTTTTCCAGAAAACCAGGAGAACTAGCAATGCCTGAATGCTGATTGTTTGGGTAAGGAATGAAATGAGGACTCTGAAATGCAGTAGAATCATGACCTAAACAGCAGTGAAAGTCTTGGAGAATGAATAAACTCAAAAAGAAGAACAGCTGCCTGAGGCACCATCACAGGTATATGACACACTATTTAAGGAGATATTTTTCAAGAATAGGAGTGTTGGACAAAATTAGGGGTTGGAACGATAACTGTTATATGAACCCTCTTGACTGAGCATACTTCTCAGAGGCTTGAATACAATTAACCATGCAGGAAAGGCCATGTCCTTTTAGTTTGAAAAACACACTTCAGAGTAATAATAATTATATACTTGGTGCCTAGTTATTGCACTACAATGTTTCTCAGAAATTATAATAGCAACTAATGATTTACAAAATAGAAACCTCCAAAAATATGCTACCCAGAAATCCCTGTAGAAAGCCCATTCATCCTAAAATGACAGCTTATTATGGAAACAAGTATTTTACACATTATGCCTGAAATGTACAGGGTAAATTACATCCCTTACAGCAACATTAAAAATGAATCTAGTACTGAAATTTCAAGAAACTGTGGTGAAAGTTCTTGTGCTCCTAATTTTTTTTTAATATCTAGCTGTAAACACAGATGCTAGAGGATGGGTGGTCATTCAAAAGTAAAGAACATAGTGACCTCTGAATGCATCCTTAGCATAATTTTCTCTCATCTAAGACATCTCTGTCTTCAACTAGGAGAGACTCATCCATGCTAATGGATCTGACATCAGTGTTGCTGGAGAGAACAATTTTTATGCTAGAAAAAAAATACATTCTCATTTTTAGATTACATCTGATTATTGTTATATTTCTGCCTTCATATTTGTTCACTTTAGTATCAACTCAGGCCAGTCAGCAGAGCCATTACATTTTTGTAATTATTCACATCCTTAAGTGTGTGTTGAAATGCTTTTTTTGATTAAAGGTCTGTATTTTGTGTTAGCACTTTTCTCGAACACAGCTAAAATCATAGATCCTGCAGTGATTTTAAATGCCAAACTCAATAGAAATATTCAATTTTGAGCACTTAAAAGATTAGGACTGGAGTTTGTCTGCCCAGATTGTTCTATTTTGTCCAAGTACCAGTCGGTTATTCTGTACACAGTATGAATTCAGTAATGTTCATATGAAGACCATGCAGTCATTAAATATTTGATGAAGATTATCAAATGACTTCATAAAAGAGGCCATGCTACTTCAGGCCACTGGACCCCATAAAACAACATTTTGTCTGCACCAGTGGCCACAGGCAGATGCCCAGGGAAGAGTATGAACAGGACCGGCAGATGTTACTTTTTACCCAAATATCTTTCCAAACTCCAACCATTTTCTACTCAGGTGATTTCTTAATACCATTTTGCAAGTACACAGACCTTAGTAAATTAGAGCAAGGGGCACTGCTGCCCTGCCACTCCAAGTTAGGAAAAGAAGAATATGGGAAATCTTGGGTGCACAGAGGAACTGTCAGACTGCAGAGAAATAGTCTGAGAATGGCTACTGCAACTGTCCAGTACAGCATTATGGCTCTGCTCCAAGAAATACTTCCCACAGGTCAGAAAAACTGGGTAAATAAGAGCTAGAAACACCAGGGTCCTTATGACATTGTTTTCTTCTGATTCGCAGTACTAGTGTGTAAGTATTTGCCCCAGTTTTTCTATATAGACACATTTTTCTTGTTTCATAACCCAGACCTAACTCAGATTCACAACCAGAAGTGGTTTTCAATATTCATTCTGATCCTTCCCAGCTTCTCCTGCGGTCTGACCATTAAGTTTGTGAAGAAAGATCTTAGCTTAACATGCCAGCATCTGGATCCAAACATATAGACTTCCAGTGAAGACAGACCAGGCAGTAACTATTCTGCTTTCCAGTACAGTGACTAGGAGAATGTGACTCTGAATCTGCCCTGAGCATATCTTAGAGAGGAGCCTCAGAAGCTGTTTTCTATTTTATTAGAGTCCCTTGCTGCTGGAAGTGCAGCTGACCAGCAAAAGGCCACAGAGTCTGCTGAGACCACACTAACAAAGGACCTGGTCAATCTCTTTATGACTGGCATGTGAACCAAAAGCTGAGACTGAGACATGTTATCATGTACCAACATAATGAACCAGTAAAGATGTCAGCAAACTGGACGGTGACTTTAGGGACAGTCACTATATATAGCTGGTAGCAGCAAGGATAGCAGAAGTGTCTCTTTAATGGGTTTTGCAACATTTATAAGTCCCATCAACATTCTCTAATATCCAGGGAGGCCTCTTTTCTGGTGGCTCATCTCATCAAGCTCCTTACAGTCAGTGACAATTTGGAGGCTCTTAATTATCGAAATTATTTACTGGTTACTTAATGGCCTAGATGCTGAGGGTAATGTTTTCTGGTAGAAAAGGTGATAGTATAAATAAAATGTATCCAAGGCAGATGGTTTCAAAATCACACAAGGAATAAATATGATCAATGTTGCAGTTGCACTCCTCAGCTATGAAACTCAGGAAAAAGCAGATTACAAGAGACATTTTGCTGCTGCTCAGCATCCTTTTGAATGTTTTGCCATGCTGCAGTGGCATGTGGCAGTATGGTGTGATGCAAACACAGCAGCTTGCTGTCCAGAGCAGTTTCCAGCCTTTCCATCTACAGATCTCAGGCACACATCCCAGGCTGTCTGACCTCAGATTGCTTAGACCTAGTCTACCACACAAGATGTCCTTGCTTTACTCTCTGCTTCAGTCACTATATTCCCCTCTCAATTCCTATTATGGAGTTTCCCAGTCCAGCCTCTCAGCACCCACTCTAATCTAATCTTAATGACTACTGTCAGCTATCCAATCCCACTCTCTGAGTCTTGCTTGAGGGCCTGAACACTAACACAGAGCATGTGGGAGATATCAGGGCTCTCTCACCCATTACCAGCATGGAGGACTCAGTTCCAAACTGCCTGGGTGGGCTCATCAGTGAAGCCTTGATTGGAATTAAGGACCTCTAGATAAAACAGTTTTAGACAGCTGGCATAAAGGAGATGAGTTACACTGCTTAAGTTAGATGTTTAGGCTGTCAGCCACAAGCTAGGAAGGTCTCCAGTTGAACGATGACCAAACAGCCCTGGGCATTAGAAACCCTGCCTAGGGGAGAGGGAACAAATTGTGGTGTTCTGCTGAGGTAGGACCTGATGATAAGGACATTGGATTAGCACTAATAAGGTTTGAACTAAACCACATTTCCTTGGTTGTTTATGCTGAGCTACACAACACAGTCCAACCTAAGTAAAGTCAAATGCTTTCACTCCTGCTTTATTCCCTTCCAGTGCAGGCTAGGGCACTGCCAGGGAATGGTTGCCACGGTGCATGCTTCTTAGCACCTCATCTTTTAGGTGTATACAATTTGATGAAACAAATATGGTATGCCCTTTTCCTTTCTAGAATTTCACATTCTTCTTTTGCTCTCTTCTCATGATGGTTGAATAGAATTGAACCAGCACTCGGTTCGAAGTTCCAGCAATGTCTTGTTTCCTGTCTTTAAATATGTGGCTAACTTCAAAAATACTAAAAATCTGATTAGTAACAGTTCTCTGGATTTTCAGATCAGTAGCTATGTTAGTCACTCCAAAAATGAAGTGACTTCCTTTTTCTTCCTTTTATTAAATCTACTTCAACTACTGGACACTTTGCATAAAATGGATATAAGGCTACTTAACAATGCATAACTCCGTTATTCATTTTATTAAATATTTCAAAATTAACTGAACAGTTCCCTTTAATATGTACCTTGACTTGGAGCTTTGCAGCTACAGATCACAGCAAAAACATCAAAATCTTGAGATGCTCACTGCGATTTACTGAGAGTGAAAAAGCCAAATAATATAACTGATATCACTCTATGCAACACATTATCATTATCTCTGAAATGCTCCAGTGAAATTTTTGAACAAACCAAGAAAAAAAAGAGACCTGACAACTTGTTCAAAAGTATGGACAGCCCTTGCTCAGACACAGTTAATAAAAAAAAATCCCTTTTGGTACATGTGAACCAGGATTTTGTGTTCTAGTTATGGAATATCTTTGTTGATGTAGATGAAAGGATTTTTAAATTGTTTTTCTTGTCTTTCAAAACAACTTTTTGCCAGTCAGATATTTACAGTACAAGTTCAGTTTTGTTATTAAAGTGGTGGAAAATAAACAAATGCAAACATTAACATTTAAGGAAATATAACCAAAACCTTTTATTAGCTTAGCCAGAAAAAAGACCACAAAAACAATCTTAATTTAGAAAATTTATCTTTTTTGTAAAACTAGGCACTGATGATTTACTGATGATTCAATCCAAATATGAGTTGCATGTGCAATTTGATTGATGAAACACCCAAGCATGGCCCACAACTTGGCCTGCTCTGACCACATGGCAATTGTGTGGAAGGAGATCCAGCCATCCAAAGCAGACCCAACTCTGTCCACCCATAGATCTCCCATCCAGATCTGCTGGGAGACAGTGCTGCTGGCCACTGATGTTTAGCAAGGGATGATTCTCAGCTCTGAGAGCACTGCTTTCTTGCTCTGTCAGAGGGGAAAGCCACACAAAGCTAAACTGTTTGACTTTGCCTTGGGACAGAGTTGCAATCCTCATATATCCCAGCAGCAATTTCAGCTCAGAAGTGAGGTCAGGTTTTGTCATTTCCTGAATGAACTCAAACTCTGCCTGGGATCTGATTTAGACAGTAAAGAAAAAGGGGAAAGAAACAAAAAAAAACAAGCCAACAAAAAAAAGTAATTACGGGGTATGGGGGGGAGGGAGAGGGGAGCACATAAAAGGACCAAAATAAAAAAAGAGAAAAAAGGAAAAATAGAAACAAAGGGGAAAGGGGCAAGGGGAAAAAAATCAGTCATCCTAGATAAGACCCTGGAATATAAATGGAACCCCTATACATCACTTTTTTCCCTTGACTTGATAACTGAGGCTATCCACATCAGCGGGAAGAGAGGCTACCCAAACCTCTTTGTTTGTTTGTTTGTTTGTTTTCTGAGATGAGTTAGCAGTGAAGTTCCTATTAGCATTTTCTTTGCTAAAATCTCCTCAGGACTTCCATGAGACTCACCTTGTTTTCACTGCCTTTGTGAGCATTAACTCTTCAAAACTATTATTGTCCAGGTGTCATGAGAACATTGTGTTGCTGAAGAAAAAAAAGTTAAAATCTTACCTTCCTCATAATACATCTGTCTGTAGATTTGCTCTCCTTAAGAAACTCAAGCATTTCCTTGATTCTGACAAAGTATAGATCTCCATTCATGAACTAGGCATGAACTAGGCTGTGATTTGGGCTTCTCTGTTAGGCTGCTGCAAATTGGAGACATTCTTTAGACATGTGGCTCCTGTCTGGTGGCTGAAGTGAAAATCCTATTTTAAGGGACACAAAGGTGTTGCGCTGACATTACTAAGTGGTGCAGATGTCTTGTATTTCTGTATATACCCAGGTCCTAGGACTGGGTATGTGTTTTTAAGAAAAATTATATTTGTGCAAACATCTGACCATAGGCACGCACTGCACAGGCATGAGGAGATAATGTTACAAGTGAGGTGAGCCAAGGGCTCTCTGATAAGTGGCTTCAACCTTGGTTCCACCAGGGGAGAAACCATTTCCCAGCACGGCAGTCACACACTCTGGCACATCCTGCAAGACTCCAGTTGTAAGCGCAAGGCATATTCAACCCCTCTGGTACTCTAAATAACAAATGTGCAGCTATTCTTCCCCCAGAGCAAAACAGTCATTTCGAGTTAACTTCACATTAGCCATTTAGTGTCATTATACCAGCTCTTTATCTGTTTCTTCCAAGACTGTGGGATACGAATAACCTATTAGCATCCAGCCAGCATGGATTTATGAAAGGCAGGTCTTGCTTGACCAGCCTGATCTCCTTCTCTGGCAAAGTGGTAGGTGAAAAAAAGGACCTGAATTTGGTTTACCTGGAGTTCAGTAAAGCCTTAGATGTTTCCCACAGCATTCTCCTGGAGAATCTGTCTGTTTACAGCTTGGATGGGTGCACAGTTCTCTGGGTAAAAAACTGGCTGGGTGGCCAGGTCCAGAGAGCGGTGGTGAATGGAGTTACACCCAGCGGGCAGCTGGTCACAGCGGTGCTCCCCAGGGCTCAGCACTGGGGCCAGCCCTGTGCAATGCCTTTATTGATGACCTGGACAAGGGGATTGAGAGAACCCTCAGTCAGTTCACAGGTGACACCAAGCTGGGTGAGTGTTGATCTGCTGGAAGGTGGGAAGGATATGCAGAGGGATATGGACAAGCTGGATCATGGGCCAAGGCCAATTTTATGAGATTCAACAAGGCCAAGTTCTGGCTTCTGAGTCACAACCACTCTGTGCAGGGCTAAAGACTGGGAGCAGAGTGGCTGGAAAGCTGGCCAGTGAAAAGGACTCTGGGGACCAGAGTGACCAAGAAGGCCAATGGCATCCTGGCTTTGATCAGCAGTAGTGTGGCCAGCAGGACCAGGGAAGTGACTGTTCCCCTCAGTACTGGTGAGGCCACACTTTAAGTCCTGTGTCCAGTTTTGGGCTGCTCACTATAGGAAGGACTTGGAGGTGCTGGAGCAGGTCTAGAGAAGGGCAATGGAGCTGCTGAAGGGTCTGGAGCACAAGTCTTACGAGGAGCAACTGAGGGAGCTGGGGATGTTTAGCCCAGAGGAGAGGACATTCAGGGGTGACCTTATCACCCTCTACAACCACCTGAAGGAGGCTGTAGCCAGGTGAGGGTTGGTCTCTTCTCTCAACCAACAAGCAACAGGACAAGAAGAAACAGTCTCAGGTTGTGCCAGGGGAGGTTTAGATTGGAAATTAGGAAATTTTCTTCATAGGAACGGTTGTGAAGCTGCCCAGGGAATGTTTCCCTGGAGGGGAATTGAAAAGATGCATGGATGTTCAGTGGTGAACTTGGGAGTGCTGAGTTAATGGTTGAATTCAATAACCTCAGAGCTCCTTCCCAGCCTAAATGGTTCTATGAAGTGTACTGCAGCTAATGGTTTTCTCTTTAAAGTTACTGCAGCCACACTGAGTGATATGTTGGGAAGATAGTCTTTATGAATATTTGTCTTCTTGATAGATAATTAGGAGACACATTAAAGTCCTCCAGCAGTGTTTCTCAGTAAGAAAAACCTAGCCATGCACAGGCTCTAGCTTAATTTTTAATTAAATTTCAAAAATTTTGTTTGGAATTCATATTAAAGTTGTGAAAATATGTTCCTTTGGTCTACAAATGATTACATTCTTTCTGTTTTACACAGAAACTGTCACTATCCTTGACACCAAACTCATTTTTCTTAATGGACTCAATCCACTGTCAGCAAAATCAATGAAGTGCATTTTTCATCAGTCTTAATGGGATCTGGAAAAGGGCCCATGTTTCTAAATAAAGTCAAACACTGGGCTGGTTTTGTATTCAGTTATACCCATGCAAACTGGAAATCAGCCAGTTGGCAACTTCTTTTTTCTTTCCCTCTCTTTCGTGTTTTGCAATAGGAAAAAAAAATCCCACTTTATTAGGATGAAAAAGGTAGAAGCACAAGATTACAAGGATAAAAATTCAATTCCCTTTTCAAGTGATGTAACACTTGATCTGAATGCCTCGGCTCAAAAGGGGATTTGTAAATTATCCAAATTTCAGCATCTTGAATAATTTGCAGCAGTGTTAGGGTTGACATGACTTAAGTGTGGCTGTCCACATACTAAAAGCCTTTAATATTGCTGACTATTGGCTGAGTATAACAACACTCCAACAGTATTTCTTAAGTTGCACCTATGTATGAAGCAGGCAAATGTAAAGTAAAGCTATCACATCTGTTCCAATCACCTCTTGTTCTTGGAGACTTTCTTCATTTATTTGCTTTGGCAAAGTAAAAAGATTTTTGCACTGTCTCTGGCACCTCTATGTATGTAAAGATATTATAACACAATCCCTGAGTTTGACATACAGGTGGATTATGACAATGGCTTAAACAGCAGAGAGCTGTAAAAGCAAGAATGACAGTCTGCTTAGTTTTCAAATAATGGCAGTTTTCTAAACAATTCCTCACACATAAAAAGTGGCAGAAAACCCTGTGTGGTTGAGAACATGGTTGCCAACGACCTCACTATGGCTACCTCAAAAAATAGGAAAAGACAGTGAAGCACGGGTAACATTTCCTTTCTCCTCTATTCTCTGCCAAAATAGCTTCTTAGAGTTAGGAAATGTTTAGCTCTCGTGTTTTAGATCTGGAAAGTTTAATAATAACTTTCCCTGCTTTATAAACTTTATGAGATTAAATCATTCGCAGCAGACAGATAAGATGTAGTTTCAATACCTCTCCTTCTTTCTCTGGATTTCTCTTTGAAAAGTAGTGTGTTTGCCATAAAAACCTCTAATGCCTTACAGGAAAAATAATGGCACTTATGTACTCTGTTTTGTTAAATCTCTACCATATATGAAGAAAAAGAGATCCTTTTTGCCTGTGTCTTGCATAATGTGTAGCTTACACAAAGATGAATGGTCAAGAGTTTAAAGAAACCACCATCTACAGGAAGAAGAGTATGGTCGAAATCACAGCTAAAATGAAAGCTGTGTGGCAGATGAGCAGACAGAGAAGAGTAGGCCTCCAAGGCAGGCAGGCAGGTAGGTACTGATTAATCTTGCAATCCTTTCACTTGGCAAAGAGCACAACCAAATACTTCTTTCCATCCTTAAGGACATGACCACCAACAGATTCTACCTGTATTTATGTGTTAAAATATTCTCAAAAAATAATATGATAAAGTACCGTTTTCAAGCAGGAACAAATTAAATAAAATTAACCCCCTAATTCTTCCACCACTACTCTGTTCCTTGGTTTTGAGCCAAGACGTAATTCCTGTTGATATCCATAGAAGTCTTATTAGTAGAGCAACGAGAAAGAGCATACAACCTTTTACAACATCAGCTATCCTTTAAAAAGAACAGATATTGTTAAAGAAATCCATGCCTGCTCACAATGCCTTTCACTGGTGACACCTGGCACTGTCTTGGCCAGTGTGCAGTCCCCCTCTTCTGCTTAGCTTCAGTTCCAATCTTCCAGGCTCCAGTGGACACAAGTGCATCATTTCAAAGATACAAACACAGCCACATTATAATCATTTGGAAAATGTGACTGTGCAAGACGCTCTGCTGGAATGCTTGGGTCAAAGCATGTTTGACAAAGTTCCTGGAATTTTTTTTTTTTTAGTTTTGTTTCAAAGGCTATGATAAATAAGCAACACAAACATCAGAGTGACCAATAAAAAATCAATTATAGGATTAGTTTTTCCTCCTTGGGTATTAATTACTAGTTAGATAAACTTTAAGGTGTACAGAATACATACCTTTTCCAGGAAGAAAATGAGAAAAAGCTTTGACAGAAACACAGTTTAGAAATACTTTCCAGAAAACCTATCTACAGGACTGCAGGCTGAGGGAGACATTCTCAGGCAGTTCTCATGATGGTGATATGTCATTGACCTCCAAAATGAGAGTTTACCTGCTCAAGTTACCAAAGATTCTATCTTGAACGGAATTCAAGAGAAACTAGACCCCAATTAGAGAGAAGTCCTACTTAGGCAGAAAACACTATTTTGTGTTCTGTCATGTTGGCTGATGAATTTTCTCACATACAGGAGTTATGTTTAATCAGCTAGTTTAATTCTTCCAGTAACAATTTAATGCATTTAACTTAATACACTTTTTAGTAGTGATGTTTTTGTTGGGTTGATTTTTTTTTTATTCTCTAACTGGATTTTTAACCTCTTTCTTTTGCTGAAAGCTAAAACATTTCACTTGCTGCCAGGCCTGAGTTTGGCTACACATATTTAATACACAGTACAGATTTTATCAACATATGCTTCACCTCTTTCTTATTTGGAGCATTACACTTATTCTTCCCTCATAATTAACCCTCCTTACCTCTTGCTTTCAATGGAAAAAAAAAAGAAAGTGATGAATGATGCAAGGCCCCACCAGTGACAGAACTTTTCCGTATGGAAATACTAATGCGTTCCAATACTTTCTAAGATATGAGGTAACTTTTTGGCTAGATATCTTTGATTTTTTAAAGATTGCATTGTGATATATACCTTATGATATGTTTTTTTATTTAACATCACTAGATTCTTTTCTTTATTCAAAAGCTTAAGAATTCTGAAAAATGGCTTCTGTTGATATGGGTATTCAAAGTGTCTTTTTGTATCTATTTTCCAGATGATCTTTAGTTTAGATGACACTCAAAAAAAAAAAGAAAAAAGAAAAAAGAAAAAAATTTAAAAATAAAAAAATAACTATTTGATGCTTAAATACTATTAGAATTAGCTATTTTTAAAGTAAAAACCAAGGTCACTTCTCATACATGAATTTTAGAGGTCATCCTTCCCATAATCTATGAAATTATTATTCATTTAAACTGGTAGATAAAAGTACAATCTCAGAGATTTTTTTATATTAGAGCCTAGCTGACTTGTAACTTTGATAAATAGCAGTGTCTGTCAAGCAGTCCATCCTAGTATTCATTATTGGTCTTGACCAGAGTATCATAGAATATGCTGAGTTGGAAAGGACCCGCAAGGATCACTGAAGTTCAACTCCTGCTTCGGGACAGCATGGCCCCAAGAATCACACCATGAGAGCATTGTCCAAATGCTTATTGAATACTGTCTGTGGTGATCCAGGTGCTGTGACCACTTTCCTGGGGAGCTGTTCCAGTGCCCAACCACTGTTTGGGTAAAGAACCTTTTCCTGATATCCAACCTAAACCTTCCCTGACACAACTTCAGGCCATTCCCTCAGGTCCTGTCACTGGTGACCACAGAGAGAGATCAGTGTCTGCCCCTGCTCTTCCCCTCACCAGGAAGCTGTGACTGCACTGAGGTCTCCCCTCAGTCTCCTCCAGGCTGAACAGACCCAGTGACCTCAGCCACTCCTCACACAGCTTTTCAAGGCCCTTCACCATCTTTGTCGCACTACTTTGGACACTCCAATAGCTTTATATCTTTCTGATGTTGTGGCACCCAAAACTGTCCCCAGCACTGAAGGTGAGGCTGCCCCAGCTCAGAGCAGAGCAGGACAATCCCCTCCCTTGCCTGGCTGTGCCTGCTGCCCCCCAGGACAGGGCTGGCCCTCCTGGCTGCCAGGGCCATAATGACTTGTGTTCAACTTGCCATCGACCAGGGCCCCCAGCTCCCTTTCTGCAGAGCTGCTATGTAGCCTCTTGTTCTCTTGTTCTCCAGTTTTAGTCTGAACCAAAATTCAGAGAAAGTCCCAGAGGAGCTTCAAGGAAATTTTGCCTGGAGTTCTTTATGAACAAGTCCCAAAGGAATATCATGAAAAGAGAAGTATGTGAGAAAAATGAAAAGTATTTGCCAAATTCCTATAACTACTTTCTTAAATTGCATATATTCCTGATATCCATGCACATGAGTACTCTGCACTTCCCTACTTTTAGTATTGAACTCCTGCATTGTTGTGTTTACAAAAGTCATTATTATTTACTTTCCAGTCACAAAAGAAGAAAGCATCAAAAATAAATCTCTCAGGCAGGTTTTTCCCTTACACAAGAAACACCAGCCACATGAAGCCTCATGAATGGTTACCATAAAAGCTAAAAACAAACAAGGATTTCTTGAAAATGCAATTGCTCAATATACTCAAAACTGCCAGCTGCAGTTTCCTCTTTAAGCTATTGACTTCATAACCTTACCCAACCCTCCAGAAATTTCCTGGTCAACAAGATTTTTCGGAAGCTTTATGGAAAAAGCAAACAAAACAAAACAAAAAAAACCCCGTTGGTTTAAATTAATTTCCTGAAGACTGAATTACTTCATTAGAAGTCAGACTAAACAATTGTAAATGTTACTAAAAGTAAACCAGTTTATCACCTTAGAGCAGTAAAGGCAAATAAGCACACAAGAAAGCTTGTTGGAAACTACTTCTTTAGACTATCACCTTGAAAGGATATTCAGATATTCTGTTTTTCTGTATTGGAAGAAAAGGTGTTGCAATGCATTTTCTTGTGTTTGTTTGTTTTTTTTTTTTTTCTTACTTTAAGTACAGGCTTCAGAGAAACTCAAAGCTATAAAGTAGGAGTAAGATTTTAGACTGAAAATGCGATTTCTTCATGAAAGTTTGGCTCATGGTTATTCCTTCTCTAACTGAGTAATATATTTACAATTGTGAGTATTTAAAACTTGTATCAGGGATTCTCTGTGTAAAAGCATGAAGTGCATTTTTAGTAAGCGTATTCAAATCAGAAAGGGAAGGTATTTTGTGAAAATAACTTTGCTCTGCATTTACTGCTATTAGCATATTCCTGTCCTCAGCAGTGACTTTGGTGGGACTACTTGCATGAACCAGTTCACATACATGTCTGTATTAGTCTGTTCTATGAGTCTGTGAGAAACAATCCCCATCTCACTCCTAGTTATAGTTAGTGATTCAGATTTAAGGAGAGACAGAAATTAACAAAGCCTTGTCCAGAGGACTGTTAAGGATTAAATGAGAAACTTGAGCTCCCATCTTAAAAAGGTTGCTGTTATATTTTTGTTTACATAGAAACTTGGACAGCTTGTCTGGCCACAGTCTATCTTATATGCTTTAAGGCACATTATTTTATATATACATAATATATAGATACATAATGATATCTATAATTTCAGACCTAGGTCTTATGAGGTACAGTGTTTATATGGAGCAAGACAGCAAAGTTACTTTTAGGTTAAAATATGTAAAGTACTTTTAGAAGTTTTCCCATTTTTTAATGAAAACTTGCAACTCACATGTTCTGATTTCAAGATTTCAAAACTAGAAACTCAACCAACTGAGACCTGAATTTTTTAAAAAAAGAGTATATAAAATAAAACTTGCCGTTAGAAGTGCTTGTTACCCAAAAATATCTACAAGAGCATTATTTTCTTTCAGCAGAGGCTTACAGACTTTCAGTCATGGAAGAGTTCTCCATCATGCTGTGTAGGAATGGGATAGAAAGTGCACCATCGTACTGTACTGAAGGTCTAATGAAGACCAATTATCTTTTATTTTGTCTTTTTCTATTTTAGGAGGTTTTTGGAGGGATTGCACAAGAGCCTCTAGTGGGCTTCATGGAAAACTGAGAGAGCATGATGCAGAACTTCCTTCTGCTCTAGAGCTTATCTGTAACAATGCTGATGTGAAAAAGCATCAGTCCTGCTCTTGGCTCCCTGCTCAAAGCCGTATACAAGCAAGTGCGGAAATACTTTCAACCAAATGTTCCAAATTGCTCTTGTGTTTGGGATTTTTTTCCCCTTTTTTGTTTCACTACTCAAGTTTGCTGCCTCTTATTTTGATGAGAGAAAAGTTAGGATGTTTGTAAGGACAGAAAAGATTAATTAAAATAAACATAAAGCTAGACCCTATGAGCAGCTTTCAAACCAAACTGAAGTCTGATGTGTGCATTTGTATTAAAGCACATGTCCTGTTCTGATTCCCACTGGGTTTAACAGTTACAAACTGATAGGTATGCTTAGAAGACTTTAATTAGATTACTAAATTACTTAAGAGGAGCAAGTCTTCCACTCACTTTTTCTAACTTTTCATTTAAACATTATTTGACATTGTGGTTTCAAAATACAAAGCAATTTATTCCTGGTGTTTCACAATAGACATAGTTAGTGGCTCTTTCTGACTTCTCATTTCTCTCCTGACAGCAGGGATGGCTGCAGAGTCATCAGCCTTGACAGTGCTGAGTGAGCTAGAATAGGTGCAGCTTCATAAAACACTCTTTGAAATTTTTTTTTTGAAACCTTAAGGTGTTTTTTTTTTGTTTCTTCTGCTTTGACAGCCTATAGCAATCTTCCCGTCTACCTGCCACAGGTATTTTTCTGTAGCTTTTCCACCCATGAAAAGTATAATGAAATTCCTCCCCTGAGTTGTGAGATGAAGGAAGAAAAATTGTTTTCCTGGCTGGAAGTGACTGTTGCCAAGAACCACAAATATTCCCCTGGTGCCATGACTGTCACCAGCAGCCATGCTCCTTCCTGTGCTATGATAACTGCTTTGTGTGTTTCTTCTGAACCAGGGCATCCTTGACAGATAAAGGAACTGACAAAGTCAGAGGTGCAGCACTGGCTGCAGGAGGTCATGGAGGGATTTCCAGGTAGAACAGACTGGACATGAATGAAGAGGAACAAGCAGATGTTACAAACCCAGAATTTTTCTAAAATCATTTTAGCAACACAGGAGAACCTTGGCAATCTTAAGGCATTTAGTCAGTCAACATTTCTGTAAACAAATACATAATTTAATTTTAAATGTCATTTCATTCCAAGGGTCAGTTTCAGGTTGCTGTCACGCAGGCCTCTTCCTTGAGGAGATTTGTTCAAGGGTGATCTCTGAATACACAAGAAGCAAAGGAGGACAAAAAATTCAGTTCATTCCAAAAAGAACAGTCCTGGTTTGAATAGCAAGCAATGAATCAGGGAAAGACCAGGACTTTCTTTTAACAGTGATGGTCTGAATGGCAAGCCTTATTCTATAATGAGGTAAAACATTCCCTGCAGAAGTTTTAATTAGTCAGGGAACTCATTTTCTGTAGTTTTACAGTCTTCTGTTGCAGACTCAAGACCCTTTGAGGATTTGAATTAAAAAAACCTGACAGAGTAAAATAAAACACTGCAGAAAGAATAAAATTTTCTTAAATAGAGAAGAACAAATGTCAGTATAGGAGCTGAGGAGTCATAATCATTCTCTCCTATAAAAAACCTGCTCCTGCTTAGAGAATTTCAGCTCAGGCCTGGTATTAGAAATGCAAGGCTTCATACTGATACATGTCCCTCTCCTTTTTTTTCTTTCAGTTAAAGGGCATGACAAAGGCTGAACAGGTTCAGTTTCCTTAGCCAGGAATTCCTACAAGGAATATTAATATATGCTGAGTCACAAACATCCTTCTTTTTCATTAATTTCTTTTTGGAATAGAATCTTCTTTTTGAACAACTAAAAACAGGCTACTGGAGCTAAGATCTGTTACCAAACCCCTTATGGTCAGCAGAGGGTTTGTTCCTGTTGGTGGACCTGGCTGCCACTGTCCCCAGAAGCATTCATTTTGGGTAGTCTGAATTATTCTATGATGCAAAGTGGCTCTCCACCTGGTGAAGTTGGAAAATAGGAGAGAGATTAAAAATGAAACTAGATTAGGAGAGGATGAAAAGCATCATCAAGATAGTTTAAAAATGTATTTTTAAATTAGGTAAACTATCTGAAGAGTGTCATATCCCAGCCAAATTTCTCTTTCCCAGCACAATTCATTTACATACAGCAATCTGACACATTCCAAAGGAAAAAAAAATGCATTTTCTAGTAATTTTCAAGAAAGAAAAAAAAATTACTGCCACCTCTGTTTCTTTTAGTGCATTGTTTTTTAAGTTGTGATACCATCTTACATTTTGTATATGACCATATTCTTTCACCAAGTGTTCAGCACATCGTGTCCATATGTAACAGCTTCTTAGATATAAAGAGTGTTTAATATTGCTTCATAATCATTACTTTTGGCAAAATTAGCAGAGATTCAGACAGGATATAAGGACATTATAATCAGGTTCATAGCTGTGGGTGGAAAAAGGAAGGAAGTCTTAAGATATTTTTAACCTACCATGCTAACTTCAAGTTGTTGTGAGTGCAATTCTCTCAATGTAGTTATGTTTGATTTGGAGCAGAGCAGATTAAAAGTCCTTTCCCTAGATATTGGTCAGTGCAAATAATACCATCACATAGAAGTTCATGTAGTATTAATTTCAAGAATATTTTTTCCAGACAATTCCAAGGAGGTTTGAAGTTTACATTTAATTTGAAGAAGGGGGTTTGTTTGAAGCTTACTTGAATTAGTCAAAGACCCATCAAACTGATGTGGGCTAGAAACCTCTGAAAACCTTTCATTATTTGTCCAGCATTTATGCCACATTTCACTGCCACAATTAGAGTATGTTGTTTCTAAGGCTTTCCAGAGTTAAAAAAAATGTATTTCTAATCTAGGGATGGATATGAAACAAGGTACAAAAAATGCATTAAAAAAAAAAAAAGATTTGAAAACAATATTGTGCCCATCCATAATTTCAGAGGTTATTTCCAGTCATATAAAGTTGGCACCATATGCTATGAAGATGTATCCCCCAGTGCAATCAGAATTAAAACATACATTTGCTTCTCTGTCTGCATGTTCATTAGATTTTCCTCTGACACTATCACATGTACAGAATTAATTTAACAGTACAATCATATTTACTAACACTTTAAACAGGGAGATATTTCTGCCTCATGCTCTAATGATGATGTCTGAACCAAAAATCCCACTCAGCTTCAGTCCTTGTAGGATCTGATGAGAAGCTGAATTGGGAAATTCCCATATTAGCAAAGAGTTTGAATGTGAAGCCACTGACATAGCACTTCACTGACATATTTTGGAGTCCATTCAGGTGTCCAGCTCTACAGAATCATGGAAATGTCAGAGCCATTCCCCTTGAGGGTACAGGGACTAAAGCAGACATAGTGGAAACTCCCTGAGCTAGGAATACAAGCTCAGTCTGAAAAGATGCTTTGTTCTCAATGTGGGAAGGAACCTGTAACATTCAGCAGTGCATTGTTAAAAATCACTTATATGTATCAGTCGAGTCTACTGGAAATCTAAGGAAATAATTTATTTTGTATACCTAAAAAAATGTTTCTTCATTCTTTTAAGTTTTAATTTTACTTTTTTTTTTTTTTTTTTTTTTTTTTTGTAATGGAACTGGTGTCTTCTGTCCAAAATTAATTACTAGTTCTTAGGAATAACTCAAGAAATCTCTGATGGAAAATGAACAAGACAGATTTCTGCTACAAAAATAACGTACCTGAATTTCAGACTGAGTATACTTTTGGAGATAAAATTTCTATCTTAGAAAGACATAATGTAAAAAACAACAACAAAAAAATTTACACACTTTTAAAAGCTATAGATTCTTGTTTGATTCTTCTTCTTCTTTTCTGGTTTTGATTTGGTGGTTTTTTGTTGGTTTGTTTTTTGTTGTTTTTTTTTTTTTTAGAATGAGCATCTATATAAACGTTGCAGATCAATACACAATTAAAACTAGTAATTTGCTTGTTACATCTCTAAAGACTGAGCAACAGACTTCCTCTAAATGCATAAATATGATAGGGCCCTTTTCCTAGATGAGCAAAACCAGAGTCAGTTCATATAAGTTATGAATCCATTCTGGCAAAAAGTTAGACCATTCACTCTGGACCTCTCTTTATAGTTCAAGAAATAAAGACAGGTCTGGAAATCCAATTATTGTCTCTTGTCTGCAGTCTTTAAAAGAACTTAGGAAAGGTCTCAATGAGAGAGAGGAACACAGAAAATATTTTTAAAGTATTTTATTTTAAAAAGTATATCCTTCTAGCCTTATTGTTTAGATTTCAGAGTTTAAGTGATGTGATTACCAACATATGCTCTTTCTGTTTAATCAATTACTGATTTTTTTTTTCTGGCTACAGCACCACAGAAACAATGTATAGGATTTATGTAATCTGTTTGCAGCTCTGGTACTAACTTGGATCTCAGTTCAAAAGGAAATGGAAACATAGACATGTTTAATAAGAGGGAAAAAGGCAAAAAAAAAGCTTTTAAGAGCAGAGAGAGATAAGCATTATTAAGCAAATTTAGTTTTGGACATATGTATCTATGTATCTAGCTATCTATTCATCTGTGTATTTATCTTTTGCTTTTAGTCATTCTGAAATAAGCATGAGGGTGTGTGATGAGAACAGGTGTAGAAATGCAGGTAACATCCTCAAACACATTATCTCACAATGTTGTCAAATAAGCTTAAATTACATATTCTGTGGAGTTATGAGTTGTATTTCACATTATCCTGTCCAAACCAAACCAAACCAAACAAAACCTCTTTTAGTTTAGAGAAATAAGAAGCATTGAAAACATCAAGAGGTATGACCAGGAAAGAAGAAATGGAGCTTGATCTTACACGAAGCAATGCCATTTCAAGGCTGAACTTTGTCAAAGTACACCATGTAGATGCCAATGTGAGGCCCTAACTCTCACTAAACTTTAAGCTCCATGTCTCTGTGTGGCATTTTTATTTACTGACATTCTAGGGGTTGTGAGGTGGAAAGTTATCTCTCACTAACAATTCCCACAAAAGGGGTTTCTTTCAAACTTCAGTTTGAAACTGGAATCTGCTTTTGACTCATACTGCGAGTAAAACTGGGAAATTCCAATATTTTGTAACTTTAATGTCATTCCAATATTTTTTAACTTTAATGTCATTCCTGCAGCCAGGAATTCCAGGAAAGTTCCCTACTAGAAACTGCATTTGCAGTGTTTGAGTGAGCACCATGTGTGATGAGCCAGCTGCACTCCCTCCACTTTTTGTTCCCTGCCTGAGCCCACATGTAAGATTGAGCTTCCAGAATGGCTGCTTACAGGCAGAGGTAACAGAGTCTCTTTCTCCTAAGGTGCCCACCCACCCCTCAGTTCCACATCAGGCAGAGAAGCTGAACCCTAATGCTGAGCTGCTTCTGACCTGCTGCAGATGGAAACTGCAGGTGAACCCAGGCTGGCATTGGTTTGCAATTTAACCTGTCTGCATTGGTGACACAGCTTTCCAGTTCCCTCTTTCCAGCTAAGATGTTAATAGATGTGGCTCTGCAGCACATAAACACAGCCTGGCCAGGTCTCTCAGCACTTTTCCTTCAGCTTCTTTCAGTTTTCCCTGAAACAACTTTTCAGTAGCATAAGCAGTGAGCTGTTACTTTGGCAGATGAGTTCATTATTGGCTTGATTTTTTAAGAATGACTGTATCATGCAGTAGTTATGACACTACTTTTCCAGACTTTTTTCTAACTCAGTTTTGCTTCCTATTAACAACCAACAATTTTTTCTTCTTCTGTATTTGGAGTTACAAGTGGGATTTTTACATAATAATAATAACCTGGTATATGCTGTTGAGTTTCCATTTGGTTTTTCCCCCAAACAAGAAGCACACAGCAGCATGGAGCTTCTGGAATATTAATTATATGTAGCTTATTTCAAGATTCTAAGATATGGTTGTAACCATCCTGATTAAATCCCCCCCCCCCACAACTGGAATATATTCTGCTGAGAGCAAAAGGTTAAAGAGATAATTATTTGTTCTACATTTCTTAAACTAAGTTTGGAGGTATGTTCCATTTAGAATTTTAATTTGTATTTCCTTTAAGTGATGTTTATTTCCTTAATGACTTTGTGTTAGCAAAATTTTCTGACACTAAAGATGAGGAGAATCATGAAGAACGGAGAGAATAGCTTATTATACATGAGGAATGATTATGAGGTTTAGCAAAAAATAGCAGAATGGAAAATAATATTAATTTAAACTCAGAGAAAAAGATGATAATAAGAATTTCTGCTATAGAAGAAACAGTAAGAATTAGGCCTATTAGGATTTCTAATGTAGAAAAGATTGGAATACATTAATGGCATTGAGGACTAGTTGTTTCCAACTAGATTTAGTATTTCAAGTAGTGATGAAGAAGTATTAAAGCAAGTGGAAATCTCATTTGGAACACTGTAGGCTGTGTTCTAGGAAAACAATTCTGAAACTAAGCTATCAGGTATGGGAGCTGTCAATGGTGCAGGAAGTTTCTTCTAGGTATTAATTTCTGTTCTTCTTGGCAAACTTCACTGTATAATTTAATTATTTAATATTCATTAAAAGCCTGACCAGAAAAAGTGGGGAAAAAATAGATTTGGCCTTCTGATTTGAGCTAAGAGCAGAAAACACTTATATTAAAACAAGTCCTTATTTTTCTTGTGTATCAGCTTCCCCATTTGAGAAACAGTGAAGTTACTTACCCGGTTTTATAAACATAATTAAGCTAATTAAATACTCATTAGCTTGAATGATTAATGAAGCACTTTTCTCTGCCTCTGTCCAATACCACAACTTGTGACTCTACCTGCTACTGCAAGTAAAGAAAACAAAACCATGTAGATTTAATGTAGACACTAGCAACACCTAAACTTGCTGTTGTGTCCTTTTATGAGCCCTTGAATTTCTTTCGATGCTCGGTGCTCTGTTTCTGTTCAGAATCAATGTGGACTGGGAAGATTCCCAGGCTTCCAGAACATTCAGGAGATTAAGTGTTTCTTAAGCAAAACTGGGAAGAGCAGAGTACACAGAACAGTTTCCTGGAATTCCCATTCTATACACAAAATATGAGTCCTTTCCAGTAAAAAACAACAGAAATATCTAAAGCCTTTCCTGTTGAATAAATATTATGGTGCAAAGATACAAGATTAGAAGAGAGAGAAAAAAAACCACATAACAACCATGATTCTATTATCTACTTGTTACAATACTGAAAAGAGAAAACAGAGTTGGAAAATCCTAGTTTGTCATTCGTAGTTTCCACTAAACTCTAACAAGAAATATTCAAGTAAGAGTTCAGTATTCCCTTGCCCACACTAAGCAATATTAGCTGGACTTGGGGACCAATGCTTTCTTCCTGTCATCCAGTGAATCTGGGATCTGCTACTGAACACAAACATCACTTTACCAGGTCACTTAGAGAACATCTCTTTCATCAAAGCCTCTCAGAGGGATAGGTGTGATTAGGCCACCATCAGGTTGAAAAGGTAATTAAACCTAGATTTTCTGTTTCCTAAGTACTCAAACCACTAAGCCAGCAGTGGAGGGGGTTCCCCTGTGGCGCAGGCACATCCCTTATGGGTGATTCACATGGTAGAAGAACACCTCCTGATTTATCAGGACAGGATCTAATATATGGAGACAGAACCTGAAAGTTGAATAATGCAGTGTCTGTTTCTTTCAGTCCTCAGCTAGAATGTACGATAGGATAATCTCATAAATGAATGGCCAATTCATGAATCACATATAGGTCTTTATTTCACAATTTTCCAAACATCCTTTTGGAAATTTTCCAGTAATTGGAGAGTCTTTTTATCCTCAAATACCACAGAAGATTAAGGTGATTGAGAAATCCTCTCTGCAAAGGGAGAAAGTATTTTTGGAAAAGCCTTCAGATGTCAGCTTTAATAAGTACATGATATCTGATCTCCATGGTCACATTGTGATGTAACTTAAAATGACCTGGTAATCGAAGAAAGCACTATTTTTAGAAGATTATAACAGAATTGAGAATCGCAACACCTTATTTAAATGTTCTGTCCTCTGGTGGTCTTTACGACCAGTGTCCTGGTTTAATGCCAGCCAGCCCCTAAATCCCCAACAGCCCCTTGCTCACTCTCCCACCAATGGAACTGGGGAGAGAATTGGAAGAACAAAAGTGAGAGAAATCATGGGTTGAGATATAGAGACAGTTTCATAGGGAAAGCAAAAGTCATGGACACAAGCAGAGCAAAACTAGGAATTAATTCGCTGCTTCCCACAGGCACATGCCCAGCTGTCTCCAGGAGAGCAGTGCCACATCACATGTGACAGTGACTTGGGAAGATAAATGTCATCACTCCAAATCTTGCCCTCCTCCATCTTCCCCAGCTTTAGATACTGAGCATGATGCCTTTGGTCTGGAATATCCCTTTGGTCAGTTCGGGTCTTGTGTCCTGACTGAGATTTTAAACGGCATCTTGTAGCATTGCTTTTCTGAGCTGAATCATGAAGATTCAGAATAATGAGAATTTATTCTGAGATACTGTTCTTGCCTTCAGCCCCTAGGGCTCCAAACAGCTCTTCCTTCCATTCCTTGTTGATTTTACATTCCAGTCTTTTAATCAAGATGTTATGTTGTACCACATCATACACTCAAATTTCTATGAGGCATTTTACATCAACACTATCAACATTATCACTTTTAGCAACAAAATGTGTATTCTTACTACAAAATAAAAAGGCATCAAATCCTTTCTGCCATAAACAGTGCTGAATTATTTCAATTAATGGATAAAAATATAATCACCCTCAGTTCTCTATTAATTTATCAAAGTCAAGCTAACACATTTCTTTTGACTTGGATCATTCTAACTTCTCATTCATCCCCTTTTTAAGGAACTCAGGATTTACAGATAACTTCAGGCTTCAATTTGCCACAGGCCATGATGTGGCAATGATTATTTTATATCCCATCAAGGCAGATGGGACCACTTGCTTTTTCCAGTTTTATAGATCTCCTCTATTAGTCCAGGTTTAAGCAATATTAACAAAAATGTTGAAATTCCTTGAGACAAGTTACTTGGGTTGGGCACCAGTCAGTAAGATTTAGATGGCTATTTTTAGTAGCTGCTGCTTGCCTGTCTCCTCAGTTACTTTGGGAATAGAAAGTGTATAGTCTTCACTTTTGATGCTGTACTAACACAAACTTTTCCATATCTGCAGAAGCATTTATTTTTCAGCTGGTGTGAATATCAGGAGAATTTAGTAGACTGGAATATAAGTTTTCTAAAGCATGACTTAGGTGATGGTAAAGTAAATTTACAATCAAACGTACAAAATGTATGATTCTAAAATCCTGTTAACAGTGCATCATGTAGGAAAGCCTAAATTAGAGCCAAGAAAGTCAGCTACACAAATTACCAGGTACATCCTATGAGCACAGTGGTCTCAGTGCAGGAATGGTTTCCACCTCAAGCAAAGTGCTGAGTTGGCCCAAGTCTATTTTCCCCAGAATTTTAGATAATATCATAATGCTACAAAATGTTGTGCTGATTGAGTTGGTTGCAGACTGCTCACACAGTGCTGCCACATACGAGGGGGGCCTGAGGACTGCCCCACAATGGTGCTGTCAAACTGAGGATCCAGACAAACCTGTCATGGGCAGGAACAAGATCAGGCTGGATTTAAGTTGAGCTGTGCCAGATGAAAAAGCTCTGGCTCTTCGAGAGGACTGATACCTCCTGAAGGCAGAATGCAGCACTGCAAAAATACACAAGCTGACATTCAAAAAGTAGCATGATCATGCTAGCACAACTTTGCATGCAAATAGGTTAGACCTTACTTAATCCCCATAGTGATTTCTCTGTAGGGAAATTTTCCATTGTTTTTCCTTTTTTGTAGCTGTTTCAGCAGTTCCAATTGAATAAATGTCAGATGTCACTTGATGATTCTTATTCTTTACTCCCTTTGCTTTCTATCCCTGATATACTAGAGATGAGTGATGAGTGACTACAGAAAAGGGAATGTGTTGCTGGAAGGCTTTGGGTTTTTTTTTTTTCTTTTTTCCTTCTGGATGTTGTACTCTGCTATACAGTAAAATGGACAAGTTCACATCTGCAAAGTGAGGCATGAATGTTTATTTTATACACTGGATAGCTGACAGATTCTTAAACTCATTAATTTCCAAAATATTATATAGTTTATTATATTATTTATTTTCCTTTAATAGTGTTTCACAAGTTAGAACCTGATTTAATAACCTTGAGAACCAAAATGGTATTATTTAGCAGCTGTAAACATTGTTCCATGGGCAGATTTACCTAAAATAACTCATAATATTGCCCTAAGCTATTAATGCACTTGGTCCTGCATGAAAAAAATTCACTCAGTATAAGATAAAGAACTACAAATCAAAGCTAACAACCTTGGAAAAAGAAATGGAACAGGAATGTAAAAAGCATTTAGAGTTTTCCACTGTCTCAACATGTAGCAGCTATTCTTAATGCCATAATATTCATATAAAAGTTAACTGATAGGACAAATCTGACTTCCATCTGATAACTGCATTAGCAGTTTTGAATTAGTTTGTGCAATGAATAACATTCTTCTCATCTATTCAATTAGCATTAATTTCTCTAAATTACCTGAAGCCATATATTAGTCTTAGCTAAAACTGCAGATGTTAAAAGTATATTTACAATAGCTCGGTATTTGTGAGTACAAGGATATTTGTCAGCTCACAGTTTGTAGGGTGAAGGGGCACGGTGACTGAATGATCATCTTTCAGCAGCTAGAGTAGTCCCAGCTCGATGGAATGATCCTCACAAACAGCTTTCCAGGAAATTTCTGGAAGAATAAATATGGTCCATATGTATAATGCCCTTAAAATAATAACTAGCCTCCACTACAAAACCAGAATTGATTTATCTGTCCATAAGCAGAATTCTGCTGTATTACAGCAGAAGAAAAAAAAAGGACAGTCTACTGGCCATCATCTGCTGTCTTTGCCAAAGTAAATTCCTTCTGCTTTCATAAGATATTCAACAGGCACAAGAAAGCTATTACCATAATCACTCGTTAAAACTTACTGCACACAAAAATTTTCTGCTTGAAATATACAACCATAACAACTAATTTTATGTGACAAAATATTTTTGTAGGTAGCAGTAAGTACACAAGCAATTAATTATGGAATGGGTGGAAAATAATAGATATGCCAGAGTCCTGAAAACTGAGGAGGGGAACACAAACTGGATGATCAAAGAGGTAATAACTCAGCTTCTGTAGCTTTACCCGCTCTTAGTGATCATTTTGCTTTAGCATGACTTAGCTGGTCATGACCAGGTGTGGCACTGAAAATAGAGCTTTCATTATTTCATGCATCAAAAAAAGATCAAAATCCATTCATCAGGCTGTAAACAGGACAGCTGAATTGAATGCAGGGAACCTACTATTGAACTATCTTTCTCATTAATTTCCAATTACACGAGGGACTGAGCACTCTTTCTTAGCTTTGTTTTTTATTTTTTAATGAATATAATGGAATTAAGATTACTCAGTTCAGTGGTTCACAGGATTGAGCAGAAATGTGTTGAGCTACAAAGGATCAAGTCATATTTGCTTTATTCAGGCGTGAACAGGCTTACTCTTGCTATGTGTGTGACAGGACTCCTCGTGCAGAAGAGTTTTTAGGCTCTTGTCCAATAGTGTAGTGGGTGAGGACTAGGAATCTGGTCCTACAAATACATGTAGATTAGGAGCCCTTGTGTCATCTCAAAATTTGTTTACTCTTTCAAAATATGTCTTTGCAATAACATTCATATTTTGCATTGATTAAGAGCTTCTTCAGGTCCAACCCTATTCGCACTATTCATTCTGGGCATTGCTGATGTGCTTTCTGAAGGAAGGCATGATCCTGGGAGGTGCTGCGTTCCACTCAAAAAGATGCTGAAAACCTCAGCAGCTTCAGCTCTTCTATTTCCTTTAGCCCATGTTAAATTTTGGGCTATTGACAGTAACCAGTATGCTGAAGGAGCACTAGGGAATGACAATATCACTGTTTACGTCCACAAATCCACTCTAAATACCTAACTAGACACATAGTCTAAGGAGAAAGTATTTTATATAAATTTCAACATCAATGGAGTGGTATTCTTTTCAAAATTGATTGTGACAGGGCACAACATACAACAGTATTAGAAACATAATATGAAATACGTGGTTCAAAGATTTACTGTCAACCTAAAAATATTTTATGGGATGATCTGTGATCCACATGGCTGTGAAGCTGAAGTTCTCATTTTTTATGGTACTATGGGAATGAGAGGCTGATGCTAGTGTGTGATCAATAAAGAAAAATGTTGGCAATACTCTGGAATATTGTGCATTTTTAAGTGGATGACATGAACTCCAGTGAATCGTCGCGGGATAGCTTTGAAAAATTACTGGAAAAAGCTTTAAAATTATTTTCCTTTGTAGTGTATTTCCATTCAGTGAATTGGCAAGGAAATAACAATGAGAATATATTGGTATGAATAATGCATCATTTGTATATTCTTCATACTCTTGTCCAGCTGGCAGTCCAGTTGCTGAAGAATTACCTGGATTTCCAGATACAAAAAACAATGTATGATTTGAAATAATAAAACTGAAGTAGGATTTACTCTGTGTTCTTTCGCAGTATAGCTAAGTAATAATTTAACTGCTCTTCAGTATCTCAGATTATTCTAATATATTTATAATATGCAGATATTCTACCTATGTTTATGTAGGAAGGAGTAGAAAAAAAATTGGTAGCATTAAGCTGCTCAGCCCTTCACAATAATGTTTTTTCTTATGGAAAAAAATTGTAGAATCTATGTCTGTTTTTAAAACATATTATTGAACAAAGGGGTTAAATGAGATCTTTTAAAAAAATCTGGAAATATAGAGACTGTTGCTTTTTACTAAAGTGACCTGATATTTTAAAATACTCTTACTATTTCTGACTTTGGAAAGCCTTCATGTTCCATTTTGAACATTATTTCTGCCAAAATAGCTTAGATAGTTCTGTGAATGAAGCAACTGATGAGAAACTCAGAGTTTGTGATTTTGCACATCCCCCACGTTAAAGCTTTTTTTAAAATTTCTGATGAGTTAATGTTTTAGGAAGTGATTTTTTTTTTTTACTTTGAACGTGGGCCCGATGCTTTTTTTTTTTTTAACACAAATTAATAAATTTTAAAACTTGGAAAATTAAACTTTGCATCTGATCTGTATATTCTTAAATATTACAGATCAGTTCCTTGGAAGCTCTCCTCTCTTCTATGGAAAAGCTCCAGGTGGCCTAAATAACACTCTGGTGTGCTTCTGTGGATAATGCTAAACTTAGCTTCAGGTGAATTGTTAGAACATATTCTCTCCACTTGACTCTGTGCACCATGGAAGAGGGAAGCTGTTCAGAGGCAGAGAGACTCCATCAAGAAGGAGATGTATGTACTGTAAGTTAAAATAAGAGGGACCTCAGAAAGACGTCATGAGAGTTGGGAAAGACAGAATAGCAGGTAATTTACACTGGAGTTTAGTTTTGAGAAGAAAGACACCTTCTGAGACATATCTTACCACTGATTATCATCTCATAGGTGTCTTGCGGAATTAGAACTTTCTCATGGAAGCATAATGAAAGGTCTTCAACATATCCATGGTGTGAGTGCTGGGTCTGCAGCACCAACTGATTCACTCCACTAGCCCATGTTGAACGAATCAATGCAATGAAGGCCTGAGTAGTAACTAATTAATTGAGAAGGACGAAAGGAAGGAGGTGAAAGAGAGGAAGACTAGGGAAGAGACAGGGAAAGGACAAATGAGAGGAAATGTAAAGCGGCAAATCAGGGTTAGGGAAGATGGACACTCCACATGTAGCAGAAATTTTGCTCCAATGCCTCTCATTCCTGAGTGGTTGTTCCTGCTCTTCAGTTCACCTTTCCTCCTCTACTCCTGTTAGATTCCTAATGTTCTCTAACCTATGGATTTGGACTTGTTTTCCATATCTTCTTAGATGGATCTCGTTAACCAATTACGCTGTAACCCCAGTACAGCCTTTAAATAATGCTGTTTGGAAGCTGATCTTGTCAATACGATTCCTGTTCTCTTCAATTGACTTAGTACTTAAATGAAGGCTCATAGCTCTGTAATTGTCTCAGCATTACTCCTGCTCTGTCTGGACTGAAGTACCAGAAGACTAAAGCTGAAGTGTAACAGCTATTCAAAAAAATCTGGTTCAATTAAACATGTTCAACAACCAAAATTCTTGGTATCAATACTATTCTAAATATTATAAACATAAAATTCCTGCAACATAGAGTAAATCAAGACATGTTATTTTTCTGCTTCAAACTCAATATATATAAATTTCCATGCAAATAAATGTGACAGATCTTAGCATTACTATTTGATAGAAAATCTGCATTCAGGCTGTTAAGTTCTAGATAAATTGCAAATATTGGTAACTAAATTATGCTGCTGTGCCACAAATACTCTCAGCTGAGTTTCATTTCTCTGATCAGCAGTTTCAAAGCCATTGAATATTTAAATATAAATAGCTTAGAATTATTTCAGTATATTAAAAAAACTCTTGTAATGCTATAAGTGGGTTTTATCAGTGTTTGAAATAATCGGTTTATATGTGTTTTGAATAATACAGTTTACCCTTAATTTTACTGTTTCTGGATATAGCAATGTGACTTTATAACTACATGACACATACTATTTTTTCAAATAGCAGTGGTTAGTAATGCTTAGAAATACTAACCAGGATTTGTATTCTGATTGCATATCTGTATCTTGCAACGCTCAGTGGAAAGGAAGATAGGCAGGAAGACCAATAGTTATGCAGAATTCAATAGCTGACATAGCTCTAAAGAGACAGGCCATCTTCAGTATTGACCGTGACAGGATTCCATGCATGTTAATAGAACCAAAGGTGTTAGTGATCAGTAAGTGATGTCATCTGATTGAAAAGGAGCCAGAAAGCTTACTTCCGACATAAATAACTAAAGCTATCACACACATAGTCATAGTCAAACATTCATGAGTACCTGAGCAAGCCTGTTGTTTGGGCACTTACTCAAGTCCTTATGCACTTTGCTCAAGCATGTGCCTAAGATCACATGCCATTTGAATACTGAGGTGCATCTGAACTGGGGTGTAAAATGACAGGAGCTTCTACTCTGAAAGCATACAGAGGAAAATGAATGCTTTGAGAGAGATGCCTTCACACCCAGAACACTCCTACATATCCCATGGGGAAACATTGACTTTCAGACTGGCATTGGGCCTGATGCTTTCAGGCTGGGTTTAGTCCATGTTGAATTCTGGCAAACATATTACAAGGCAAAAGTGACCTCCACATCCCACATTTTACATGCTGACTTTGGAAGCCCATCAAGACCCAACTGAGCTAGCAGGTGCAGAAGTGACAGTGTTCTTTTACACAGTTTGGGAGACCTCTAGTGGGCCTCTGTCCTTGTATCCTGGTGTAGCTCCCACAGCCTACATAAAGTTGCATTGTAACTTGGACTATAAATGTATATGTAATTGACTGAATCATTGGAATTCTTATATATGACTGCTTTAAAACAATGCTTATAAGTGGAAACCACACAAAAGTACAATAAGGACTTTCATCCCATATGTTTGAGACATTTCGAAAAATGATTAAGCTATGCACCATCAAGCAGAACAACACTGATATGCATAGCAGTCTGTTTTCGAAGGCTTATTTGTAGGTGACCAAACCATGTTTGGAGTTCCTTTTCCTCTGTTCATGTCTGAGCAGTCCACACCACACAAGCATCAATAGAATTGAAGCCTCTTTGGACTTTACATTTTTCTTTATTATATTTTCAAATGCATCATGGAAATGGGACAACAAATCTTCAGCTCATTTACAAATTCAATAGGAACAGACAAGACTAAACCACTAAAATTTATCATTATCTTATTTACAGGAGTACTTTCTAACAGAGGAATGATGTTCTATTCAGTTCCATACACAGCCTTTGCACTTCACATGAGTAAGATTAGAAGAGTCATGTTGATTTGTACAAATTCCTCTTTTCCAATTGCTCAGTGATCATGAGACTAGAAAATTTTATTATTGCTTTTCTAAAAGGCAATCAATGTTTGTAATGTCATTTCTGTTTTCATATTTATCACTCATCCATAAAAAGATTTTAACAAAACATAATATTTAATATCTAATTTAATAATTAAAAAATAATTCCATAATATGAACATAAGCATTTAAAGCTCAGACCTTTTATACCAGTAAGTAATTCATGTGTAACTACACTGAAATCAGGAGCACTTTGCACAAAAGCGGACACTTGCCTGTGTGTGTGGATGAGCAGATATTTATTAGTTCTAAATTATATTCTAAATTTTGTTAGATACTGTTTTGCCTTTACTAGGAAGTTACAAAGGTTACACAGGTACATTTAGAATATATGGGAATATAAAAGTGCATATGTATTAATTAATTGTTTTTTTAATTTTTATTAAGAAGTGAAACAAGCTGCGGAGAAAAAAGGGAAATCTATCTTCTTTTCCCAACAGTGGGTTGTAGTCTTGCAAAGGTCTGCGTAAAAGTCTAGCTCTGATTCTTGTGAGACATGAATTTGATAGAAGTTACTGCATTCCCCAAGTTATACATCTCCAGAAACATTTTTCCTTTGGTTCATCATGCTTAAAAATGGGTTTGTATCTCAGCCTTTTGCTATTTTCCCCTCAAACACTGTATTTCTCATCCTATTCCTTCTCACAAGAGAAATGCTTATGTAATTGCAAACCTTTTGGAGGGGAAAAAAGTCTGAAACAGCATATTAGGAAATGGAAATAGTACACTTCCTCACAGAACTTACTTGGGATATTTACAGCTCCCTGAAATCAGTCCATATCTCTTGGCATCAGCTCAAACCATAAAGGGAAGTCAGTGAACATCTATGCACCTTGCCAGTTCCAGCCCACTTCCAAAATAATGGGGAACCTTTCTTGTAGCAAAGTGGTGAAGGGACAAGGTGGAGCATGTGTCTGTGACTGTCCACATTGTGGCTATCCACAGTGTCTGTTGGCATTTTGACTTTGGTGTGGGGAAATATTTGCCGATATAAGTGAAGGTTTTGAAGATTGTGTGATGAATTTATGTTTTAATAGTAACCCTGTCAGTTAATAATAATCACAGAGAATGCCTTTTCATTTCAAGGATATTTATAGTTCAGGAAGGCTATACAGCATCACAGTAAGTTCTGATATCCTAACAGGCCAAATTTCTGTTGCCTTCTATGGTGGCTAAGTCTCAACACAGTAAATTCCTGTGGGATAATCCAGATAGTTCAAATTTTATTCAAGTAAAAGAAATACTCCTTCAAAGATAGTTCTCAATGAGGATCATAAAACAGAGTCATAAAATAATCTGAAAATATGTCAAATCAGTGAGACTATTTTACAGAACAAAGCTGGCATCTCAGACAATTTGAATATCCCAGTTTACAGAGAAACATCTGTTGCAATATTTAAGTTTAAAAATACTTGAGGCACACTTTATAGACTACATTACAAAACATTTGGGGGAAAAAAAGTCTTTGAAAGACTACAGTGTTGACTAAATAATTTTGAGATGAGTTATGGTGAGGTGACTGATAAAAAGACGAAAACTGAAGTGCAGGTCTAATCATGGAGAAAAATTAGGAACATAAAGCTCTGTGTAGTTAAAACATATTTTATAATGTATGTAGAAAAAAATGATATTCCAGAGAAAGCTTTTTACTGGGGTCACCAGAATTGAGTCACCATATCTCTTAGCTGCATTGGCACTTTGGTCCCCAGTGAAATTCACTATGGGCAACACAATATGTCGTGGCAGGAATTATCTGAACTATATATGCATTAATTTGTCATAATTACCTAGACATTTACTTTTTAAATGCCAATACTCCCATGGCTTATTACATGAGTAGATCATATAAAAAGTTAAAGGTATGAACAACAGATATTATATACAATGAAACATTCTATTTTCATTCACTATATAATATTACATTAGGCCTTCACTTGGAGTGTTGTGTTCTGTTTGTCCCACCTCAAATAAAACACAACAAAAACAGATGGCAGCCTTAGAAGTATGGAGGTGTTCATGTGAAAACCATAGTAAAAATGCCAAGCTGGGAAAGGATGTGATACAGGTGTTGCACAGAAGATGAAGAAGTTAAAGGAGGCAAACAGAAATTATTTATTTTCATAACCCAAGCACATAGATATACCTGATGAAACTGGAGAGCAATAGCATTAAAAATAAACATAGCTGGTGATAAATGCTTAGTATGAATTTCAGAGAAGATTGGACACATTTAAGGATAGAGATTATCTTACATGATATTTTGTGTGGAATTTGCAACAAAAGCATTTTTTAGAGAAGTAAAGCCTCAATGATCAAAATATACCCTGACCTTTAATTACAGGAGGTTTAGAATGGAAGCTTCAACCATAGGCAGTGTTATTCCATAATCATCCACTATGTGGGTTCTTGCATTTTCCTTTGGAAAGTCTGAGCCAGGACCACAGAATTGTGGAATCATTTAGGTTGGAAAAGACCAAAATGATCAAGTACAACTACAAATCCAGCGCTGCCAAGTGCCCCACTAAACCATGTTCCTACGTAACATATCTACATATCTTTTAAGCACCTCAGGAATTGTGATCACCACTTCCCCAGGCAGCTTGTTGCAATGCTTCACAACCCTTTCTCTGAAGAGGTTTTCCCTAATATCCAATCTAAACCTCCCCTGACCTAACTTGATGCTGTTTTACCTTGTCCTGTGCTTATTACTTGAGAGAAAAGACCAACCCCTACCTTGTTACAGCCTCCTTTTCAGGCAGCTGAAGAGAGTAACAGAGTCTTTCCCCTAAGCTTCCTTTTCTCCAGGCTAAACAACCCTACATCTCTCAGCCACTCCTCATAAGAGTTCTGTGCCAGATCCTTCACCAGCTCCACTGCCCTTCTCTGGGCATGCTCCAGCACCTCCAGGTGAAACCTTGGTCTGATGCAGCCTAGATTTTTCAATGGATAATTTATTTTTCATGTACACAACATAAGACACTAGGTCCATGTTTTTCAGAGTGAACTTGCCATCAGTACTCCAAAATAGAAAGAATCCCACAAAATCCTCAGGCAATGAAGGTTAAGCTAGAGTGTAATACTTCATTTATTTGATTTAAAAAAACCCAAAACACTGGTTGCAATCATCAGGGTAGGAGACCTAGAAAGTTGTACATGTTATTTTTATTTCCATTTTAAAATAACAACAGTGAAGCCAAAAAAAATTATAAGGATAACAATAATAAAAGTAACTGCATAGCCTGCTTTGTGCAGTACATTTCTGTTTTCACGCTCTGTAAGTGAAGGGTTGCTATTTTACGGTATGCTCCAAGTCTGCTTCTCAGAAGACAGCCCAGCTTGGCTGGACAGCTTTCAGTTGCTACTGGAAATATGTCACTTATTAGGAACAGAGGGGTTGTTTATCACTGTCTCAAGGGTTACTTTGGCTGAGGCAAAGAATCAGCTCGGTTATATAATGGAAAGAGCTGGGTCAAAGGATAAGAAATTTATGTAGTGTGTGCTTGAGATTCTGGCAATGCAGACTCAGTTTCTCTCTTGTATGTCTTGCACATATCATGGTTATATAGCCCCCCCCCCCCCCCCCCCCCCAAAAAAAAAAATATATGTCTGTATAGGTCCCCCATCCATCTCCAAAACAACTATGGGGGCTGAAGTAAAAATTTAAGAAACCCTCCCAAAACTTCTCAATCAAGAAAAAGAGATTTGTCTTAATTGCTTCTTTTGCCCGCCTGAAATCCAGTTAGCTTTCAGTATTGTTACCCAGACCCACCACATAGCCACAGTTCCAGTCCTGTAGCAAACTAGAAATGCCATCTCTAGCAAGATCTATATGGGCGCTGAACATCATCAGTCCTTTTAGTCCTCACCAACATTAATAGGGGAATACTCCCTGACGTAATCTCATTTCTGGTTTCTGGTGAAACAGCAAAAAGGAGCCCAATCCTATCTGCTTTACTACAGTTACTTTACTTTGTAACTGTCCCTGGCTTGTTGCGGTACCACAAGGCACTGCAACAAGCCAGGGACAGTTACAAAGGGTCGAACCTATGTTTCCATCTGCTTATGTAACTGTTAGATGTCCCAGTTCAGGGTAACCAAAACAACTTCTAGTACAAATAACCCAAAACAAAACCAAACAAGCAAAGAAAAAAAAAAGTATTCAGAGACTTTTAAAAACCTCCTCTCAGTGTTTTAGTTCCTACTACCAAGGGCATCCTTTAGACGGAATGTTTAACCAAGCACCAAGTTTTCAGGCACAAACCCAATTACCATAATAACATCCCAATAAACAAATACGGGTAAGTCAGCATCTCACCCTAATTGCCAAACACACAAACTGACTCCGGACCGCGGTGACCTCGGGTCCTCCTGGGGGGACGGCGGAGGGAGCCCCCTTGATGGGGCACACGGGGCGGGGGGAGCCCCCCCGGTTCCCGTTGCAGCACCTGTTGCGCCGCCACTTGGCCGCAGCAGAGGGGGCAGCGGCGGGGGCGCCCGCCGGCCTCCTTCCCACCGACAACTTCCCGGGGCGTAAACGGCCGCGCCAGGTGCCGCCCTCGCCGTGATGGGACGGCGGGCGTGGGAGGGAGGGAGAGAGAGAGGAAGGGGGGAGCCGGCAGGCACGGCTCGGGCTGGCTTCGCTGGTGCCGAGCCGCGGGCGAGGAGGGCAGCGCTGGTGCGAGAGCGCGGGCTGCCCGCCCCCCGCCCGCCCCCGCCGCCGGCTGACAGGTGCGCGCTCCTCCGCGCCGGCCCCGCACCGGCCCCGGCTCCTCCGACCCCCGCCCGCCACGGCCACGGATTGTTTAGTCCTTGGGAAGTTGGTCTGGGTCCAGATTTTCCTTTGATCCTTTTTTTTTTTTCTTTCTTTCTTTTTTTTTTTTTTTTCTCTTTTTAAGAGAGAGGGGGGGGGGGGAAAGCCAAAGGAAAACAAAACCTGGAGACACAGAAAAGGGCTCTAGGAAAAAGTTTTGGATGGGATTATGTGGAAACTACCCTGCAATTCTCCGCTGCCAGAGCAGGCTCAGTGCTGCCTTCTCCCCAGCGGCGCAGCCCGCGCCGGGCTCTGCTGAGAGACGCCCGGGCCTCGGTGCCGCGCCGCCAGTGCCTGCTGTGCCGGAGCCCCTCGCCCCGCCGGCCCAATGCTCCTCCTCGGGCTGCTCCTGCTGACATCTGCCCTGGCCGGCCGGAGGCAGGGGGCCGTCGCCGAGTCCGATCTCAGCAGCAAGTTCTCCTTCTCCGGCGCCAAGGAGCAGAACGGTAAGGAGCCGCAGCGCCCGCCGCTGCGCAGCCCGGGGCAGGGCGGGGGCGGGCGCCCGGCCGGCGCGGAGCGGAGCGGGGCTCCCCGCTGCTCCCGGCTCCTCTGCTCCCGGCTCCTCTGCTCTCGTCCCGCCGCGGGGCGGGAGCGCGGCCCCGGGGCGGCGGGCGCGGGGGCAGCGCGGCTCTGCCCGCCGGCTCCGGGTAAAAGGGCAGCGGCTCGGCGGCCGCGGGGGGAGCCCGGCGGCTCCCTCTTCTGCGGTGCTTGAGGTGCAAAACGTGCCCCCTTCCCGTCCGCCGCCTGGCCCTGCTAAAAAACCAAACAAACTGAAAAACAGCAACCTAAACCCAGCGACGACCCGCGCACCTTTGTACCCTAAATGCTTCGCTCTCGGGGAGTGGGTTTTTGTGTCTGTGCGTGAATGAGTGGTGTTTTGTACGGGCTGGAAACGAGCTAATCCTGCATAGGAAATGAGAATTACTTTCAACTTTCAAGTGTACCTGAAATGTTTAGAAAACTCTCAAATGCAAGTTCCCCTGGGCTGGGGCTGCGCAGAGCTGGAGAAAGACTCCTTTCATACAGCAAGGGCAGCTTCGGGGTGTGTAATTTGCTTAGCCTCTGAACTCCATATGATTTACATTATTCAGATTTTTAAGCGCCTTTCCTCTTGATCTGCTATTATGAAGTCATTTTAAAGAATACTTTACAAACTGTAACGTTATATACTGCATGAAACCACACTTACTGTAGAATATCTAAAACTAAGGCTGTTTGCATACATTCCTGGAAACCCTGGTGTTTAATGTATGGGGCGGGGGGGGGGGGGGTATGTTTGATTTAAATTTAGTACTTAGCATGTCAGCTAGAACAAGCTTTCTCCCTGGGCACAAACCAACACAAAAGGCCAAGCTGGGAGCTCTCAAAACTCTCTGAACTGTAATGAAATAAAGCAGAAACACAGATTCGAGGCTAATTCAATTCTCTCAACTTTGAACTTGGGACTCCCCAGATAAAAGTATTCTATGTTATATCTTCTAATAGAAAGCAAAGTTTCAGAGACCTCTGTGAGTGTTCTTTGAGTGGGTAGAATGTGCATTGCACTAACAAATTTAAAAGGGGGAGATTAATACTGCTGTGGCCTGTTAATATGATGATATATGGCACCTGCAGACTGCCGGAGCTGCTGATCAAAGAGCAGTGTGGGGATCAATCTCTAATCAGAGCAACTGTGAAGGGCCAGAGGAAAGTGATCAAAAGACTTAGAGACTGGGCTATTCTGACAGGAAACCAATCAGACTTTGTGCACAGTACAGGAAATTATCTGCTCTGTGTGAGAAATCACTCACTTTCTACCCCTTCCTATCCTACCTGGTGTTTGGAGGCTTTAGGGCACCAGTTTGTGACAAAGTGGGCTTGGCAATTATATACCAATGTCTCGTGCTGTTATGCTGCCTTCTCTTAAATTTGCATGGTGTGCATATGGAGCTTATCAACACACAGAGTATTGTCATTGCTTTGCTTTAACTTTGTCAGGACTGGCAAGAAACCTGCTATGCTGTCAGTCTCCTCTAAAAGGTTTGTTCCAGGATAACACAGCTGGGCCCTGAAAGGCCTCCAGGGTGCAACAATGGGAGCACAACAGTGCAAAAGGTAGATCACACAGCGCAGAAGCAAAACTGGTGTAAATAGGTGTAAGTACATGTGACAGTGCAAACTAGATTCTGTTCACAGATATCAGAAATGCAGCTGCCTTAGGTCAGGCTTCAACTGATTTGCAGTGATTGGCATGCTCTAAGATACATTCACTATGTCTTAGAACAACTGCAAAGCCAGGGAAATTTTATTTTAAAAAAAAGTGCCCTGTAACTGTATTATGTGGTAGCTTATACTCAGAACTGTCCAGGTTCCTCTTGTAGCTTACTTTAAGTTTGCTTAATAGTTGTTGAATTGCAAAACTTACTTAAAAAAATTAGCACAAGTTTAGGTATAGCTAAGTACCAACCTCTGACTTTTCTTAACTGATTTTAATTATTTGGGGGATCAGTAACACTAGTCCAACCAGTTCTTACTTGATTTAATTAGAGTGATTTTTACACTCTGCTGCAATCTAAAGATTGTATAGCTTTTAGCTAGAGGCAGGTTAAAACTCCCTGGAGTATGAGAATGAGATATTGCTGTTCATGTGCCAAATAATCTCTGGTCAGGAGAAAGGGAGATTTTTTACTCACACAGTCTACAAATAAAAATTCTGTCCTCAACTTGTAAAACTGCTAAGTGGCCAAGAAGTTTTGCAGTAGAATGGATTACAGTGTTACTCAGCTGCACACAAGGGTGCTATAGCTATTGCTTCAAGGTGATGCTGAAGATGCTTGTGACCAGTTATTAATTCAGTGGGACTACTTGTGTTTCAAAGGATGAAGCATGTGCTTAAGGATTAACTAATATTTACTTTTTTAATAGTTGAATTATATCAAATTCAAAATTACAATTTGACTCATTTGCTAATTGTTTGCATAAGAAGCACTCTTGGTTTTGCTGCATAGTGAATATTATTTTGGGTGGCAATTTCCTAGTGTAAATATTTTTTGCAAATGTAAATTAAATATTTTAGAACACAGTGTTTTGCTGGTACCTCCTGGAAATTCACTGTGTTGGTTGTTGTGGGGCCAGTGTAGCTCCATTTGAAATCACTAAAACTACCTCCATGTTTTTATTTGCCTGCCCTCTGTTATAGTGAGATTTTCTTTTAACAGGTTTTATTTGTAAGACTGCTTGACAGCAAGGGGTTTTATGTGATGTCTGTGAAAAGCTCCTACTTATATTTCATGTTTTTATTTTATTCCACTGAGTAAATAATTATCTGGAGGATCAAAGAAGTTTATGCAACAATTTTCTGGAAAATAAAGTAGTAGCAAATGGTGCATGTAGTGAGGGCTCCCGTTTATCTGGGTGGAATTCATTTCTACAATTTGTCAGATTATGCTTTGAAGGGTTTTTCATACTTAGGTGGCTTTATCATTTCTCTTGTGGCTCTTTGAGGTATTTACTACAATTTTTCCATATTGAAGCAGAGTCAAGAAAATTTGAATGCTCAGTTTCTTTCAAATGACAAAACTGAATGTCTTATTTTGAATTTGATTAATTGGGTGGTTAACTTCTATTTTCTTCATTTCTATCTACTTTTGACTCCTGTTTTTGACCTAGTATTTCATTGTGTTTCTGTAGCTTCAGAAATGTCTGAAGGGGCTATTGGTAGGTTGAGTACTGTGAATGACTTAGTTCTAGTGACTTAACTCTGTGAGTCTTGAATGTACCTGCTTATGTGATGTTATTAGCTTAATCTGGGTTTAATTACATGAGATGGCAGGAGAATCTAAGACCTGTTTTCTTATCTGCCTTAGAACAAGATGCAATAAATGTTTAAAGTAATTTTGCTAAGCTATCAACTGTTATGTTTTCTATGAGAAATTTGAGCGTATCTATAGAAAATAATGTAAAAACTACTGTTGGGTGCCAGAAGCAATGATGAGTACATTTTATGTGGTGTGTACATTTCAAGTGTGGTACTGAATGACTTCAGAAGGCCGAGAACCTGAGGTCAGATAGAAACTCACCAGGACTGATTTTCCTGCAGTCAGTCTCAAGTATGAATGAACTGCAGTAAACAGAGTTTCTGAAGTATGTCTTAGAAAACTCAAGCATTTGATTTCTGCAAATTCTGCAGCACAAGTAATGTGTCAGTCATGATCTGTGTTTTCACAGATCTCAAAAGGAATTAGGTTGGTTGCTTCTTCCTTCACATGAATGGAAATCCCTAATAATAAGTTTCACTAACTGAACACTTCATAATCTGTTTCTTAAATCTTCTGAAATGGGAAAGATTCATGTAGCTTAAAAAAAAAAAACAAACCCAAAAGTGTGTCCTTGAGACAGAATTTGAAACTTGCATACTTCAGGCCATCCTTGGGAAAAGTTGGTGGATGCAGCTGGAACTGAGTGAGTAGCTGAAGTGCCAGAGGAAGAGTCTCTCGTCACCTCAATGTGTGTGTGCCTTCCACGCCTACTCTGAACCACAGAGAAGATTCCCTGATTTGTCCATGTCCAAAGAGAGCTCCCAGTTAATTCAGGGAGCGGGACAGCATCGCAACAAAGGGTTTCTGATTAAGTTCCTTTAACTTGGGCTGAACATCAGGAAAATGTCTGCATGTCCAAGCGATGCAGCACATTGAATCTTTACAGACAGGAATGTCAGTCCTTTTGCTTGAAAGCAGAAAGAAAATTTGACTGCAAAATTCTCTCTTATAACTGAAGATACTTCATCATGGTGTGATGCCATTTCCGCTGGCTCATGTTGAAGTGAAGAGTGCCAGCACAGCCTATTGACTACTGCTGGCTGGCAAAAATTGTCTTAGTTTTGAGAAGATAAGGAAGAATAATAGATAAGCTGTGTCATCTAAAGAGAAACTTGATAGTGATGCAATTTTTTTTTAAGTGAAATCTATTCCTGCCTAGTCCAAGGCTTTCTTTGAAATATTTTAAAGCTGTTTTCCTGGAAAGTAATGAGCTACAGCACATCCTCTTGTGCTTTTAAGCAGAAGATTGTGGCAAATTAGAGAAGTTGTTCAACACAACAGCAAACTGCAGAGAAAGAAAGTTTTTAAAACAGGGGTTTTTGTGTTTGTAGTTGACTTCTGGCATATTGTTTGCCATTCAGCAGAGTGATGCTTGGGACTTCTCCTTAGGCCTGTTGCTTCTCTCAGTTTCTTCTGTTAGGTAAAATAAGGGTTTTAAAAGCACAGACTTTTTACTCCTTGTCTCAAATATGTAGTCATTCCAACCTGTCCATGGATTTCTTTAGGGTTGGAATGGAATTTAGTGTTAAATAAAGTCTTGAATGGAATTTAGTGTAAAATCTTATTTTTGCATTGACTAATTCTTATTAAGTTTGTAGATTGGACTTCAAAGCTTTATGTCATGTTGTTTGGGGGCTTTTTAGTTTGTCTGTCAGTCAGAGTTTTATAATGGAGAAGAAACATGAGGCATACCTTGAATCAGGGACAGCTATATTGCCAAAGAGCTCGTGTTCAACTTTGTCTTCCCATAAGCATAATGTCTTATATATCTTAGAGCTTTTTCCAGACCCTTTGAGTCTTAATTATTACATAGTCGACTTGTAATAGCAAAGTACTGGTTTGCATCATGCAGCAGTGGTTGTGAATTATAGCAGTGGTTTGGGGGTTTCTGTCTCTGTTGGATGATTGCTGCTTTTGGTTTTTGCTATGTCTGGCAGTTCCTGGTTACTAGAAAGAGGATGTGCTGAGCAAGCCCACTTCCCTTATTGGGAAATGAGCCTCTTCAATTGCTTTATAGATAGCTCTTGGCTTTACCAGAGAGCCATGCCTTTGCTTTTTAGTCCCAGAGTACATGCCATGGGAAATACACTTCTTGGTGTGTAAGCATCTTAAGAATTGGCCTGTACAGATGTAGTCTTTTAGCAGAAACCAGTGTGACTTAGAAAAAGTTACTGGAACAGAAAGGAAATAGAGCTTACACATAGAAACATAGTTATTTTAGTAGCACGCAAGTGTCTGTGTGAGTGCTTTGTTGTTTCAGAGTTTCTGAGAAATGAATTGCATGTTAAGACTTTCTCAGCCCTGTCATTCCCTTTTTGCGAAGAACTTTTTCAGCTTGCGTTTGAATGTGAAATGCTTTTATTTAATTAGGTAAGTAAAAATTCAGAATGTGTTATTGTGAAGCTAAAATATCAGTTGGTGTTTTAAAGGGGCTTTCTTAGACTGTAGGATGTTATTTTCAGGTGACGATGCCTGGAAAATGTGTTCCTGACTCCATCCCTAGACGTCCTAGCCTTAGGGTTCATCTGTCTTCTGATCACCTCTTCTTGGCATCATTCTACTGAGATTTTCCAAAGAAATCTTCAGTGTTACATTGGGCTATTTGTGTTTAATTTCATAATCCTACGGCATACTAAGCAGTCTTGTTATGTGTGAAGCATCATCTTTACAAAGCACGTGTACAATAACAACTCGCTGCATTTCCATAACTTACTCAGTTTCCACAGAAGTTGTTTGGCTGGGTGACAAAAGGCAGGACTCTGGATGCTCTGGGAGAAAATCTTACACACAGAGAGTATAAGAACTATTAAAAAACTAGTATAAACAAAGGAGAAAGCCCAGCTAATTCCTCGATCTCCTGAAAGCCTTCGGCATTAGGGTTTGCAAGTGCTGGTTTTTTTATGATCTTAATTAGTTTTCTTCCAGCTATTCCATCTTTGCTGAGCATGCCCTCAGTGTTGGACTTTGGTGTTCTCCCTGCATAGGCATGACCTAATGTTTTCCCTGGGCTCAGAGCCTGCTTGTCTTCTTGCCGCAAGTGCTGTGAGTGTGTGCCACTCCCAAGCCACGGCAATGTGCTTTCACCTTTGCTGACCAAACCCTCATGTGAGCTGGCTGCAGCTGATGTTAAAAGAACTTTTCAGCTGTTTAGCTAAGTCTCTTTGAGCCACTGGATTATTATTCTCATTCTCTCTCTGAGCTAGTTTAAGGCTATACAGGTTAACTCTGCAGTGAGGATCTTCACAGTGATGGTTGCTGCTTTTGTTTTTGGAATTTTATTTTCTTTCTGCCATTTTTATGTGCAGGTGTTTGGGGCTGGGGAAAGAGGATAAGAATTTAACTCCCTTTAATATAGTACAGGCAGAAAGAGAAGCAAAATGAGAAAATTTTCAAAAGTTGTTTCCAATGAAGTGGCATCTTTTTGTACTACTGAGAATGAGAGTTGCAAGGGAATAATCAATAACACCTTTTTTTTTTCTGCAGCAATGTGCCTTTCAGTGAATTAATCCTCATAAATTATTCATTAAACTTGCCATTTTGTGGTAAATTCATTCAAGGTATCATTATAAACATGGGTGTTTTAAGGAGCGTCTTCTAGGCTGAAGGTCACCTCTGTTCCTACCTCCCTGAAAGCCTAAAACACTGAAATTTCTCATTGAATTAGTTCAAATTGGTTATTAACTGCATTAAAACAGCATGCAGGCATGGCTTAGTTTGATCATTGTTGTGCTGATTTCTCCCCATGAAGTGGAAGGTACCACTGATCCTGAATAAAGCTTGGTAAAGGCAGGCAGGCCAGGGCTTTCCTTTGGTCATGCATTATGACTGGAATTAAAAATCTTTGGTTTTAATATTTTAGGGCTTGGTTTTTCTAGATGAACAGTGCTGTTGGTTGGGTACCTATCCTATTTAGTTCCCTATGATACAACAGTACTACTAAAGGAAAGCAGGGGAGATCTTCCTAGTTTCAGCAAATGTCTAGCACAGCCAGTGATAATTTTGGGTGCTGGATCCCTTATCACCTATATCTGGCTTTTCTTGGGACCTTAATCTCTCTGTCCCAGAAAAAGCAAAGGATGACTTGGGAAGAGGAAACAATGCTGCTTGTGTTTTCTGTACAGTTAATTCATTTTTATATTGCTGCTGCTGTAGTATTCTTATTATGAATTGGCAATATATCATGTAAGAAGGTGGGGGGAGGCAAGGAGTTAGGTGCTGCAATTAATTAGGGAGTTGGTCCTGTAATCTGTTAAATGAGCTTCAAACTAGGTTCGAACACTAAAAGGTAAAGCAGCGGTGCCCTTTTCATAGTTTCAATATTCTACATCTTTAAACCATTATTCAGTTTGGCACATATCAGCAAAGTTGTAAGTTTCTATGTGTGTAACATTCTAGGGAATGTCATGTTTGAAGAGTAGTTTACACTGGAAAAATTATTTTGGAGATGGTCTTAGCACACCTTCCCTGTCAATCTGTAGCTCCTAATTTCTCTATGCCTCTTTTTCAGCATTATTTGTTTAAAAGTGCATGAGGTAGGAAAGTGACCTTGCTGGAAGATGTACTTATTTCTGAATAAATGCACAGTATCACTTGTTTCAGTTGTTATCTTTAGTTGATCTTTTTCACAAAACTCAGTTGCCCAGTCTTTTATTAAACTGTTATCTAGGAAGCTTCATTGGATGAGCTATTGTATGATGGCAGCTAGAATATCTAAGTTTGATTATATTTTCTATTTTATAACTTTTTCTTCCCTGGTGTAATTCTCTGTATAACCATCTAACTGTGTTCACCCTTGTTCTGAACCATCCAAGAGGCTCTGAGTTCCTCATTGGATTGACAAGGAAACCAGCACTCATTTTATGCAATAGTCAAACATTAGAAAAGACATATGGCACAGGAAATTCTTTTGCTGTGTGTGAAGGTATGGCATTTCCAAACTGGAAGTGTTGTTCTGACTATTCCACCGGTAGTGGAGAGTTATATGAGGCCACTTCCATCTGCAGAGAATGTGTTTCACTTGCTTGTGGTTCTGGGGCTCATTCAAATGCTCTAAAACAAAATAAAAGGAATGGATGTAATAACTTCTTTATGGAAAAGTCATAAAAAGCTACACAGCCATGTAAACAAATTGGGTCATTTACAAGATGTTTAAGTGATGGATATTCAGCCCAAATTCAAAGGTGTAGATTAGGTTTTTACGGTCATCTTGACTGAATTTTGCCCTCAACAAGATTTTCTTTCTCTGCCAAAAATGCCTTTGACACTACAGATGACAAGTTTTCAGAAAAAAGTGTTTTCAAACATTTCAGTGCATTTAGAGTAAAGCCAAGATGTAGGAGATTAATTCAGTACTGTGATTTGTTATTTTTCTAGGTGAATGGGGAGCCATTCTTAATCTTCATGGTTACACTGTGAAGCCATAGTGGAACTTTGTTCCAGGGAAAATCAACTAAAAGAGTTTCCCTTCTGGATTCAAACATGCCTGAACTAATTACAAAGCAACCATTCTGGCTCTCTGCTGTGTCAGTATAAATAGCAGTGACTGTGATCCAAGCTAAGCTGTGTTAGTCACAGAAACGTGTGTCGTATCTCATTGAAGCACTGAGCGTCTTATCCATGGTGCGTCACCTCACAAGGCCCTCCTGATTTTATCACTTGTTGGAGAGGAGTGAAAAATATGATAACTACAACTTCTGCATGTTAAGATGCATTCTGTGGATCATTTATTTGTATTGACCTAAATATAAGCCTAAGGATGGGCTATTTTCTGACATTTGGGGGAGGGATATTGGTTCTAGCTACTGTGGGATGCTTCCCTTCTCGTGAGATGGGCTTGCTCTCTGACTCCCAAAGCAACTTCAGTTATCTTTCATAACTCTTCATGCACTAAAACTCATGCACTAAAATTCTTCTGCAGATCATTTCAGAAAGAAACTAACTTTGCTAAGCACAAGTCTGGAGTTAGTAGTAATTAACTGTACATGGGTGAAGCTCTCTATTTGTATGTACAGTGCTAAATAATGAACTGTTGATGTGTCTCTCTTGTGCTTGATAATGTGCCTGTGAAACTAACAGTTCTTACCTGGGAGATGTGTGATTATGCAGCATTTGAAAAAATCCTTCAGAAAGTAGATTGAATGAATGTTGCATCAGACAGTGTCAAGTGTAAAAGGTTTACATATATTATTGACAATTTTTGTTCCAAAAATAAATTTTGGGTAAGTGGTCTATCTTAGTATTTCAAGGCTTCCATGTCTTACTACTTAGTTGGTCTGTTCTTGCAGAGGGAGGTTCATACCTACCAACATTTCTGTTGCTTGTGAAACTATGATGAATCTGAAAGGGAAGTAAAACCTCTTAACTGACAGCTAAAAAGTAACAGGTCCAAAACAAACCCATTTTGGATCAAATATGATCTCTATAAAAGGAGATTAAACAGCTGGATTTGACCTTGCCTATTGTTTTAAAGTATGGCTAAAGATTCTTGATGGCCTTGTTTTCTTTGTGTCATTCAAAAATCCCAGGCCCAAGATGTGTTGCATATAGGCAGACTGGAGTCTGAAACTATAAATACTCAAAAATTTCTGCTAAGCACTCACTATATTTCTCACAGTACTTGCTGTATGAGTACTTATGAGAAGTCCCAAAGTACCTGCTTGTAGTGCTAATGCAGCCTTGAGTTCCTTTTGAAATGGAGATTGAATTTGTGACAGTTGAGTCTTTCAGCAATCCTTACCTATCTGCCTAAGAGCCTTTATAAAGATTGGCCTAAGATGCTGAGAACTGCCTTTTTTTTCCTTTTGTTTCTTCCTTGGGAATCTTTTTTCTGTACATGTTATCAGTGCCTGCAAGAACTGGTATGTGTGTAGTACTGGCATAGTTTGAGTTCAATAATTTTCATTTGAAGAGAGACTACTGAGATTGTCTTTGTTATTACCTAACATCTCAAGAATCTCTGCCACACCTTGGCAGAGTATGACAGTAAAGAGAGCTCTGTTGCTTAAATACCTACCTGATTTGCAAATTTTTCATATTGCTTGTGGGGAAAAAGATGGTTTTGTATAGTTGTGGAGTAGAAAGATAAACATGTTTCTAAAGCATGTGCCTGCCTTATCAGCAAGAATCTTACAAAACTCTGATGGGCCTCATTTGTCAAGATGCCTGTGGAGGTGGTTGTAGCGGTAATACCCAATGAAGTAGCAGTGAAATGTTTCCAAATTGTTATTGCTTTTAACATAATTAAAAGAAATGAAATGAAAACTCTGTAGTTTGAAAGAAAGCAAGAATCCAAGAAACCCTTGTTTTAAGTTGGCTTGGGCAAGCAATGGTGAATATTGGAGCTAAAAGTAGTTTGAATGAATTTAAGGTGGGCTATCAGTGTGTTAATAGGTCCTAAAGCATTCAATAAATGGTGTAGAGTTTAAATAGTAATCTTTTATGTTTACATGGAGATCAACTAATGCTGGGTAATATCACAATATTTACATTTTATTTTCATGTTTTTGGGTTTGGGAAGAATGGGATCTTCTCTGCTCTTCTGCATGTCAACTGTTCTTAAAATAATTTAATTCCAGGCAATAGTGGCTGTTGAACATGTGGATCATCAGCCACAGCCAAGCTGCACATTGAGCTCTCTGCTGCACAGAGGGATAATGTGTGGCTGCAGAGGGTTCACAGCATCTGGTTTTGGAATTTGTGTGTACCCAGATGTTGCTACTGAGTATAGAATATAGGAGCTATTGGTTTCTCTGTCCTGATTCCCTAGCCCTACTCTAGGATCTTAAAAAAACCTTTGGAATAGGCAGGAGTTTTTTTGATTGGCTTTTTTAGAGGTTTGTTTGTTTTTTAATTTTTCAAGTGCATGATCATGTATTTATCAATAACTAATTTATTAAAAACAATTTTTATTGCTATATCTACTGCAATCCCTTGGCTGATTTAAGACTTCAGAGTCAACTAAAATATAATTAAGAGGTAGCTGGTTTTTCTCAGTTACATTTTTCCTTTCCATTTTTTTGCTGAACATTCATTACTTTGAAGCTCAAAGTCTACTCTAAAAGATACTTTGTAACATAAATAAAAGCAAGCTCTTATCAAAAATATTAATTTCTGTCCCTGCTTTAGTTAAATCCTTAACATAAAAGCAGTTCTAAAGTTGCTAATTGCTATAAAGTATGCTATTATATCTACTAGCAATTTATTATGTGTATTTTTTATATAAGTAGTGTGTTACCAGCTGACTAGCTCTAATCCCTGGACTTCCCCACTGACAGTACTTTGGATTGGATAGATGTAAAAGATGCAAAGATGTATTGTGGAGTTGTTCCCTAAGATACACAAAAGGGCTTGACCTTGAATGAGGAATTCCATTGAAGTTGGGAAGTGATTTGATCTAGTTAGAATGAAAAAATTTCATGATGCGAGTTTGCAAGATCAAGACCTTGTTGTTAATTCAAAACCTGGAAAAGGGAAACATCTTGATGACTTCTTTTTCAGATTTTTGATTGTCTCCATTAAATGTGAAATAAAACTAAGCAATTGTGTTCGTGTTTGCTATGGTGGCTGTGCCTGTCTAGCTATAAAAATAATTTACTGCATCTGAATTACTTCTTATCTGAAAAAAAATCCCAAATAATAATGGTTAAAGTGTAATAAAGTTTATTTATGTAAAATAGTATTAGAAAGATAAAAGCTAATCATGCTTTCATATTTTGAGTTTTATTTTCTTTTATAGCTTTCTTATACTCAGTAAGCTAATGCAAGCTGTATGCTGAACAACAGGATCTCTGCTCCATTTACAGTAAAATACTAATGGACAGATATGAATATCTGCGCTCTTGTTAAAAATTTGATAAAAACTGGAACAAAACCCCCCCATGCTTCAGCCTCTATGGCAAGGGAGGAATATTCTATTTTGCATTTTGCAGAATAGTTGAACAACATCAAGTGCCTTAAAGCATAAGGAAGTCGTATATGTTGAGAGGTAAAGACAGAAATGTGAAAGAAGTATTGAAATGTATTGAAAGTAATCAAGAGAAGAAACCAAGATGCTGTGACAACACTGAATGGAAATTGTTTTCCTCTGTATCTTTTTTTCCTTTCTGTAGTAGAAGAATGAACAAAAGGTCTCCAGCACACTAGCTCTTCTTTGATGATTACTGGATGGAGTTAATTATTTTTTTCATCCTGTTGTGCATGAGGAACTTGTTTGGTACTTCTAGATTGTTATCACCTGATTTTTCCATCAGGTAGAGGTATTTAAAAGGGGAGTTTGGAAGATTTTTTAGTAGTGTAGGACATGAAGCTGTAAACAGCAAAGACAGTGATCAGTTCATAAACACTGCAATATACTGGCTTGGTTTCTCCTGAGCATTACTGCCAGCTCTTTTTGATGGACTGTTCTCAAAACATAGGGTGGGCATGGTGGTGGTGCTTTAAACATGTAGGTAATCAGGGCTCATATCCCAGGGAGTGAAGAGAGAAACTTTCTTTCAGCTGTTACAATTTTTTCATGCTAAAACATTTTTCAGTGACATATAAGCATTTATACGTCTGATGAACTACAGATAAAGTAGCAGATGCTTAGGCTTTTTATCTATCTCTATTTTCTCTATTTTCCTGTGGTTTTTTTTCTGGTGCACCAAAATTAAGAGATTAGACATGGCCTTTCAAATTGCTTGTCTTCTGTGTGGCTTTCAGGGATGGCTTTATACCAATACTTGTCATTATTTAAAACAAGAGGATATTATAATACTTCTAAAAATCAAGACCAAAGTATTTTAAAAATGAAGCCTCATGGCAATTAGGAAATCATAGGTCTTTCTGAAAATTATCAATATATTTACTTTTCTAGCATGTACGCATGCTGCCACTGGGAACTTGATCCTTAAAGCCAGAGGATAGAATGTAACACGCTGCTCAGTGGTACCTTGGTGCCAATATAGATTCACTGCAACCTTTTTGTGGTTTTTTTTTTTTTGTTTTTTTTGTTATTCCTGACACTTTTTTAACAAATGATTTCATAATGCCTGAAATATTTCTGAGGATAAATTAAATTGCATCCAAGGCTTCCTTTCTTCTCTTCTTCTGGATTTTTTTTTTTTTTTTTTGGTGGGTGAATGCGTGTGTTTTGGAAGTTTTTTAAAACAAAGTGAGCCCCAAGGAAAATGTGTGCAAGCCAGACAGTGGTGAGGGGGTTGATTTTTGATTAGAAAGGTCAGTATCTTGCGCTTGCCAAAAACATTTTGATCAGAAATGGTCAGATGTCTACTTATATATGGATGGGGAAAGCAGGAGGAAGAGGAGCTTTGGTAATTTTTCTGCCTATGAACAGCCCTGGAACCTCTGGAACCACCTTTAGCAGAAATAGGAGTTATAATGATCAGCACTGGGCTTTGAGTGCTCAGTTGGCATCTGCTTTCTGTCAAAGTTAGAAAGGGCTAGAGGGAAAGATCTTGCATCCTACTGGAGTTCTCTGGGTGCAGTTCCTGAAGACTGAACAAAACAAAAAGTCATCAGTTCTTCTGTTCAAGATGACTTGATCACAAGGAATGCCCCAGAAACACAATGGGATTATTTGCTCAAAGGACCAAGATGTTTTTGTTGCTGCTACCTTTGGTAGCAAACGGTAGAGAAGCACCATAAGAAAGACAGTTTACAAAAAATAGGGACCCACTAAAATACCATATCTGGTAAATAATTTTTCTCTAGATCTTTTCCATGAAAGTTATTGATAGTTTTAGCCAGGTAATGGGAATAAATGCTTTCTCTTGAGTAGAGGAAGAGATGCTGCTAAGATGCTGTCTTTTGCAGTTCCATAAATTCTGTATTTAAAAAGTAGTGACAGTAGCAAGGCAAAAGTAGTAATACTATACAGATTTTAAGAATGTCTGTAAGCAAATAAGATCTAATTCAAAGAAACCACTTTCATTCTCTGAAAATGAAAGGTTTGTGTTTTGTTTTTAAGGTGGGTACCCTTGTTCTCAAAATTTTTCCTGCTCTGGAATTTCCTTCAGCTCCACAACTGAAGCCTTCTGCATATAATTCAGCTTCTCTGAATTTTATTCCTTTATTAATAGAGTATCTGGTACATTGGTTCTAGGTGCAATATTTTCCCTACTTCATCACACCTCTATTTACAAATACCAGTTCAAATAAGCAATATTATATTCAATAGGATTGTGTCCAGAAAATAACTCTCTAAATAGCTTCAGATAGTTACTTGTCTTTTAAAAGGTGAAGTAAAATATTTCTATGTTAATTTCTGAGGAATAATTTTGTTTTCTTTTCCTAGCTTTCTCATAATTTGTTTTATAATTTTTCCATCTTGATCTCTCTCCAGAGGGTTATCTAATGATGAAGATGCCACCTCCAACAATTGTATTCCTTTGCAATATAAATATACACTTTTCAAGCTGTAGCTGTATATTAGGCTTTAGGTAGTGTCAGCAACTTTGTTGAAGCACTTGCAGAAATCTTCCAGGATCAGGAAGACCTTTTATTACTGCCTTGAGGCCTTGAAGTCCTTGCCAAGGACTTCATTTAATGACAGTGTCTGTGTGTAACACTTTTGCTGTATTTCTTGGTATGATGGCATCATTCATGTAGTAACAAAGCATGAGCAGTTAGCAGTTGAAAACACAAGGCTGAGGTTCTGTTCTTGTGTCTTAATTGAAATTAGGTTTAGTGACTACCTGAGTGGGCTTTCAAAGAAATATGGTGTTAGATGAAGAGGGTTTGAAGACTGTGCTGGTCTTCCATCTTTGTTGGTAACGGATGGGACGTGAAGGCTCTTGAATTGTTTGTGAGGGTTTTTTTGCTTGTTTTGTTATGTTTTTGCCTTTCTCTCCGCCCATTCATGCTGGAGGGTTGAGACAGTGACTGACATCCCCTGTCACTTGCTGCAGGTTAGCACAGTTTTGGTCGCCATAAATTCCTTTGGAAACACTAAATTTTCTTGCTCCACAATAATCTCTGCAATTAGAGCAACCTTTTACTAACTACTTTGAGGTTCTTATCTACCATTTGCATCTCTTAAGAATGTAGTTGCTGTTCTGTTGCCCAGCTTTACACAACTTTGGATCTGTTTTAGTATTTTTTGAGATATTTACATGGAAGATGTGATTAAATAGTAGATTTGTTAAATTTCATTTTTAACTTGGGGAGACTGTAGGAACCAGGGCTTGAATACAGAACTAAAATCCTTGAGAAAGAGAAGAGAAATGGAACAGAATTATGGGCAGAAAAATTGCTAAGTTCACTCAGACATGACTCCTATATACCAAGAAAAAAATAATAATTATCAGTTTGCCTTGTAAATATGGATATTTTTAAAGAAGTGAAACTTAGTGGTATGTAGCTTATATAATTAATATTAGGCTGAGGAGAATTCGAAAAAAATATTGTTGATTGTACTCAAAAAGTGCTTTGTATTTGAGATGAAACAATTTTATTCAAGTAGGCAAGACAAGGTAATTAAAGATATGGAATAATATGTGAATTTTGAATATCATCAAATGGTAATGAGGCCAAAAAGAAGAGATAAGGTTAGGTATAATGCTGTGATCTCAAGACTGTAGATTAAAAGAAAGCACTAGTAATGAAACCAGTGTGCCAAGGCAATTCCCTGAGAAAGTTCTAGAAGGTAATAGCAGCCATTCCAGGCCAAATGAAAGGTATAGTTGGTTCAGTGTGTTTTGCTTGACAATACCCAGTAAGGAATGTAACAATGATTCCCTGGACTATTCTCCTGCTTTCCAGTGTTATAGGAGTCAGAAATTTTTATAAGCTGCAGACAGAATTTGGGTGTTTGGTAGCCCAAAGGATTTTTTACTTCTTGAAAACTTTTTCTATTCTATTTCTAGTGAGAAAGTTTAATCACATAACTGGTAAGTATGTTATTTTGGTTGTTTCATGCACACTGTTGGATCATTTTATTCAGTATCATCTTGCTCTTTGGCTTTGCCTATGATTTTTGGATTTGATCAGTTATTGTGGAACCTCAGCTAGTAGCTGTCCAAGCCTTGTTCTCCTGCACAGTGTTTATGTGTTTGCTTGTAGTAAATATGCGCAGGTGAATGTGCAAAAATGCGCATAAAGCATGTATCTTCTGGTATTTCAAGTATCAGAAAATACTGGGAAGCAGTATTCAAGATATGAGAAGACTCCAGATTTACACAGTAATCGTGTTTTCTCTAGTTTTCTATGCTTTTTCCTCAAGTTCCTAATATTCAGGTTTTCCTCTCAGACATGTAGTCCTGTCCCAGTAGGACAGACAGCAGCTCTGCACATGGGAAAGATGCTCAGAAATTGCTTTGTGTTGTGCTCAGATCTGGAAGTAATAGAGACTGCAGCAAGTCAAAGCTATAAATTTCACAGGATCAAGACATTTCAATGTTCTACTTCAAGTATATAATTGTTAATATGGATAAAAGATGCTGTAAATCAGGTGATGACTGTAAAAATGGAAAGTAAACTTTCTCAAGTGTTCTTTCCTAGTGTTAGGTTGCGGTGTCAAGTGGTGTTCTGTTTGTTTTGGCCTTGGTTTTCTTCCCATAGACATCTTTTTAATTTGCAAATCTTCATGGCCAGAATCTATTCCTTCTATATTATTCCTCTGCCTAAGAAGAGCAGAGACTTAAGGGTTTGGGTTTTTTTATTATTTCAGATACTGGTTTGAAGGAGAACCTGCCCCTGGGGGTAAGCTGGTTCTTCAGTGTGGCCAGTGATATTAAGATTTTGCAAAGGAGTTGCTGATCTCCCATCCTGTTCCTTGCCCTATTTTAGACTTTAATTTAATTTGTTTACTATTGAGTTTCTCTCATGAGGTAGCCCCACCTTTGTCAACCTTGTGTGTGAATAGTCATTGACTTTCACTCCCCGCTCCTCTTTAAACAGAATATTTTCTAGGGTTTCTTACATGAAGAAAAACATATTTTAGAATACCAGATGCTTCACCTAACTATCTTTCAATTTCCACTTGAGTCAGCATTTGGATACCATTCTGCATTTAGGAATGAAGGTTTTGACTGCAACCAAAATAAAAAAGTTTTTTACTTTTAGAAAAGTAAATTATTAGAGAACTTGTGTACCTCTGGTTTGTTCTGTGCTCTGAAGTTCCAGTTCTTATGCATGGAATAAATAACACCTACTCAAATGATAATCCTTTCTAACCTCATCAGGTAGAGATGACAAGATAAGAGCTAGGTGCTTATTTTCTAGTAGTATTTTTAAAATCTTCAGTTCTAGAAAACGATATGGCACTATTTTGCTTAAATTGTCTAATTGAAAGTCACCTTTAAATTTATGCTGGAAAATTATTTTTAATTTATTTTGAGATAATTTAGAAGAATAACTTTCAACATTCTCTTTTATAATTAGAGAGAGCCAAGCAATTTAGCTATTATTTGTTTTGGTTTTTTTCTCTTGAATGGATTTTGGGAGCATGAATAAATTCTGCAATTATGAAGAGCCTAATGCATGCTCTGCTGAAATTTGGAGGACCCTGTGAAGTGAAGCCTGTAGTGAACCAAGCCAGGTTCTTGGTGGGCGGTGCTGAGAGCAGGGACCAGTGTCCCTGGGGATGGTGCCAGTGCCACGCTGCTTGCCAGGGGCTCTTGTCTGCTGGAAACCCTTCCCAAGGGAAAGGCTGCTTCCTCTGAGATTCATTTCTTGGTTGCTGCTGGATCCAGTACTGATCTCTTGAGCCTTTCCCCCAGGTCTCCTGTCCCTGCCTTAGGAGGGTGTAAAGGTGTTGGGGGAGGAATGAGGAGAAATAGATGTTTGGAGCACAGACTGAAAAGGACGATTCATATTTGGGCAATATTTTCTGACCTTATTCACTGCAATAATTAGGCATTTATGAAAATACAGGCTGAAGTGGTACCATGCCAGACAAAATGTAATAGAAATCTCAGATCAAGTTGCTAGTACTTCCTTTTCTGGCTCTCTTTCAAGTGTGCCTGTGAGCGCAAAGGAATGGCATGTATTTATACGTTTGTAAATAAGATCCCACACATTTTCCACTTGAGAACATGCACTCGGACCTTTTATGGTCAGGAAGGGGTGTTTCCCTCTGTCTGTGAGCTGCCCAGAGAACTACACATTTCCAAGTATGCAGTTCAGAAACTTACAGCTAGTACTTTGTAAACTTCAGTTTAAATAAAGGAGTTTGGGGGATTAAAGGCAAAAAAAAGTATTTTTTTTCTTTCTTCCAGTAGTAAATACTTCAAGATAAACAGATAGTTTTGCAGTTGATGTTTTTTGCTAGCCTAATTTGCCTCATTCAGGTTTACTTGTAAAAATAGCACTTAAGCTCTCATGACTGTGTGTCCTCTTTTCAAAATGTCTAGTTATCAAGAGATTCAATTGATAATGTCTTTTTTGTAATATCTTAAACTCTTTCTAGATACTCAGTGTCAGTTGATCACAGTGGAACAATAGAACAATAGTATCTAGCAATGATATTCTTAGGAAAAAAAATCTCACAAACCCACAAAATTCACCTTGATGAAATGAAAATATTTCAAAAATAGCAGTTGCTTGCAGGCCTATTTCACCTATCAAAGAAATTTTGATTCAATTTGAGTGATCTCCAGCTCTGTAAGATGGATGCAGAGCACTTAAATGTCACTGTCAAAAAGAATCATTGTCTCAAGAAGGCACAAATAAATTAATTTACTTGTGTAGCAATTTAGCTGCAGAGAGCATAATAAATATGTTCTTTCTTTTATGTGAAATGGTGAGGTGTTTTAGGGAACCTGTAATGTGCCCTACAAAATGTGTCCAGGTAGGGTTTAATTTTCCATCAGCTGTTTTGGAAACTGTGAATAGTCTGAAGCTATAGGACAGTTGGAAACACTTGAAATATGCTACAAGAGCTAGCATAGTTCTTCTAGCTATTGCAACAGTTTTTATTTCTAATGCCATGATGCACACAGTACTCCACTCTAGGGTTTATACCAAAAAGTTTCAAATATATTTTCTTATGAGTGGTTACTTGCTGTCTTCAGATTAATCAGAAAAAACTCTTTAGTAGCTTCTGGAAAAGAAGAACGCCTACAGGAAGAAGAATATTCACTTTTGAATACTAAAAGGGGTAGGTTTCAAAATTCCCACTCAGTTTCCCAAAGATGCATTGTACCACGTGTATCTTGTACAGTGAGATGTGAGAGTTGCCATGGAACTCTCACATTTCAGGAGAACTCTCACATTTTTTATTTCAGGACTGTTCAATTAGGTCAAAGTAAAATGACAACAAGCTGAACATTTTAATGACATATGTGTCATATGTGCTAAGAATGTATTTTCAATTATAGTGTTTTTATGTGCTTTAAACATTCAGCTTCAAATCAAGATAAAGCCTTTGGGAAGCTTTTGGGAAACTTTTTCTACTCAGAAAAGATGAATTGCATGTAATAGCCAGTTCCCTTACACTTAGGCTCCCTTTGGACATACCATTCTGCAAAGGCAGAATTGGTGCAGTTAAATTTGCAGAGGTCTAAATTTGCAGTTAATGGAGACATCCATGAATAATTTGGCTTAAAATTTTGAAAGTTGGCTGTAAGTTCTCAGAATCAGTCCATACAAGTAAGAATTCAGACAATTAAGATTACCTTGCAGAGACTTTCATAATATAGGGAGCTTTCTCTCCAAGGTCGTGTTCTTGCATTGACTGGTGGTATGTAATCTTTGAAAATATGTAACCCTACCACAGACAAACTAGGGAAGTAATTCCTGTTCCAAAGAAGTAAAAATCAGTGGCATAGCAGAGTTTCTAGGGCACTTGCTCAACTTAAGTCTTCACTACTTTGTGTAGGCCTAGAAATCCTAGTGCCACTAGTTAATTAGTGGTGTAATCCTGAACTATGCTCAGCCAGAGGCAAGCAAAGCTATTATTTAAGTGGAAATAAGTGAGCAGGATTAAAACAGAGAAAATTGGGCCTCAAGGGGATCAAGTGTATTCTTAGAATTCAATTGTTGTCACTTAATGTGTTTAATTATCTCTCGATTCACAGGGCATGCCATGTGCAATTAGCTGGAGTTACAAATAACTAATCCACAAATTTTGAGTTAAAGCTGCCTTTTGATGTTAGGCTAAACTGTCTTCTATGAAGTATTACTCTAGAAACCAGAACATCATCTTTTTATTTTCCTTTAGTCTTTTTTAGGTTTTGTTTCTCCTGCTTCCTTATACCACTTTAATTACCTTTTGTGCTCTTTTCCCGTTTCTAACTGCCTATGGTTGTTATTGGTATCATTATATGGTGTGGGTTATTTTCTCCTCTGTGTGATTTTTGTAGTTGATGTTGGTTAGTGATGTCATTGCTGAAGGCATGACCTAGGTGACTTCTCAAAGGACTTATTGACCTCTCTTTCCTGTGATTGCACATTAAACTTGTTCCTCAGTTAGCCATACTCAGTGTCATGGAGCTGATTCATGTTTCAGGTGCAAGTCTCACGCATGACTTGCTGGACAGGAGCTGATTCTCTTGTGTTAGATATGATGTGAGTACTTTGATTCTGATCAGGAAACTCTTCAGAGGGACTCTGTACTGAAAGATCCAGCTGCTGCTTCTGTGCATTGCCAAATTGGGGTCAGAGTGTGGACTATCTTGTAGATTCAGATCTATTTCTTCTGCTCCAGTGACTAGTAGTAGTTAAACTGTAAAGGTATGATCAAATAAGGTGCTTTGATGTAACAGCCTGTGCATTATAACTGCATACTCAAATTTGGCTACAAAATAGTAATTTGAACTTGACTACCCATATAAAGTACCTGATTTCGTATTAAACTGAAGAGCCATGTTGTTTTGCATCTTATCTGTGTTTTTTTTAATGGGCTCTGTACATGTAACATCAGTTTTTGTGCTGAACTACACAAAAATTTGTTTGGTTGCTTAAAGATTACCTCTTGCTTTGAATGATAACGAACCAGATGGCATCCTCTATTACCACTGAAACTGAAAACATGGTATGGAGGGAATAAAGGAACAAAACTCTGCAGTTGTGGAATCATCAATGAAAAGTGCCAAAAACAAAGCCTTTCTGTGATTCAAAGCCTTGTTAAAAAATTCTGGTGGCTCTTTCCAAACAAAGCTGACAGGAAGCTATATTTGTAAGCCTGGGATATTTGTGGGAGCTGTGGTTGTGATGGCATCAAAGGGTTAAAATCCAGTCTTTATTTTCAGATATCTTCACCTTTAAAGCAGCAGGTCATTAGTTTTTATGTTCCATGGTTGTTGGTTTTATATCTGAAATTAGGAGAGGAATAATTCCTAGCTGTCAGAGCCCTGAAATTGTTTGCACCATCAAAAAAGCTTAATGCAATTTTTGTGATGGCCATGTATGCAGTGTTATTGTTCTTCCCAATAGAAATGTGATCTGCTTTAAGTACAGCTTCAGGATAGTCTTGACAGTCTTTTTATTGTCATTGTGGTTAGCTATCAGAAGTCTTGTATTTGAGTGAGAAGAAGGTAATCCAAAACCTTCCTTAATAACAGGAAATATTTGCCATTTCACCTCCAATACAAAAGAATTCATGTTTGCTGAAAAGCTGGGTCCTTCTAAAGGTCAAAACTGTGAAGCTGTTGCATCCTCTGCTTTCACAGCTCCTTTCAGTTTTGTCTGTTTAGAGTCAACCTCTTCTACATTCCCACCAGATAGTGATTGGTTTGGGGTTTTGTGGTGTGGGTGGGCTTTTTCTTACTCTGTGTGGGGTTTTAAATGGGATGCAGAAAAATGGTATGAAAAGAGGATTTTAAAGGTTTTGGACAGGAAAATGGAAGTCCTGTTTTTAAACTGATGAGGCAGGAAATGTGACGCTGAGAGTGGTATTACTAAGTTAGCCTCAGCTAAAGTTGATTTTATTGCCAATTTTATATTTATAATAGTATCCTCAGTTACTGCTCAAGTTCTCGACTAAGGTTGTTCATTTATTAAAATAGTAATGAAACAGAGGAATGTTTTGGAGCTGATATAATTCAAAGCTGAAGTAATTGATGGTGGCGTTTTCTTTGTCTTCTGTTGTTAAAGTGCATGCAGTTCACAGAATAGGCATGAGGAAAGGTAAGATTTGTTGTATTTTAAGGAATTTGACCTTGGCTGGAAGGTTTGCTCCAATCTCCAGGTTTTCCAGGCTTTTTATCCAGCAATTCTGGCCTAGGTAATTTGTGTATATCCTCTATGCCATCACAAAATGACTGTCCTATCTTTGCTGGTGAGATGGGAGAGCAGAAAAAAGCTAATGTGTCTTGATACTCTTCTTGTTAGTAGCTGCTGACTACCCAAAAAGCTTGGCTCCAGTGTATATCCTGAAATATTCTGTTCCTGGTAAGCTGAGCTGATGGTTTTTCATCATATGAGCTGTCTCCAAAGTCAGATGACATTTTTTTGCTGAGCTTCCCAGGTGGCTTTCAATTAAGTATTAATCTACTTTATTCACGTTTAAATATGTGTGCTCTTAGAAAACTACAGTGGTAATGCCTCTTTCTTGCAGTAAAGAAATCTGATGTTCTTTCCTCCAGCTTAGCACATGATGAGACAGATAAAGGACTTTTCCTTTATCAGAGGGATTTCAACCCTTTTGTCTGTTTTTCCTGGAGTAAAGCTGTAGCATGACATTTCAGGATCCCTCCAGGAGTATATAATTTCTTAAATTTGAACACATCTCTGCCTGAGAAGAATTAAAATATGACTTAAATAGTCCTTAAATAGCTTAAGACCTTCAGGAGGAATTTTTGACTTGGAGATTTGAGTAGGTCTGCTTTGAGTGGAGCACTGACGTCTTTGAGAGAAGAGGGCCTTCTTTCAAAACAAAACTCCCAAAAAGCACATCTTCTTCCCACTATGGTGGGTTTTTTTCCTTGAGTCTGCTTTAAGTCTTTCCATGGTACACATACTGATTTGAACTGGGGTGTGTATGTGGTTTGTTGTTCTTTAAATAAGGTTTTTCTTTCCAGGAGCCTAATACAGGTTTTCAGATTTGTTTGGAAACCAGACCATGTGCCAAATGTTTAGGTATGACGGTGCTCGTGAGATTTGCTTTTTCTTGTAGCCTTTACATTATCATACTTTTAATGTATGATTTTTATATGGGTCCTCTAAAAATTGATAGTAGCTTCCTTTTTCTGAAAAACCCAAGCCAATCAGCAAACAAAACCAATGAACCCTGTCATCCCAGAAAAAAAAGCACATGCATTTGTCTGGCAATATTTTTGGTAAAAGTAAAATTTACGCTTTTGATTTAAGTTGTTCTATAAATGAATGCTAATCTGCGGAAAGAATAGTCTGTGCTGAGGGAAAATATCACAGATCTGTGAAACATGGTTTTAATATCTGAGTTTTCAAGGAGTTTATGAAAATGTAGTCATGTTGATAGGTTTATAGTATTTTAAACATTAGTCTTTGATAACCCACATTTCACTATCAGAAGATAGTAAGTATTGCTGTTAGTGAGATGCATTTGTTTTCATTTTATTCCATTTGCTAAATACAAACTTAAGAAAATAGAAATAATGTACTTATTCAGAGATCTTCAGTAACTTCAGCTTCTAGACCTCATTTCACCATTATTCTCTTCCCCTCTAGCCTCTTTTCCCCCCTTGTTTGCATAAAGCCTACAGTGAAGTGTAACTTGAGGCCCATTGACTGTGAGATTTCCAGAAATCTGTTTTGCAGCTGACCCTTTGCCCTTTATTAAAAGTAAAGCTAAAATACAAAACTTAGAGAATTTTGCCTGTGTGACAGGTAATAAATATAATTAAAGCTTAATCCTCAAAGTATTTTAGAGAGACTCAGGTATTTCAAGTTTCAAGAACTCTTCAAATTTGCAAGAGAACTTGATACAGCTTTGGTTTCTAGAAACTAGCAAGCAAAACAAATCTATGAAATAGAGTATTTATCGCAGTCAGATGATACTGTGAGAGTGTGAAATAATCGTTCTGTATTAGGCTTTACTTATACTTTTTAAATGAGGAATTATAGATTTTAATGCAAAATAACAAAACCCTCTTGCTTAGAGATCTAGTGGAGATAAAGCAACAAATGTAGTCTTATTTTTCTGTTGTATGAACATGGTGTAATATTGAGTGTGAGTCCTGTAAACTCACAAATTTAAATGTGAACAAACAGTATTATACCTTATCAACTTCAGTATTCATAGCAGCTGGTGGACAGACCTGTAAAATGGACACTTTGAAAGTTGTGACTTGTTGGCTTTTCTAGTGCCCTGTTTTTATTCTGAAAAAAACCCATTCTTGGTGTATCTCAGTGGGAGGAAAGTTAACTGAGGCAGTTTTGAATTGTGGCTTTTGAGATTCTAATTTTGTAGTTAATGTGATGTTAGAAATGCACCCAGTTCAGCTGAACTCACGGTTGGGGTTGACTGTCATAGTGTTACCCCAACTTAAAACGAATTTAGTTGCTGCAAATTTTGAAAGCTCAGTGTATATATAAATAAGAGCATTTTGCAACTTCTCATAAAGGTGATGGGTAGCTTCAATTTCCAGTTGTTGCTTTCATGTTGTTGAGGTTTCTTTGATGCAAATATCACTGACTTCTGAGATATTTCACATGGGCCTTTTTTTTTTTTTTTTCCAACATACCTGTTTGTACCAACACTGATGTCTTGTTTGGTCTGTTTTATAAGTAGAAAAGTAGACTGTTACTAGGTTGGTCCTATTAAGAACTAGAGCATGGATAAATATGTAATTTTTCAGTGTCTGTAAAATTATAATTTCTTCACAAGTATATGAAAAAATTTGAATTTTCACATAATCAACTTGATGAAGGCCATTATATCTGAATTCTTGTGGAAGTCATCTATTGCAGAAACCCACTGTGTCATACCATAAAAGGAGAGTTATTTTGCTTTAAATTGAGGAGAAGTTAAACGAGAGAGATAGGTGTAAAATTTAAAAGCTTTTTAATTTATCATCTAAGACATGCTGTCAGCATTAAAATACTGTGTTGGCACAAGAGAAAGGTGAATGTTGTCCCCCTGCGTGTGAAGCAGTGCAGCACTGTTCCATTCAGTTTTTGATCTCCCCTGTAATAAAAGAGGAAGGAGACCCTGTGGGGCGTGCATCTCTTGGCAGGACCAGCCTCTGACCTCCTCAAGACAGTTTTACACAACTACTGGGATCATTCAAATCCTGTGGAGTCAGTCCCAGTGAAATGTCTGGCTAAGGGCTTATGGGATCAGACTTCACATGTAATTGCTAAGCTGGTAAATTGTGGTTGTGTTCTAGATCCATGAATCTAGAAAATATCTTGTCTGCTGTGCTCTGTGAGGTCATGCCTACCCTACCAGGTTAGGTGGGAAGTGAAGAAACAGTTCAGAACACCTGCATATCTTAAAAAGTGTGATGTGAAGAACAGGGCGGGTTTCTTTTTCTCTGCAGGAAGGTGAATACAACTGAATTATTATGTTTGATGCTTCCTGTTGACTTGATTGTTACCTTTTCTAAGTTAGTAGGTTTTGCAGTGTGGCTGGAGTCCTGAAACACTATCCCTTGCTTTGGTGAGAAACCACTAAATATGTAGAGCTGTTTACAAATTGCACAATGTTTTTGCATCTACAAAATAAATCTTAGGACTCTCATCTCCTCTCTTGTCTGTTCCGTCCCTCCATGCTTCCTTTTTTTTTTTCCCCCCTTTTTTAGTGCAACTTTTATTACTTAAGCTCACACAGGTGGTCCTGTCAGGCTATAAAAGTAGTTGCTTGACCAGTATAAAGAGACTGCCTGAATAATGCTGCTTTTTACATTTAGGACTGATCTTGCTTAGAAACCCTTACACAGGATTTATGCAAGAGAGCAATAAATTATATGTAACTTGTAAAACATTCTGGGATACACATGGGATACAAGATCAGTCAGCAGCAAAAATTTTCCCATGAGTCATATGTTTCTAAGGTATCTGGCAAATTGGTTCATCAATCTTTCCTGTTTACCCCTTAATAATGGGGATAGTTTACTTTACATATTATTTTTTGGGGGTAAAGTTTGTTGAACAGTCCTCAGGATCATGTGACCAGTGGCTGATGGAGTTCTGCTTCCAGCCCATAGCTTTTCTAGCTTGAAAGGAAAAAAAAAGTTACTTGTGGAGATATGTTAAGCATGTTACTAATTAAAGCAACTGTTCAAAGTGAATGCATGGGACAAATATATAATATGTATATTCTGTGGCCATGAGCTTAATATCTGGTATTTTGTGTTTCTACTTTTTGCTGTCAGTGAAGTATTTTTTTTAAATAGACACATTCTGAAAACTGTTCTTCATATGCGCTAAAAATAATGGGAAATTAAGAAACTGCTGATGGAACTGTCTTGAAGCGTGGAATAGGGTGGATGAATGAAAAATCAGAAATAGTAGATACAGACTCCGAAAGTCCATGAAACTGGCAACAGTAGCAGATCTTGCTACTTTGTTTTATGCACAGCTTCTCGTTTTGATTATGGGCCCATCAAGAGCCATTGTTGCAATTGCCTGACTCTGGTGGGCCTTGAGAGATACAGATTAGTTTTTAAGCTAACACCCAACCAAAAATAAAGTCAAACACTCCAAAGTGTGTGTGTTTCAATTGACCAGAAAAAAAAATATCTATTTTTAGTTTGCTACTACGAATAAAACTTGGGTTTTGGGCAGAAATGTAATAACAGAAGGCCTGGATTTTTTTCCCTTGAGGGTATGTGTTTATATACATGTTTATATATATATGTTTTATATATATATAATATATACACACACACACACATATATATTAAAAGCATATGAAATAGGCATTTGAGCATATGTATATGAAATATTTTTGTGTGAAATGCTGTAACAGCAAAACTTGATGTTTAGATGATGATTTTGAAGGAAAACCTTTGAACTTGTCTAGAACCAAGCTTAGTTTTTAGAAATAAATGTGGTGAAGTGACAGGTTATGTACAAGGTGCCACAAATTTTGGGATGTGTATATTTATGCGTATGGTTGAATCTTTGGTTCTGTATGTATGTAAATGCAAAACTAGCAATCCTTTTGAAATTAAATATTGTAAACCATTCCATTCCAGATTGGTTACAAAATACTAATCTCTATCCCTGTAAAAGCAGGAATTTACTGAAGGAACATGGGCAAATCTTTAGTTCTAGAAATCTGAGCAGTGTCCGTGTAATATTGTGCATGCTATTTAAATAATCCATGAATTAGTCACACATTTATCATCTTAACATTGTGCTATTCAAAGCGTCACACTGGACAGCAAACATTATATCCCATAAACATTTTTCCTAAAAGCTAATATATGAGAAGGCTTACTGAGCATTTTTTTAAGGAAAAAAAGGGCACCAAACCCACAAAATCCAGCAGAATAGTGACAGGTTTGTTAAGAATATTTTGAACTGGTTTTAAATTTTTATATGCCAGTATTAATCTCAGCTTTCACTAAAGTACCATTGTGGCATTATGTACTCCATTACTTAGGATTTAGATCCCATACTGATATGATGTGGAAAACATAGAGATGGCTCTTTCCCAGGAAATAAAAGGGTAGGGTTTTTTGGTTGTGTGGTTTTTTTTTTTGGTTTTTTTTTTTTTTTTTTTCCCCTTTGTCCTCTACTATGTTTGAGATTGCTGCAGTTGCAGCATTTCCAGCATTTACCTGGGTGAGTCCTATAGCTCTCTGGCTGTGTCTGACCTAACACAAGTAGTCTTATGAGCTACAGGAAGCAAAAAAGTTACAGGTCTGTGCCAGGTATTATATATGAAGCTGATTTTCTTGCCAGTAGCTGCAGTGATCAGTTCTTCCACTCTGTGTAATGACTGCAGCTGCATTACCTGTGGGTTCTGTGAGGATGTTTTAACTGCATGAAAATCATCCTAATGACCTCTGAATACCTGCTCCATTGTCAGATAATCATCCCAATGGATTTGTTAATTTTCAGGCTCTATTAGATGCCCTGAGAAGTATCAGTCCCCTAATTAGTGTCTATGACATAAAATCTGCAAAGTACTACAGATATAATAATGGGTATTTATCTTTTTTGAGCTGGTGCTTTTGTAGGCTGCTCTAGCTCCTCAGCAGCCCTTTCTGAAGACTTCCCATAACAAAAGCCAGAAGCAGTGTCTAGGACACCTGGCTTAGCCTTGCTGTCTCAGTTGCTTGCAGTGAACAAGCAACATCCTTGTCCCCTTTGCAAAATACAACGTGGCATGAGTATCCTGCTTTGAAGCTTTTTTTTTTTTGGCCATATTAGAGTTAAACCTGGTGACACAGTTTCAGGCTTGTTGCAAGGACATAGTGGCAGTGCTTTGTTTTTCTTTACTATTTTTTGTAATGATTTTGCTTTCTCCTGAAATTAATAAATGTGATCATTTCAGTGTCACTCACTGTAACTGTACTATGCCTGTACTATGTCTTCCACTAATGGCAAAAAGATTTGGAATCTGTATACTTAACTATAGTATTGATGATAAACTTCTGACTATTGAAACATATACCTCTTTTGATCTTAGCCTGCATTTCATGTATTAGTTCACATGTTCACGTGAAATTTGAGTTAGTTCTTTTACTGGTAAATGTAGTAGCATGTGAATGTGTTGGCCTGACAAACTCTGCTTCACTGGATGTGAAGCATTTTCTTTCCTCCCTTACACCTATAGAACACCCATTTTTTTGGTTAGTTGTGGGGTTTTTGTTTGGGTTTTATTTTTTTTTTAAGCTACAAGTAACTTCAGACTGGTAGTTTAAAAACCAAATAAATAAATAAACAAATGAACCCCTGTCAGCTGTGTACAATGGTTGTGGACATAGAAAATACACCTTGGTGCCTGCTGAAGTTACTGGGAATCTTCTCCTTGACCTCAATGAGGCAGTGATCCTTATTATACTTCTTTGGACCTCAGAACAGTGCTCTGACCAAGGAGTCCCTGCTTGTGTATGCCTCAGGAAACAGAGACAAAGAATATGTTTCTTGAAAATATTTTCCCCTTAAAAATCCTAAGGGGTCTTTTTTTGTAAAACAAAGCTGAAAGGATAAAGTTGGCATTTAATCTGTGCATGTATTGGGTAGCCTTAGCTAGGTAGTGGTGCTCAGCTCCCTTGTTCAGTGTGTTGGAGGTGACTTCCTTGACCCCAGTAATCAGCTGTTTCCACAGCAGAGACCCACCACGCACATCTTAGTCCCAGGCCCCCCGTGGAGATGCAGTGGTTGAGTGCTCTGAAGTAATGGATTTAATCTCTGCATAAATCCGAAGTTCTGTAGATAAACATTTCAGCTTATCTCCAGCTCTGTGCTCTCCTCCTGCAAACAGAGTATTCTCTCACTCTGCTTCAGCGAGGTGTGTCCGTGGTGCTTCTCATTAGCCAGGTCACAGGTTCAGTGTTAAGCTGCAGAATAATGTGTTCTGTTTCTTCATAACACTGTATTTTCATCCACCCTTGTTCCAGCTGCCCATTTCTCTTTTTCAACAGCCAATAGCGCAGGATTCGGAGGATATCTTTGTCTCCACCCCTTCACCCCATAAATTACTTTTCTCAAGTAATATACTGGCCAGTGTTGGTGTACAGTAGATAGTTACTTGGAGAATTTTATTTTTTTGTTTTGAGGTTGCTTACCAGAGGTTTGGTTCTGAATCCCAAAGTGCTTAAAATGATTTAGGCTGAATTCACAGACATTTTTCTAGATAAAAATGTGTTAGCAAGTGGTGCTGTGGTGGTTGAGTTTGGTCCCTATGGCTTCCTGTATGGAAAGATATAGACAGATAGGGAACGTGTGAGAAACTGATATGGAAAGGAGTTTAAGAACTAATCAGGGAGCATGAGAAAAGAGATTTCAGCTCCTTTACTGTGGAGGAATAGCAAAATGAAAGAAATGGGAGATGAGGAAGCACAGATGCAGAAGATGATAAATGCACTTTCTTGGGAAAGGCAAAGTACTGGATAAACTGGGATGACTAGGATAAAATTGCAATTGATTGAAATAATTCAGTGTCATTCAACTTAACCTGTGGTTGCTGTAGGTCAAAACATTTAATCTGGTAAAAGCAGATATGTTGCTATACTGCAAAGCAGCTCATTTTGAGAAGATGAAATAGACTGCTGTGCTAAAAACACATTTTAGACATTGTTTAATATTTCAATGTCTTCATATTACAAATACAATTAAGCCTGCTTTTTCACTTCTGTTTAGACCTTTTTTCAGAAACGATATACCAATTAAGAACTATGACTGATTTGACGTGTACATCAGTTACCTCATTAATATTATATTTGATATTTTTAAACAGTGTTATTTAGTCTGTGTTGTAGGGCATACAGAGGTTTTCCGTATCACACAGATTTCTGTAGCAGAATACAGTTTATAATTTCATCAGAATGTCAAGTACAAACTAGTTATGCTCAGTAGTAAGAAAATGTGGCTTTTTGGCACTGCAATGTGTCTGTTAAAGTTTCCTTAATGCAGACCACCTGCTATTCTGATGTATCTGTATCTTTCCTAGATCTGCCTGGTGTGAGGGGGAAATGTGCCTGTGTGGTTTGCATTGTGTGACATTGCAAATTTAAGCTTCCTTCCTTTCATGGCTGCTGTTTGAGGCTCAGTTGTTTTTTGAAAACATTTGTATTAATCTGCTTTTTTTGACGTCTCTGGGAGCATGGGGTACTGGGAAACACCCCTGAAGTAACAGTGATACTTCTTGTAAGGTTAGCTGCTTTTTTTCCAGTGCTCACATCATTTTAACAACTTTTTTTTTTTTTCTTTTGGAAACCCTGTGAATACGACTACACTGCAAAGGCATTGTGTGATTTGGCTTTTCTCTACTATGTTAATAATTATTTTTCTTTCTGTGGGTTAGGTCCACAGTTTAGAGATTATAAAAGTAACAACAGTAGGACAGTTGATAATGAAGTAGTTCTTGACTGCAGTTGAAATAAGAATGTGGAGACTTCAGCAAATTTCTGAGGTATTAAAGATTGTATCTTCCAGGTCCCAATCTTTGATTATGGCAAAATGTCACCTCAGAGTTACATTCACGTATGCCTTTAGTCTTGAAAGGCTTCAAGGTTCATTTAATATAAACTACTCATGTGGTTTACTATGGCAAAACCTTTTGCTGAAGCATTTATATGCAAAAGAGGGATTTGGGAGATATTATATACATATTACCATAAATTATATACATACATTATCATACATACATATACATGTATATATACACACATATATAAATATATATATTTATATTTGGAGGTATATTTATATCTAAAGTCTTCCTTATGAAAAGTTATTTTTCCATGGGATGGCTTTTCTTTCAAAGTAATTCTTATTAAGGGTCTCATGTTGTTTCTATATGTTCATACAATTTGTATAAAAAGAGATTCTGTGTAGGCTTCTAATGTGTAAGAAGCAATCACAGCATCATATAGGTTAGAAAAATACCTCTAAGGGTAAGTCCCACCCTTGACTGGTCACCATCTTGTCAACTAGAACATAGCACTAAGTGTCACATCCACTTGTTTTAAATACAGAGTTTTAAAACTGTGAGCATTGAAGTAGTGCTCGGCCTTAAAGCCATGTGTACTCCTTAAAGCCATTCATACTCCTTAAAAGTTTCAATTAGTTTTAGATAGTGGATTGGAAGAGAAAATAAAAATAGGGCAAAAGAGAAAAAAATGTTTTTTTTTTCTTGTGTGTGTTGTGGATTCTTGAGTTTTAAATGTGAAGTGTTCACATAAATTCTCAGAGCCTCTACCTTAAATTTGAGGGTTTTTTTACCCATGATGAATTTTAGGATGGATTCTTAAGTCTCATTGTGGTATAGAGCAGTTGAAAAATTATTTTTAGTCAGACAGCTCCTCACCATCTCTGTGACAGGATGTTCTGTTTCTCTGTGTTGAGTGTTCTACCATTGCAAGTTTTAGTGGTTAAAAAGTGGCTTATTTTTATAGAAGTAAGGAATTTGATGCCTCAGCTTGTTCTTTTTAAGTTGCATGATCTTTTTGATAAATCAATCCAACTCTATCTTTAAAGGCACAAGATTTTTTTTTGTTTACTTTTGGTTTTTTGATCTTTGAAATTCCTTTAGCAGACCAGAGGGAGATGAAAAGTATGAAGGAGGTGAATAGTCAGATAATGGAATAGAGTAGATGTTTGCTGCTGAGTTTACTACATGCAGCATCAACCTACAAGGCAATTCAAGTTCAGAAGTGCTGACTTCACTTAGATCTGAGAAGGGTAAGGCTGAAGCACAGTGTTAAGATTGCATTATGGTTTCCTGGTATTGTTATCAGAAAAAGAGGTGGAAAATGTGTGCTGCAAACTGTGAAGAACACAGAAGCAATACTTACAGTAGAATCAAAAGTGAAGAATTTCTCTGAATATTTTTTCATAGATAAAGAAAAATGAGTATCTGATAGCCAAGAACCAAGAAATAAATATAGAAGATGAAAAGGTCACTTTGATAGCACCAGAGCACAGAAATTTAATCCAAGGAAGAACTAGTGGAAACAGTGGTGCCAGAGAGGACTGTGAAGCCATGTGGTAGCAAAAAAAAACTTTTTCAACTTGCAGAGATGCTGGGCAATTGTAACTTCCCTTGTCTAAAGTATGGGACTCCAATGAGATTGGTTTTGGAGCTAGATGTTGTTATGACTTGGATAAAGCTTAAAGGAAAGTAGCAGAGTTATTTATAGCAAATTATGAGCTGAATATGTGTATCTTAGCTAAGTAATACCTAAGGCAAATGCAATAAACAGAACAATTGAAATTGCTTCAGTTCTGGGGAAAAAGGAAATTTATTTAGGTGGGTGTGAGAAGAAATGGTAGCCAGACAGACAGGAAGAAGGAAAAAAAAATGAGACATTATTATGAGGAATAAAATGCAGATTGAAAAAATACATGAAATTATGTGGTAGTTTTCCGAGTGAAGTGGAAAATCTATTTACTGGAGAAATTTGCAACCACACGTGCTTTTCTTCTCCTGCTTTTTCTCCTTGATTCCATTTAGAAATAGTAGGGCAGCTGTTATTCTGCCATCTGAACTTGAAGAGGGCCAAGTTCAGTTGTCTTTGTCTCAAAATATAATAATGTATTAATACTTGGCACTTCACCTTCTAAGTCTGCAGAATAACTCACAGCTATTTAAAAAGGCCTAGAGAACCTGAGACCTTTTAAACAAATGCAGTTCATGCTGTCAGCGTACAGCAGCTTGGAAAGTGACAAATTGTCCTGCTAGTTTGCTGAATGCACTTGGGAAGAGCTGAGGTTGTCGAGTGATGGGTTGAAGATGCAGGTCCCACTTCACTCACAAGACTGCCAAACAATTGCATGGGTTTTTTCAAACTGCACAGCAGCAGCTCTGTGAAAGCTTTGAGCATCCCCACGTGCATGTTTGTTCCTATAACACTGTTTTCTCCTCCCATGTGTGCTGCTCAGAATTGCTCCTGAGGCAGCGAGAGGTACAACAGACAATTCTCACTTCAGTTCTCCAGTGTAAGCTTTGGTTAACCCCTTTGATCTGCATTGCAGGGTTTGACTGCTAAAAGTTCCTGGGGAGCTGCAGTAGGAGAACTAAGGGAGTTGCAAACAACTCCCTTTAAGAAAAGCTTACATAAACATCTATTTAAAAGGGGAAAATTATCCATTTTCTCAGGGTTGCCTCTTATTCTTTGAAAGTTTAGGAAGTCTTGCTCCAATAAAATTCATTTAAAATAATTTTAAAAAATAGTGAGCTGATGGTGAAAATTGTGAATGCCATTTTTTAAAAGAGTGATTTAAAATGAAAATTGTAACATGACTTAACACAGAGAATTTATTCCCGTTGTAAATTCCATGGCTTTATGTCAGCTTTCCCTTTTTATCAACTGTTGCTTCTGGTGAAGCTGCTGATAACTCTTTGAGGATCTAATAGCAGGATGGGGATATGTCATCTGAGAGATTAGTGACTTATGTTATTCTCTTGAGATTCCCACTAACAGTTGAAATTACCTAGCTTTCTACATTGGTGTAACATTTTGAAATGCAGACTGGGAGATGGTCTTCATGAATGCAAACCCATACACAATCACTCTGAGTTCTTTGAGCAGCAACATTGCAGAATCTGTTCTAAGGCAGATGTTTTAAGCATTTTCTTGCTAGAGTGAGGAAAATCTGAACTATATCACATTTATTAAACACAGTTCAGAATGGTATTTGCATGTACAGTGTAAGCAGTACTGGAAGCTGAGCATCTGTTTAAACATCCCTTTTAGAGTCTAGTAAAAGATGCTATAGAATATAAAATAAACAAATATTAAAAATAATTTTTAAAAAAGAAGAAAATCAGCAGCAACAAGGTCAATATCTGAAGAATCAACAGCTTTCCTAGTAGTAAAAATCATGTCTGTTGAGGCCTTGGTCCCTAGGGCACTGTGAAAGAATTACAGTTATTTTTTTGCTTTAAGTTCCTGTCACTCTCAATGTTGAAACGCAGTTAGTTAGAACATGCCTATACTGTGCTGCTGCTTTTGATATTCATCCCTGCTTTGTGATAAGTCATTAAATTTTCACAAAAGTAATGTGGGATTTACCTGTTGTAGTGGTTGCTGCAATTTCAGTAGTCACCAGCTGATATTGCTGGGACCAGGCATCATCTGAGCAGGCTGGACATTGTCTTTTCTAGGGAAACTGGCAGCAAGGAGAATGTACTGATGTACATCCAACCTTTCTGCACGTGGCACTGAACCAAATGTAAGGTGTATTTGTACTGCTTATTGAATGTAATTATGCTAAAATTATGCCAGTGTGTTCCCCTAGAGAAAGCGGCTAGTGACAGTCCCATTTTCTAGCCTGTAAAATGATTTCAGCAATGTTTGAAATGTTGATAATATATTTAACTTGTGAAAGTTCAGCAGTAACTGAGCTGATTTACACAAACACATTTTCAAAAGTCATAGGATAAATTACTGCATGTTTAAAATCTGACTAGGATTAGTCATTTTTCCCATAGCAAAAAAATATTATAAATACATTCATTATTACATGTAGAACATTATATACAGGTATTAAAAGCATGATCCTTTAAAAAAGAGTGAATTAAGTAATATAGTTACCCTAAAAAGCTCAGGTAGGTAGGTATGAATTAGGATTTAATTACCTGAAGTACAAGATGATTCTCTTACTGTCTGCTAAGTAAGCTGAAGCTTTCAGTAAAGGGATTTGTGTCAGTATCCTAATGAAGATTCTTTTCTAGGAAACTTCATTGCAAATATTTGGATTATTTATTCTTTCTCTTTTTTTTTTTTTTTCTTTTTCTTCTTTTCAGAAATAGTTGAGCTCCTGATAATTTGGAATATTGGAATTTATTCTCTTGTGTTTATTATTTCAGCATCCAAATATGCAAAAGGAATAACAGTATTTTCCTCTTTTGAGCAATGCTGCCATTAAATGCCTCTCCAAGAACATAAAACAGGAGTTTCTTGGATGCTATCATGTAACATTACTAAGTAGCAAAACACATATGTTGGATTAATTCAGTTGTGTGCTTTTTAGTCTCATGAGCTGTTAAGTGGTGGAGAAGATTTTGGTCTTTAAAGCCGTGTTTAGTTTATTGCTTATTTTCCATATGAAAGCAAATACTTGGGTTCAAATCCATCTGCAAATTAATGGTTTTCTATTTTTGAAGTTTTCTAAACAAGCTGGTTTATAACTAATGACAAGATAATTGTAACTTTAACTAGGAGGGTTTGGTGATTATTTGACCTAGTAGTCATCAAAATTATCCCAAAGGTTTGCAATCCAAAAGAATTTTTAATACTTATATGAGATGTTCAGATTCTGGTAATACTAATTAATAATTATAAAGGTGTTGCAGGGGGGAAATTTTGTGAAATAATTATTTGGAACATGTATGTAAACCATACTGTTTAATATTCATGACATATTTTGTTGTGTTTTATACCAGCTTCAGGTAGGTTTGTTTACTGCAGTTTTTCCTGGTTGTACATTGGATCTGCTTACTGGCTTGTTCTCAATTGCTTTGAGGCTTAAGAAGCTTCACAGGCTTGTTTGAAGGTAGTCCTTTCAACAGCCTTTTGGAAGTACATTCACAATCTCAAAAAGGAAGGGATTAGACATCATTAAGTGTTCAGTGGACCATTCAAATTTAATTTGAATGATTTTAGGTTATCCTACCTTTTATCAGTAAAACGCTTAGATATGCTAAGACTGACTTGTGAGAAATATGACTTCTAATTGCGAAGCAGGAGTTATTGAAGTCAATGCTGAAATGATACCTGCCTCCTTAAAACTTCAAAGAACAACCTTTGTCCTCCATCAGGCTTTAATAACTATAAATCAATCTGTCTTTCCAGTATTTATCTCACAACTTCTCACCATGTTTAACTATAATGCAACTCAGCTCGGGAAATTTACCTTGCTTCTTACCTTTTCCATTTAGAAGCGTGTTATGGCTGTGTGCAATTTGGGCAAAACCTGGGTTATTGTGAATGTCTCCTTCTTTTTTAGAATATGGAGAATTTAAAAAAAATTGAAAATAAAGGTAAGACTTTTAAACAAAAAAATGTAGAGGAAAATTTTTACTCTCTCTTAACATATTGGTGATTCTAATTCTTGACAACTTTTTCTTTTAATACAAATGAATAATACACCTTTCTTGCAAAATTGCATTTTTTGAAGAGCACTTCTTAAATGTAGATGAAATTATATTGATAATGTGACTGATAACAAAATGATTCTGGGCTATAAGCAGATCAAGAAGGCTGTGAAAACCAGCAGTTTAAAAGGCAGTGAATTGAGAACTGTGGGATGGTAGATAGTTCAAAATGGATACTCTAAATCTTCTGGTGAGACTGTGTTTCTGTTCCTTGATTTGTGTGTAACAACCATGTTTCAAGTGCCCCGCCTGACTCATGCAGTCAGTCTTTTTCAAGCATATTTGTTTTCTGTTAGGACCTAAATGTTTTGCAGACATGCTCTTTATTTCTTATTTTGGAAAGCTCTGTGATATAATTTTTTTTTCTTTTTGTGTAATACATTGTCTGCTATGTGGTGAGTGATACAGTGTCAATTAGGCCACAGTTCTTAACAGCTGTATATCACAAATTGAGCTGATAGGGCATAAGGTCAGCGTTTTAGCATATACCCATTAATAAATGTTTCTGAGAAATTCTGCCTTTCAGGTAGGTTGCAAATCATCTAAAGTAAGATGCAGGAATTGCTACTAATTGCTTTTTTTGAAGACAACTTTTTTTTTCTTTTTCCTTAAGTTCCACCCATATTTTGCTGTATCTGAGGATAAAGGGCATGGGGATGGAAACACAATGCTTGCCATCCAATGTTTTCTGAATTATATATGTGGTGGGTAGAGCAAATCACACTTCTTGAGAATTCCTTCTGCAGGGATTCTCTCAGGAATTTACAGATAATTGGGGATGACAAGTAAAATTGCAGATAAGAAGTCTAGTGACTTGGCTTCCTATGGCTTGTCTTAGAACTGATGAGGACGTTTTTTCTGCAGAATGATGCCTTGCAGACAGAGGAGAAAGAGCTTTCTAAAATTGTGTTACTGACTTAGCTGGAGGATGTGAGAGTTGTGGGTTCTGGCTAAAGGCAGTGGACATGACTGGAATGCCCTTGAGACCAGAATTATCATCCCCAGCTCTGGCCTTCCTTGTTAAATTTAGACAGCAGCTTAGTTTTGTCCTCTAATTAGAAGTATCTGAGATGGGTGAGCTTGCTGTTCGAAGAGAGTGTGGTAATGTGTCATTGCTACATTGGAAAGGAGGACTTCAGTAGTTTAGGCTAAGAATGGCTCTTTGTGGTCAGTGTGCACAGGCCTGATACATTTGAAAATGACATGGCAATCCTCACTGGATGTAAGCAAGATGTTTATGTTAAATAGCATCTGATGCGTGTAAACCAAATCTGAGCTTGGTGCTTCTTATAACTGTTTAAATTAGAAAGTAAAATAATAGATTAACATCCAAAATAACATTTTGTTCTGGTTTCTTCTGGTGACTTCTTGGGGACATGGAGATAATGTCCTTTGAGGCACAATCTCCTTTTAAGGAGAAAATTAAAACTGAGAAAGCACAACTCCCCATGCATGTTGGCAGAGTTAAGTGTAGCTGAATGGCAGAAAAGTTTTGGGGGTCTTTGTTTTGTTTTTAAGTGACGTGAATCTAAGGTGCACTTCAGTAGACTTACAAGGGCTTTTTTTCTGCCCTGTACAGCTTTATCCAGGAGTCTCAGGACCAGGATATTTCTGCATGGGCTAGATTGCCCTTCTGAGAAGCTGATACAGGGCTCTGTGTGCTTAGCTACAGAGCAGACCTGGTCTGTCCTTTATAAAAGGAGGCCGTGTTTTCCTGAGAATACTTTGAACCCAGGCTCAAATATTGTTTGCACAGGAGACCACTACCCCTATTAGTCAAACACTTGTTGAAAGAGAAAAGATTGTTTGTTATCCCCCTCCCCCCATTTGGAGAAGAAATGAAATACTCTTATCTTCAAAGCTTGAAATAGATTTGAGGCTCTCTGAAGGGCTGTATTTCCATCTGCACTCTTCTTCAACACCTGCATTCCTCACGCTGCTATCAATGCTTGCTACTGCAGTAATAAAACTGCAGAGGTTGCAAGCTTGTGGGATTTATTTTTAATAGGCTTTGAATCAAATAATTTATTTTAAACAACTCTTGGTTAAAAATACTGTAAATATTGATTTGGGGACATCTGCCTAAAATTAATAGGCTATAAATAAAGTGGTTCTTTGAACAAATGTTTCTTAGCCTACAATTTCTCTAGTTTGTTTTCAGGCCCTTTTCATATATGGCAGCTAAATGTCAGTGAAGAAAGCCAGTCATGTGTATTGCATTTTATTTGTAAATTGTATCTCAATATCTTGTCAACACTGAATGTGATTTTGTGGTTAAGTAATGTGTTTTTTTCACCATAGGCAGCAAAAAATATGTACTTAGTTATCTTCATCAAGCTGGAAAGGAAAAGGCACAATGTCTGGCCTGCCTGGGTAAAAATAGGATCAGTTATTTCTTTACTGTTCCTGATTTCCTTTCTCACCCAAAAAACCTAGTTCCTTTACCTTCTAAAAATTGTATTCTATATAAAATTTAGCAATAATTGGATGTCTTCTTTGGCATGTGAGGTAGCCTTATATGCAAGGTACCTTATTTCTTTCTGAAAGGGAGAAGTCTGGAAGAAGTGGTTCCAACTCTCACATTTTACCATGGTTTCTTACTATTAGGAGTATTCATTAAAGTATGAGAGATGAGCTCTCCTCAGCTATTAAAACATGCAATGTTCATGTTAGAAAGCTTATATTGAAAGACTTTTCTTTCAAAATACTCTTGGAGTGTTGAAGAGCGTCTGGTTATACAGGTTTAGTAGGCTAAGCTGCAGAGTATCACAAATTCTTTCTTTTATTATTGATAGCAACATAGTATTTTGTTGTGTTTAAAATATTTAACTTTATTGCATTTATCATTAATTTTCCACCTGGAGCAGTGCATCCAGCTCTGGAGTCCTCAGCACAGGAAGGAAATGGCTCTGTCAGAGTCCAGAGGATCACCAAGATGGTCAGAGGACCGGAGCACCTCTCTGTGGAGACAGAGAGAGCTGGGGCTGTTCAGCCTGGAGAAGAGGAGGCTCCAGAGTGACCTTCTTGCAGCCTTTCAGTGCCTGAAGGGAGCCTATAAGAAAGCTGGAGAGGGACTTTTCACAAGGGTGTGTAGTGATAGGGCAAGGGGGAATGGCTTTAAACTGAGAGTAGGTTTAGATTAGATATAAGGAAGGAATTCTTTGCCGTGAGTGTTGAGGTTCCTCAGAGTAGCTGTGGCTGCCCCATCCCTGTCAGTGTTCGAGGCCAGGCAGGATGGGGCTCTGAGCCAGCTGGTCTGCTCTGCCCATGGCAGAGGGGTTGGAACTGGGTGATTTTGGAGGCCCCTTCTAACACAAACTTATCTATGGTTCTGTAGTTGTTTTTTTAAAAAATAATGCACAGGTTGGGCAAACAAGATGTTTTGGTAATTCTCGACTAGACTGATGTTTGTGGAGGAACTGCAACATGGTTAAATCACTTTGTCTAATAGTGATGCAGCTTAGAAGACATTGTTTATTAACCCAGTAATTTTTATTTTTCTGAATCTTCCCAAGCTATTGTGCCAAATTTTACTGACAAAATACTCTTTAAATACAATTTGATCTAAAGTAATTAACAGTGTAAAAATCAATGCCAATGCCATTCTTATCCATTACATTAGTCTGTCACACAGGTTTATTTTTTTATTATGGAATTATTAACTATTGGAAGAAATCAAAAGAAAAATCTACAAATACATTAATAACTTGCCTTTTTTTTTTTTTAAAACATGAGCATAAGCATGTTCAGAGGCCTCTATATGCCCTGTCTGAGAAGTGGTTAAAGGTAAACAGATGAGTAAATATCAAAGAGAATAAACATAAACTATGTACGAATTCTTTCCCAGGCTGTAGCTCATGAATCAGAGGGAGTTTCTGTGCATAGTGAGCTTCTATTCTGTTAACATGTCCAGCCTTCAGTCTACTTCACTCTGTGTATATTTTCAGCACCCACAGGACTCTGTGGTAAATGTGTTTACAGGTCTGGTGTGCATTTTTGTAAAGAATTACATTCTTTGGTTTTTTGAATATGCTACCTGCAGCTGCTCAGTGATTGGATCTCTGCTCACTCACCTTTTTCTGTGCACCTTGTGCCAAGACAGAATCCTGTCCATTTTACATGCCAGTCTTATCCTAAGGAAATGGAAATACTTGAAGGACACAAACTTTGCCATGCTCTTAGCTGCCAATTTGGTGTTCCTGTGGTGTTTGCCTCGCCCTGCTCTGCAAAATTTGTGCCACTTCTGGCTTACAAGTGACTGACCTACTGTGGCCCTTAAGAGTTAAAAAACCCCATTCTTTGCATTTGTGTTGTCGTTTTTGCCTTTTTTTTTTCTGTATATATCCTCTTTTTTTTTTTTTTTTTCTCCAGTCTTATTTGTCAATCTGGTTGCACATGAAGTATAAATGAATGCTTTTTGTGCCTCATTGGGAAGGAACGTGAAGCTACTGAAAATATATATTAATGTAACAAATCTGACTTGTGGAATAGCAAATGATGATGCTGTGAAGGGTGAGTGCAGGAGTAAATGTCCTTGAAATTTCATGTTTACCTTGACTGAGAATGGCTGAAGCACTGTAGCAGTGATTTTGCAAATTCCTTTGTTTGCCATACATATGCATTAAAGTGGAGAATGTTAACTTTTTTGTAGACTACTGTATGGATGTGTTGGTTCATTTCTTCAGCAATTCATAGCATAAAATTTTGTGGAAATGGTTTTGGGTTTTTTTGCTGTTCTGATGCCAGGAGTTTTGGGGAAGTATGCTCAAAGGAAGAATCATTAACCTCCTTTGACCATCCCACTGAAGGCCAGCTTGAAGAGTTCTATAGTTTGTAGTGCTTCAAAGTTGGCATTTCAATCACTTTTCTCAGCCCTTTAACTAATAGAGTATGAATGCATTGAATGTCTGTGGGACAACAGATGCCTTCCTGCTACAATCCTTTAAAGTTACCTCACTTTTCCTTTTTTATGACCATTTTAATTTCAAGGAAGCAGAAATTTAACAAAAGCTTATTGAACAGAATTAAAGCCTTCATGTGTTTAATGAAGCATAATTTACTATTGCTGCCTCCCTAGGCCAGCTTGTTTTGTCTGCTCTTTGGAGTGCTACCCTGTAAAGAAATCTAATACTTCGCAGTTTCTTGTTATTCACTTCATTTAAATTTGGCTATAAATTACCTTTGGCTCTATTACAAAGCTTTCAGAAGATAATCAGAAGAAAACAAGAGTCAGGAAGAAATAATAGCAGTTTGTTTTTATTCTATAAATCTGCTTTACTGCCAGCTAGCTGGGCATAGTGTAGGAAAAGAGATGAGTCCAAGGAATGATAGAATTTCTGGTTGGGATTGCACAGGATTTAATTTAATATAGCAAATCTCAAGGACTTCCCAAGACACCATCAACATAAAATCCTCAGAATTAGCAAAGAGAAGCATTGTTACACAATATTATTATAGCCATTTTCATCTTTCTCCAGCCCAGTTCTGTGTATTTTCAGTGCCTTTGATATGTCTCGTGATCACTCATTTATTGATCTTTCCTAACATTGCCTAGAGAGTCATAAAGTTTGTGGCAGTGTACAATTACTTTACAATTTATTATCTTGTGATAATTTATGGCAGTAAATACTTGTGGTGGTAGGTGTAAAATTAGATACTGTATCAGTGATTGGAGGGAATAAGATAAATGGAATGAGAGAGCGAAGGTAAGTTCAAGACACTGATTGAACTGTTGAGTTTTGTCGATTTTTCACTTAGAATCTACCAAATTGCACAGACACTTTGGTCATTGCTAGAGGCCATGTGAAATAAGTTATTATCTGCCCTGTAATGTCACTTTCCAAATTCTCAACAAAAATTGGAGCATAGAATGATGACAGCTTATGCAAGTTAAGATTCCCCCTGTGTCATTTCAGCTCAAGAAGTGGCATGCCTAATGAAAAAAGAGAGAAATAGAGCTATTCTGTCTCCTCTTATATGCTTTTGGATGCAGAGAAATGATCCATTTTTGTACTCAGGCCCAGTTAAATGCAAAAGCCATGTATTGAGTGAGGACAAAAATACAATAGCTTAAAAGTAAAGAAAAAGATCATTAGATCACGTTACATGTTAAAAATAAAATTAGTTACATATTTGTTCTTTTGGGTGGAGTTGGACCTGTGGTAGGTAAGGCCCAGTGAGGGATATTTATCTCTTCTGAAGTCTTACTGTATCCCAATTTAGGGAACGTTTTAGTATTTGGGTGTAGGTACAAGTTTTTTGACTGGTAATTGGTAGAACCAATTTTTTTCATTTGTTTTTTTGTTTCACTGAAATATCTCTAAAGCTCATTGATTTATGAATTCCATACAATGTGGAGCTTTTCCTCTTTGTCCTTACTGTAAATGTTTCATGAATGTGCCTTTTTCATTTTTAACAACATGCTGTAGGACATTGCTGGTGCAAGGGACGCTTATTTCTTGCACCTTACAGTAAATCTACAAATTTCAGAGAAAGGGTTGTATATTTTTTGCACATTTTCAAGGTAACTTTGACACTGATGAATGTGTTGGTTGACAGAACTGGTCATAATGCTGAATAACAGAATATTGGTTAATTAAAAATTCTGTGAGGTTTAATCATGAGGCTACTGCTCACTTTTATATTTAATGGGCATAGTAAAGAATTTGTGTGAAATTCCAGAACTGTATTCTAGAGCTTTAAAAGGAGAAATTCCATGGGAAACATTTCCTTACTCTTCTTTTACTTCTCTGTAAAGTTTAAGTTTTTTGCTACCTAGTTCAGTTTCTGAAGCAGACTTGAAAGCTGTTGCTTTTTCAATAATAATTGTTTTGCCTGTTTCTTTACTATTACAGAAAACTACTTATTATCTCCCAGGACATTCCTGCATGTTGCTGCATGAAATATCATCTTAAACGGGAAGAACTGTGTTGTACTTGCAGTTTTAGAAGTTTTCTTTCTTTTACATCTCTTTCTACCTTTTTCAATATTTGGTCCTATTGTAAATCCTCTTTGTGTTAAATTAAAGACACCAACAATTAACCAAAATGCTATTAATGCAGGGAAAGTCATTCAACTGTCTTTAACATAACATAAGCAGTGCCTGCTTTCTTATTTAGTGGATAGGTATAGTTATATATATATTATGTGTACATCTATATTAATATATGTGTATATATCTATATATGTGCGTATATGTATGCATATATATTTAGCAAAAGAACCTTCCTATCCTTAATTTAGTTCCAAAACATGAAAAAATTTATCACTGCATAGAGTTCTAAAATAGAGAGGGAAGAAGAATGTGATTAGAATTTTTGAAAGAAAGTAGCTCTAAATTTTTGTTTACTTTTTTTTTTAATTGTTTTTCCCCTAATGAAGTTGTGGGTTATTTTTTTTTTCCAAAACTGGACATGAGGTTTTATGATAACTACAGTTTTATTAAAGATTTAAAGTTTTCTCATGAACACATAATAATTCTGGCAGATTGCTTTTAATATGGACAGAAATTGTGAGATTTTTGTAATTTTTTTTTAGTGTACGCAATGTTGTTGCACACATCAGAAAATTATTTGTGTTCTCTTCTCTTGAATCTGCCTGTAGAGTGAGAAGCTGGAACCTTTGTTCCTGGAAAGAAATTGCATTTGATAGTTGCTAGTGTATGCATTAATACATAGGCATGTGTTTTCTGTGAATATGCAGCAACTACATCTTAATATTGCTGATAAGGATGGAGTAATAGGTACTCATGGAACATGGTGTTTTTGGTACCTTGGCTTTTGGGATTCACTACCTGAATTTCCTGTGGGGTTTAGAATCACCTGTCAAAAAATGTGTTTTCTTGTTGTAGCGAAGTTATCTTGGTGGTTTAGGATAGCATAAAACTTATCAAGGAGTTCTGCTTTTTGTTGTATTATTGTTGTATTATGTTGTGTAAAGCAATTATATCATTTGAAGTTGAAACCATTTTAAAGTTCTCAGGAATAATGTCAAGCTCTATAAGCTATATGTTAATCTTTAACATGGTTCAACATTATGTTAAACATACCTTTCTTGGTAGTTCTGCACACATGCAAAAATAAGATTTCCAAGGGTTCTTTTTGTGTTCTGGGTTGCCCTCAGTGTTCCAGGTAGTTAAAGGAGTACATGAGAAACACCTGGTGTGACTTAAAGTTCACTTGACCATCAACTTTGTTGCAGTCTTTGTGCCTGTGCCTGGAGTACTGAGTTTGTCAGGAGCCAGCCTGTGTCTGCGTGCAGGTAAGATGTGTTGCAGAATGTAGACCAAGAACAGACTTCAGGTGTGATCATGCTTGAGGTTCTTTGTATGGAGTATTTGGAGTTTAAAGAAATCACTATGTGATAGATTTACCAAGTTCATTCGTAGTCTTTGGTCTTGCAATTTGACTGTGTTTCAGCTTCACTGAAGCATAATGAAGCTGTTCCATGCCAGTTATTCTGAAGTTTAAGCTGGAGAACTCTGCAGGGCACCTTGTCCAGCCTCCTTCTTGCACCAAGGGGAAGTTAGATGGGGTAGCTCAGGGTCTTATGCAGCTGAATTTTCAAAGTCTCTAAGGATGAAGATTCACAGCCTTCGTAGCTACCTGTTCCAATGCTTGAAGGCTTTCTGAGAATCCTCATTGTTCCCATGTTGTGCCAGACCTTTTCTTCCTGCAGCTGGCCACCACTGGCTTTTGTCCTGTTATTTGTGTCCCAAGTTACACCTCCATGACCCCTGTTTGGTTGTGGATGACTGCTCTGAGATACATCCTTTCCTTTCTTTTCTCCAAGCTTAACAAACCCAGGTCCTTCAGTCTTTCTTCCTGCATCATGTGCTGCAAACACAGGAGCACTTTGAGCAGTCCCTCCTCAGGCGCAGCCAGGTGGGTGTTTGGCCCCTGTTGCTGCAAGGATGCTCACTTGTTCATTTTTGCTGCCCACCACGAGGCCCAGCACCTTCCTTGCAGAGCCACCACCTTATCAGTGGCTGCCCCTGCCTGCCCTGGTCTACTTCAAAAAATTCACCAATAGAGCAGCAAAGGTAGTTTCAGCACTGTTTCTTGAGGTACCATATGGTTGTCTTTAAATTAAAAACCAAACCAACAAAAAACCCCCCAAACAAGTAACAAAATATCCCTCTCAAACCCCCCCAAATACCCACCCTTCATTTTCTAGATTTTTCTAGTTATTAGGCTTTAGGGAAACCACTTCTGACCTAAGTCACTCTTATAAATGTCATCTAAAAAGAATAAAAAATAAAGGTTTCTACATAAATTCTATCAAAACAAAAATTTCCATTAAAACCACTTTATTCATTTATGTGCCTGCTTTTTGTAAAGATCTAAATTTACTTGCATGATTTCACTGACCTTTGTGGTACTAACTGCAGTCTTTAACACTGAGCACATGAATAAGTGTTTTCAAAATTGAGGTTGTAAATAATAAGCTGTTTTACAGGGAGAAATATGTCTCATTGATGTGGTTTTTTGTTTGTTTGTTTTGAAAGATTTTGTAAATTTACAGTTCACATAAATACCTTATTAAGGTCACCATTAACATACCAAGGCATTGCAACAGTGTTTTCTTATTTCAGAATGATCAAAATTAAAAGCACAGAATAATCTTCAAAGAAAAAAAAAACTTGCGCTACTTTTTGCTTATGCTGACTTCAGAAAAATAAGATCTGCAAATGAGGATCCCTTACTAAATACCAGACTACCCCAGCTGCATGCCTTCAGTATTAATTTATTTCATTACCTTTCTTTGTTGGGTATTTCATATAAAAATTGAAATATTGAAATATTTATATTTCATATAAAAAGTGAAATATTTCCAGGAATATTTTTGCTCAAACTGCTTTGTGTTGGTGTTTTGGTCTCCTTGTCATGATTGTAGTGGAGTGGTTACACCTCTGATTTCCTCTGAAGGGTCTGATTTTGGGCTGCTGATGGAAGTGCAATCTGCCTCGTGTCCCCCTGGTCCCTCTGGGAAGTGGCAGTTGTGTTCACGTGCGGCCTCCTGCAGACCATATGCTAGGAGATATTTTCGTGTTGTTCAGCTTGCTAATTCTCATCTGCACTGTTGATCTGCTCTGTTTCACAAATGGCCACTCGAGATCTGAGCAAAGAAAAGTTAGCAATGTTGAAATGAGGTCAGCTGATTTTGTAGCCATGAGAGGAGAGTTGCTGGAAGGTCAAACTAAAATTTTCACTCAAGTGGAAGGGGGAAGAGAAGGAGGAATAGGAGGTGAACCATTTCACAGACAGAGTATTGTCATTAGCCTTTCTTTTTGCATAACAGGTTCATTTAAAAATAACTGCGAAATCATTACTCTTGTAAATCACTTGCATTCTTATTCTGTATATTTATGTCTTGATTCTCAAAGATAATTTCCAGCAGGACATCAGTCCTTGGGATGGAGTAGTAGTAGCCAACAGCATTATTAGCTCTTAGTCTTCAGCTTTTTTTCCTAAGTAAATGACCAGACCTCACAAGAAAACCACATAAAACCACGTGCTGAAGGTCCTTTACCTCACCAGCCATTTGCCAGCCCAGTTTCACTTCCAGCAAAGTGAATTATACTGATATTTCATTTGGTATTGAGAAGAGAGAAGAAAAACTTTGAAAGTGCCTCCTAATAAGATATTAACACCAGCTTGGTTATGTCTTGAAAACTGAGACCGGTGCTGCTTTTAATGCCAATTTCTACAGTACTTGAATTCTGACTTTAGACTCTGACATTCAGGTCCTCCTCAGCCAGTACTTCTGATAACCTTTAGAGAATCTTTTGGAGAGGTAAAATAAAGTGTTCTTATAAAAAACTAGAAGCAATGTTGGCACCAACCTGAATCATCTGAGAACTTGAATTTTCCAAAATTGGAACTGGCAAGACAAGATTGCAATGCATATAATCTTCAACATCTGATTTTCAATTGTGTACTTGTTTAGAATTTTAACATAGATACAATATTAATTTTAATGCTAACTAATGATGCCATCTAATGACATACTAATTTTATTTGAAGGCTGGAGATATATTAGACAAAATCCAATCTGCCTTATGTCATCTCTAAGCAGGTATCCTTTTTGTTGGGGAAATATTACTGTGGTCAGAAGTAGGATTTCATATGGAAAATAACAATTTTTTAATGTTGTTGAGCCAGTCGGTAGGATGAGTGCTATAAGAACTTCTGAATAATGCCATCTGGAGCTCCTGAAGTCTGCCTCAGAAGTATTTGGCAGTTGACTTCATCAGGTCATTATGTCATTTTCAGATCAGTGGAGAGGAAAAAAGTTGGGATTCTTCCAAAATTCTGTCTTTCAGTTTGGAAACAGTATTTCTATGTGTTGCATTTTTTTTCCAAAAGTAGTAAAGTAGGATAAAACTGTCACATGTGCCTGCCAGTCTGGTAGAAGCTTGGCAAATATTAAAAGATGGATTTTTAAATTTTTCCCCCCCCTTGAACATGGTGACATACACAATAAATTATGGTCTTTGGAAGTGGAACACCATCTGAACATACTGTCAAAAAAATTTTGGTGTAAATCTGTCACTGGCTTTGGTAATTTAGCAGCAAGGTTACACGAAGAGATGGTGGCTGCTCTCTTCCCTTTCTCTTAACAAACTTGCATGGGATTTAGGAAACAGCTCAGTTCCTAGCCCGAAGAGATTTTCCCAGGATTTTCAGACATCTCCAGTTTCCCTGAGGAAGGTGGCCCTTTGATGCTGCTAGAAGTGTGTGGTGCTGACCTTCAGCTGAAGCAGGAGCCCAAAGCTGGCTGTGCGGTGGTGCAATCTGTGCCCCCCTTAGCCAGCTCTAGGCAGTACCGTGGGGAAGAGCTCCTCCAAACACTCTGCTTTGCTCTCCAGTCTGCTGCTCAGCATGGGTGCGCTGGGACTGCGGGCATTGCAGTGCTAAGACCTGCTTGAGCCGAGTGGGCAGTGCCAGAGTGCTTGTTGCAGGTTTGCACCGTGGTGTTTGCTCCTCTCACCCCATTTCTGGTGTGCCCGGAGTCCATGTGGGCAAGGGACTGCCACAGCTCACCAGGGAGCTGAGGCACACTCAGGAATTGCAGAATGGGTTGGCTGAGGCTGGATCCAGAGCAGAACAGCACTGCAGGGTTTGGAGCTAGAGCTTGTTTATAATCAGGCCATGGTTCAAGGAACAAGTCATCTTTTTTACTTTTTTTCTTTTTTTTTTTTTCTTCTCTTATATATTTAGGGTACTTTTGAACTTGTGCTTTTTGTGACTTGAAAGCTTGAAGGAGATGAATTACTCCAGTATGCTTACTCTTGGAAGCTTCAGCTGCTGCGGAGCGAATGCCAGCCTGCCTGCTGATGGGCACATCTGTTATATTTTATCTGTTTTGTAATCCAAATCTTTCTGAGACCATTTCTGTCCATATACAGTCAATCCAGTTGTGCCATTAGCATTTGAGTACAGATGGCAAGTGTGCTCATAATAATGTTCCTGACTGCAGCTTGGGTTCTGTGAGACAAAGATTGGCTCTTGCCATTTATGAACACAGATTTTTTTTATTTGATTTTGTTAGACTTCTGCTGGGCTTTGGGTAGATGTAGTCTGAAAAAGTAGTTTTACTCTGAAGACCTTTTTTCTTTGAAGATGCTGCTAATTCAGACCGTCTGATGTTCCTGAGGAGCCCATCCCACTGGATTTAATCATTGTGAAGAATGTGTTAGTCTGAGAGTAATCCCCAGGGAGATGGCAGAAGCTGACTGTGCATCAATGAGACCTTGGTGAAAGTTGTGAGAGTGACTACAGAAACTGGAGACCTCAAAAGTAGTAGTGAGAATAAATATTTAGACTGGAAAAGCTCTCAGATATTTTAAACAGACTTTAAAAAAGTGTATTTATATAATACAGCTATATCAAAAATAATTAATTTTTACTATAGTCTGACAGAAAATTAGGTAACAGCAGAATGTTACAATCCTGCCAAACTATCCTTGTTAGAGTATAGGAACAGTACCAGAGCAGTACAGGACGTGAGTATCCTATAATTAATCTTGAAATTGTAGGCGATTTTCTCCTGGGAGTTATTTAAATAAACAAAAAACAAAACCCAAAAAGCACAAGCAATCTCATTATCTGATACTAATGCAGCCAAAAGAGAAATGAAATTTACTCTATAAAGTATCTACTGAGTAATTTGTCACTAGCAGCAGCCATTAGTTAACACTGTAAGTGCCACCATGATTCTGACTAAATAGCACTTGTTAAGTTTTGTTTAAATACTATAGCAGTAATTATACTGATGTATTTAGAAGCTTCAGCATAAAAGTGACTGATTATATGCCTTTTATAGAGGAGATGAAAAGTGAAAACATAGTGGTTAATTATGACGTAGACTTTTCATGGCTTGCACAGCTGTATTAAGAGAATGAAGACAGCTGCAAGAATAAGCTGCAAAAACAGTTTGTTTAGCTTGCCTGCTTCCTAACTACACACATGGCCTTCTGGAGGGAGGCAGCTGGTATGGAGATGTTTCATCTTGGTATCTGATCAAAAAGCACTCCCAGCACCTTCTTGGTGGATGCAGAAGCACCCAGGGAGTGCTAATTTAAATTAGGAAATATTAAACACCTGTACACCTGTATGTGTGTAGTAATCCTCCATCCTGATATTTCCAAGTCCCAAAAATACTTTGGTTTCACTGCATTTTTAGACATACTAGTGACAAGGGTAGCTATGTAGAAGGAGAAAAGAAGGTGAACTTGTAGGAAGAATACCTAAAACACCTTTCTGAAACAAAGACACAGTGAATAAACTTGGAGTGTTGTTTTATGAGCCATAATTTGAAGTTGTTTGCCTTTGAAGGCAAGGCTTTTTGATCTATATTCTGCTGTTGACTAGATTTTTATCTTTTACGAGAGATGAAAGTAGCTTAAATGAATCTGCTAAAACAATGGAAAGGTACTTGAGGGAGGTCTTATTTTGGAAAATAGAGGTAATCTGCAAAAAGTAGAGTAGTAGAACTCTCATGTTGTCTGTGTAATTTGGGTAAATTTAAAAAACCTTTTAACTTCTTTTCACAAATTAGAATATCCATGTTTTCCATGGTTTCTTCCCATGTATGAAACTTAGTTTGCACATGTAAGTGGAAAATAGAAAATTAGTTTTAAGCTTAAATTTTAAAACTGTGGTCTTACAAACCAGAAATGTTTCAACTTGTAAAAGTTGCTAATTACTGATTAAAATATTTGTACTTATTTTCTTATTCATGTGATGGGAAAGGAGGAATAAAAAGTGTTTGGTGAAAACATTTTCTAAATGATTTTTTTCCCCATAAGAGAAAGCAGGGACTTCTTTTTTCCAACTGACTTTTTTCTCCATCCCATTCACTTCAACCTTTTTCAAAATTGAAAGGAGATGTAAGTCATAAACTCTAAAATAAGAAGAAAGAGTAAAACTTCATCTTTGTTAAGTAAGAAATTTAAACTCCTGCTTTTGGAAATGGAAATGGAAAGTATGAGTAATGGGATATGAAAGAGTATAATTCAGGGAGAAGAAAGGCCTTTTATTAAAAATTCATGTATTGAAAAGTTTCACCACTACTGTCAGTGACTGACTGCAGTTGATACTGAATTATGTCTTGTAAAAATGGTATTTTGTTCTAAAAATCCAAGAACCAAAAAGCACAGGATAATACAGAATTAAATTGCAAGTTGCTTTTTCCCAGTTCAAACTGGTGAACAATCATGAATTCAGAATTTTAGGAATTTTGTGTTACGTTTTCACGCTTCTACATTTATTTTCTGAATACAGTAGTCAGTAAATCATTACTCCACAAAATAAGTAGGTGGCCATTTTGACAATCTCACCTACATTTCAGTGTAAAATATAATAATAATAATAATCCCATCTACAACCAGCCATGTTGTCCGTCAGTACTTGTTAAGCAGTGCCCAGTTGTGCTGCTGTAGTGGCAAAATTGAGAACCCTCATTATCCATGCAATAGTTTTCTGATTGGAAAACCTTTGCAATCTACTGTTCCAAACCCAAATAAATGCAGTAAAATTATGATCTAACAAAGGAAAAAAAAAATAACCTGAGAGATATGACATCTGAGGTTTTTGTGCACAGAACTACTGCATGGCCACATGTGGAAATGGGAAAGGTGTTTGTAGGTGTTTGCTGCCCCGGCTGTTTCACTGTCTGGGTAATGCTGTTACACTGTTCTCCCTGCTGTGACACACATTGCTTACCTTTATTCACTTTGTCTTAGATACTCATTAGTCAGGAGATGGTGACCTATCAAAGTTTTCTTAAATGTGCTGTCTGATCTTGGTCGCTCATACAGGAGAAGGATACTGCAGGACTGCGTTTGTAGAAAAGGTTTGAACAGTTTGTTCCTTAAACTTAGACCTGTTCTGGGATTCTGGGAAGCTCTCTGTAGCCTCACACAGGGCAACTGTTTCGCCGTTCATTGTGCTCATGCTCCCCTCTTTATTATTCAGCTGTGTCTGGCTATGCTCAGCTGCATATTTATGCTAAAATTCTGCAAGATCACTCTGCATTAAAAATAAGGAATTTGTGATATAGAGTTGGGCAGCTAGCTGCTTTGTTATTCTGAGTCCCTGCATGATACCTCACTCAGAATTTCATCTGGGGGCCAAGTGTGCCACAGGCAGATAGGTGATTCTTTCTGAGCTATTTAGACAGAGCTGTGTGCTTACAGAGAGAATAATCACAGGCCTCCTCACAAACATAATAATTTAGAATTGTGTATAGGGTGTTTTTGTGTGTATATGCATGGATAAATAAAAATAATATATCTTACTTTGGCCCAAGTATTTTATTTGGTTCTGCACAGTAAATGGCAGAAAATGTTTCCTGGTTGCTTTCTCTCATTCCTTGTTAAAGAAGCCAGTCTTGGGAAACTGTCTGGCATGATGACTAACAATTAAAGTTTCTTTATCATTTTTCATTATGTTTCTCCATGCATCCATAAAAATGGGGAAACATCTCCATAGCCCTTCTTTTGTTGCTGATATATTTGCAAATATACACTTGCAAATACACTGATAATTTCACATTGAGCTTCAAAAATCTGATATTTACACGAGACTAAAATAAAATTAATCAATGTCCTCTTCTTTCCTTTTTTTCTCTAATCTCTTCTTAATGTGGTGTTCTTCTATGCATATATTAGAACTGGAGTTTTATTGGTGGGCTTTTTGTTTGATTTTTCTGCTGTGATTAATCAATATTTCCTTCCTCACTTAATTTACCTAAAAAGTGTGTTATGAATAGAAACAATACTATAAAGCAACAGAATGGGAGAAAAATAAGAGCTTTCATTTGCCTTAATGAGCTAGGACTGTAGATTCAGATAAAACTTTTGCAAACCTTGAAGGAGAACAGGAAATCAGCTTTTATATAGTGCTGTTATGTACATGTGGATGAAAATAAAAAATAAAATGGGATGAATAGTGAGCTTATGGGGGGAAAAGTGCACAAAAATGATACACAAAATAGTATCCTTTTCATTTAATGAATAAGTTGATAAGCTAAGTGGTATTCAGCTTTAAGAACTGAGTTTGGCTGAGGGTTCTTTTTGACTTCAGTTAACAAGGCATAGCAGCTGACTTAATTTTTTTTCCAGTGATCTCACAGACATTGAGTGTATAAGCATTTTCTGTATATGAGTAAAAGTACTGAAGGCTTAAATAGAAGCACATATTTGCAGCTGTTTTACATAACATCTGGATTTCATCCACGTTCCCAGCTGTAATGTACATGGAATAAAAGAGGGAAAGAGAAGAGAAGGATTCCAGTAGATTGTGTCATCAAATGACTATGACTAATTTAAACATTTAGGTATTAATAGTGGTACAGTACTCTGAATTTAAAGGGGAAAAAAGCAAGCTTCTACCTGCTTTGACTCCCCAGTAATGATAGAAATAAATGACAGTGGTAAAGGAGGATGAAATGAAGTTCTTGTGTTCTCATGTTAAGTACTAAAATCTAGACATTAATGGTGAACTGTTTAGTGCACTTAAAGAAAATAAGCTGTTTTCTTTAGCTCTGGAGGTCAGTAAATGTTTTCAGGTTTTGGTTTTTTTTTTGCTTTGACTTAAGATATCCATTGTACTAAAGGTGTAAGATTTTATTGTGTTAGCAATATAAGACCGGTCTTCCAGCCCAGACTGGTTCGTAATATGAGCCGGGTGAAAAGATAATTACATGCTCTGCTGGAAAAGGGGATGGGGTTCTCGTCATCTTTCAGGATTTATCTCTATGAGTAGACAGGCACAGTATTTATCATTAGTTGCTTTTGTTAATTTATAATTGTTATTTTAACTCCTGCCTTTTCACAATGATGCACAATTATTTTGGCTTGTAACCAGAATTAGAATAAATATTATTAAATAGAAATTTATAACACAAAAGGAAGTGGCTTTTGCTTTCCTCTTCATACTGTAAAAGCTTTAGGGGATGAATTAAACAAGTCCTTGGGATATTTAATTGGGAATTGCTGGTAAATATTGACTTTGCTCAAAATTTATGTGGTTCTCTTTTTCAGTAGCATTAACAAAAATGTTGTCCTGTGAAAGGAATTATTAGAATTGAAAATAAGAACAGCTATAACTAAATGCCTTCCCTGAGACCCAGAATATTGTGTTTGTGAATGGCTTTGGGCTTAGCTGTGAGTAGATACCCAGATTTGCCAACTTCTGATCCCTAGTAATCCCATTCTTCACCAGGCATAAGTGCTTGAGGGATGTGTACTGGGGAATGCTGTGTGTCTCCTGGAGAAGGAGGATGGTTTTGTTATCAACTTGAATTTTAACAGCAGCCACAATGAAAGCAAGTGATTTTGCAAATGGATAAAGTGGGTTTACTGTCGTCTGCAGAATGTACCAGGAAACAGAATGAAAACCCAGTCTTCCAGCTGTTGGGGGTTGGAGGGAGTTGTATATGAAGAATTGCCAAAGTAAAGAACACAACTGTGCTTCTAGACCCTTTATTAATCTATACTATTTTTACTTTACAAAGGTTACCTTGTTTCAATTGAGCTTTTGCCTAACATTTTCCTAGACCAGTCTCTAGAAGTAGTGAGGGTAATAAGCAACACTGGACGAAGTGCAAATGCAGATCCTTGTGGAAACTTGCACTCCTTGTGGGATGTCTCCTAAATGAAACCTTATCAGTACTGCAAATGTCTGGAATGCCCTAATACATCTTCATTCTTCTGTCTGCTTCTCTCACAGTGAAGAACCACTCTTTTAGTAGGTGAGATGATTATGGTGTAGAGAACAGCTGAAACACTGGGCTCACAGGAATGAATACCTATATCATCAGAAGGAAGGCTTCTGTTAGCTCCAGCCGGTAAACTTAAAGGCATTGCTCTCTACCAGAGTGTGAAAAGGAATATGTTGACTAGTGGCTATAAGATATTAGTGGCTCTCTGATGGTGTGCATAGGTGATGTTGCTAAGAGATGTGAACTGCCTTAAAGCCAGAATGGCCCTGGAGTGCAGCTGGTGCCAGCCTGGGTGCAGTGAGGATGGCAGAGGAAGCAGCAGGAGCGGGGCTGGCATCGTCCCCCGTGCCCCACGGAAGGGCCCTGCTCTGGGGATGCTCACAGCTGCAGGAAGCTGGGGAAGAGTAATGGAGCCAATGGGAAATCCAGCCTGTGGGGGAGAAGGAGGGCACTTTCTGTTCTCCTGATGTGTGGAATCACTTGGGATGCTGGTGGTGAGATTTTTTTCCCTGTTCTTTTTGGTACTCTTAAAGTCTGTTTAACATCTCTCAAAGTCTCTGCTGAACTGGAGCATAGTTTTGACCTTTCCATTCCAAGAATGGTTAGTTCTGATCCGAGGACATCCTTGGGTTGTAATTTGAAAAATCCCTGGAACTGTGCTAGTCTGAATCTGGCACATTTTTAATTTCTACCCTTAATTTCTTTTTCTGCTAGTAATGATTCTAATGGTATGGACTTGTTTTAATACAGCTGTTAGCACTGTTGACTTCATGAATGCCTCTGATATTTGATGTATTTCACATCCATCCCTTCTGAAGTGGGCACAAAGACTTTCATCTTTATTAGTTTTAGGCCTGCAGCTTCAAAGATAGCAGAAACAATTTCTGCTCTCCTCTTCCAATTTGGTACAACAAGAATCTTCCAGAGGCAAATGTGCATTCCCATGAGCTGAGGGTATGTGATCACTTTAGCCTTCATCAGATTTGGCTGATTTCAAAATGAGATGATGACTTATTTTGTTGTTACTCCTTTTAATTATTTTCTCACTTTCCCTTGTGCTATGAACTCCCTGGGTCTTACAAGTAGATTTGATGTTACTTCCAGAAGTGCACTTAGCAGTAATTAGACATACCATAAAAAATTAAAAGATTAGGATGGGATCCCCGTCCAAGAAAACTCTTTCTTTTTTTTTTAAACAGTGTTAAATCTGAAAAGACATCACAGAACTACTTCTGCTGAACTGTGAAGTAACAAATAGTATTAAATAGTGGAAGAATTTATATTTTTTCACCAGTTCTTCAGTAAATGCCTGTATATGGGTACATGCGGTTTGTCTTTGCAACAATGCAGCTCATCAGTCATCCTCCTCTTCATATAAGAATGTTTACATAGTTTAGGTGAAAGTTCTGTACATAGGTATTTTTTTAAATAATAATTAAAACCATCAGGTCTTTGTATTGGGTGTATCCTGCTGATAATCTAAAAAGAGTTAATTACTTTTAATAGAGCGAGCTTTAATTCTCTTTAAAATATACAAAATAATGAATTTGAAACCAGAATAAAGTTAGTAACCTATGAAGGAATTTATATCTATTAGCAAGTCTGTCTTTGTTAGATTTAAAAGAGAAGACATGTTTGAAAGTGGGGTTTTTAGTGCTCATGGTCCTGCACTGTTCTTTGAACAGTAACACCTCAAATTAAAAGTTATTTTGAAAACTTTTCTCATTGCAGAGAATCTCCTAAAGTTGCTGAGAAATCAAGTATTTCAGCTACCTTCAGTTCTATGCAAATAGGTGATACCATGAAACACCAATCCTCCTCTTTCTGCTTCTTCTGAAGACCTAAACCTAGAGTGAGGTGAACTTAAGACACCTCTAGATTAAAAGAAATAATTCCTGACCTTTGCTTTTTTGAGCATCTTAAAAGACACTGTATGTGATGCCCATGTTTTAAAGAATCTGAAGGAATAATGTTATCAGAAGCAAACTTCTTTATTTGGAGACTAAAAAAACAAATTGTGTTAATTTGAAGTGCAATCAGCTAGAGGTAAATCAATTACTTCCCTCAAACTGATTCAGTGAGGAAGGAGTCTTAAAAGAGTGAAATCAGCAATCATCAAGTCAGATTTGCTAATGTGATAATGTAACTTTTCTGCTTTTACAGAAGACATGAAAAATTTAAAACATGTTAATATGCTGTTTCAAAAAAGTCTAAAACAACCAGGAACTGAAACAACAAGACCACCCTCACCTACCCCCAAATCCTAAACATTCTCAGTTGATTTTCATTCAGCAGTCTTTGGTTTTTTTTCAGCTTCATAGTGGAGGTAGTCAGCATTTGGCATCTGATGCTTCATTTTTCTTTATAGCAGTGATGCTTTGATGTGCAGATAATACTTTACCTGTGGCATATTATAATCTTAACTTCAAGATTTCAACTTCAAACAAAACATCTGCCATAGCTCTTTGGACCTTTCTACTTATTATTTTTTTAACTGTGCAATTTTTTAATAAAATAAACTTTTGCTAAGGTGCCTAGAAATAGAAAAAAAAATATTAGCATGCATAAAAATTTCAGGAAGCTATTAATTAACAATCTTCAGATTCATCTTGAGCATTCTATGTGTATGGAATTCTTCATGCAATGCTATGGTGGACTGAGTAAACAACATTATGGACCATCAAAGTCTGTAGACACTGATATTGCTAAAATTCTACAGAGGGAAACTGATTAGATATGAGAAATATTTACTTTCTTCTTCAGCCATCATGTGTAATATATATATGTTTAGTTTTTGCAGAGCATTTATCGCCAAGTGATTCAGACATCCCCTTAATTGCAGTACTGGACTAGATTAAGCATGTATTAATTGTTTTGTTCCTACTAATTTAAGTGAAGGCATAAGCTTGTGGGCTTGATATTCCTATCTTGTTTGTTTTGCAATTGAATTACTAACTTCACCTATTAGTCTTGAAGTTGTTGATAAATGCCTTCTGTTGGGGATGCATTGGAATTCTTAGGCATAAAATTATAAATGAAGTGTGCATTGAGATGTGAATCTTTACAAAAGCTATTCTCTTTCATACAGTAACTTACTGCTATGCCCTGGAAAAATGCAGTGCCTTAATATAAGACACAATTTCATTTAATTGAAATTACTATAGTTTTCTTCTATTTTAAAATATAAATAACTCTTACAATTACAGCACGGGGATTAACACTTGAATCATTCTGTAGTGACTCCAAGTGTAACTATGGGAAAATTATTTCTATTTACCTTCTCTTTGGTAAACAGAGTTCTGGCATTTCATTTCGTTCTTGTCTTCAGACTCATGTGATGTGATGTAATGTGAACTTTGAATTCAACTTGTCCAAACTGCTCTTAAAAAGTGCAGTTCTGTGCCTGTTAAGTAAATAGTTCTACCTTTCTCCCCAAGGAGTTCAAATGGCAATGCAAACTGGCATTCAAAGCCCCTTCCAAATGTGAGTGAAGAGACTGGAAAGTGGTTTTCATTAGGTATCCTAACCTAGTTTACTGTTCACCTAGGATAAATTATCAGGAAAGCAGGTCTTATTTACTGGTGGACAGATGGGTTTCAACTTCCTTTTTCTACCTCTGTTGAGGCTGAGATTGAAGGCGCTTGAGAGGATAGTTTCCACCCTGTGATATTACACACTTCTAACCAACTACACACCTGTAATCCCTGTGCTATCAATCAATTTTGGAAGCCTGTTCCGTGGCCTCAGGTCAAATGCAGTACTTTCCAGGGAGTCAGAGTCTGTCTGTACAGAAAGTTTTATTGTGTGAAAAAACCTCAAATTATTTGTGAACAAATAAAATCATAAGTTAACATGGGAAATAAGGTGAACATTGGCAGCTCTGGGGAGTAAAGCCTAAATCAGTGTATCAATATGTTTCTGAAGACTGCAGCACTGCATATAACATTTTCAGTGGCACAAATGGTGACTGATGGGTGCTTGGGCCCAGCTGTCAGTCCTCCTTAAAGACACCTGCTATACTAGGTTAGCAAAAGGGTCTTTTTGAAGTGTTTTTACATAAAATACCATCTGTCTATGCTATTTTATACCCACTAGCCTATGGGATAGAGGTCTCTTATGGATGCTCCAGTATGCCTTTATAGTCTTTGGAAAAATACAAAGGTCACAGCAAAATAAGGATAAATTGTTTGCAAACATGATGTTATTGTTCATCTGGCTTCCCTGAAGAGTAAGGACTGAATGGCCAGTTAGGCTCATACCACTTGCAATTACCTGAAAAGGGAAAGTGTTTTACTTATTTAGAGAGAATGGCAAGAGTTCTCTCCCTGAAGCTAGAAAATCTCTCTGTCCTGAGAAAATTCTCATCAGTTTGTCTAAATATCAGATTCTTGTCATTGTGGCCTGTCTATAAAAGCAAATTCTGATTTTCACATGTGCACAAGTTCAATAGCCAGCAGGATCAGAGATGCATGATAACAGAGTTGTAAAAAGTATCAATTCTCCATATGGTATTTTTATACTCTACAAAACTTTCTCATTTTGTCCTTGCTGATCAACAGACTGTCTGCTGTACCTGGATTTGTGCTTCCTTTTTAAATTTCTTCTACACATGCAAATACTGTCAAGTGTTGCATGATTTAGCCTTCCGTTCAAAGACATTAGAAATTAATGTTTCAATTTTGATTTTACTGAGTTCTGTCTGCCTGAAGGTCTTCCAGTTCAATAACGGTTGCATTGCATTAAACTCTTCAGATCTGTATTGATAATACATGACTGCTTCCTGTGAAATCATCTTGTAGGAATCAAATTTTAATAAGGTGAAGACATAATATTATTCCAAAAACTTTGTTTTAACAGACTAACACCAGATAAAACCTTTTTTTGCTTAAATGAACATTAAAGATGTAACATTTTTGTGTCTCTGAATTTGGAAGTATAGTGTAGTCTAGTTCAAAAAATACATAAAGAGATACCAAATGATTTCTTTATAATATTTTCTTTGCTTCTCTTGCCTTTTTAACGCAAGAATATGCTGGAGGTACATATTGTGTGTATGTGAGGTAAGCCTGGGACAACTTTCAGCTGGTTTTTGGAGTTTCCAGTAGCAATGTCGCTTCTGTACTGAGAGTTTTGCTTAGGACCCTCTGCATTTTTTTGATCGTGTACTGAATGCCACATGGGCTTTATTCTTATAGTTACTCTTGCTGTGTAGGTAGAACTAGCCCTACATGGGCTGCATTCCTGCCTTCAGTTGTAGTGCACAAACCCTTCAGTCTCTGGTTTCCTTTTATGTCCCCTCTTACAGAACTTCATCACTGTAATTTTCTGGCTAAAAGTGTTTGCAGTAGTGCTTTTCAATATGGTCCTGGGTAGCACTTTTTTTTTTTTTTTTTTTGAGAACTTAGACTATTACTGATGATCTTCATAAATGTTTGAATTGGTACATTTATAGCATACTCTACTGTGTGAAGAATTAAAAAAATAAAATCCATACAAATAGCAAAACAATGCAAACAGCAAACCAAAGCGTTTCAGGGCTGGTGTTTCTAAAGATTAAGGTGGTTGTTTTATCTTTTTTTTTTTTCTTCTTCTTTCCACCTCTTGAAACATGGTCAGTCTGGGATTATTTTTTTCATTCTGAATAATACCTAAAATGAGAGAGAGCTGTTTAACACATTCTGTATCCATAGAGTCTATTTATTCAGACTGAATTCCACATGGACCCTGGATAATCTTTTTCCCAAATGTTTACTAGTATCTGCTCTTAACAAGTGCTGCACAATATAAACTGAAGGTACCATAAAGAAAAGGGGTGTAATAAAATTAAGCCTTGCTTTTCAGCAAAGTCTGACTTAAGATCAAGAAGTGCAAGTTTCAAATGATTTGGCTTTTAAAGAATTTTTTTCTATAAAGGACATGAATCACATGAATTTAAAAGCACATGAAGAGCCATAGCTAGTATTAAGAAATGAGCTACAAGTAGGTTTTAATATATGGCATTGAAACTAATGCTTTTTAATGGAGAGGGAAGTAAATCCAGGTTCATTTCACTGTTTTGCTGAAGTTATCTTCTTGCACTTGTAACCACTCTGTGCCATGCACAGTCTGGAAAATCAGGGAAATACTGCTCTGTTTCCCTGTCCCTTCCTATCTCAGCTGGTATGTACAGCTTTCCAAGACAGACTGGCTGATACTGTGTGGACATGTGTGTGGTCTCCAGTACTAACAAAGCTAATTTTGGATGTAACTTCTAAGCACTGTTGTAATAAAATTGAAAACAAATTGGAAGCACTGGGCTCAAACATTTATATGTGATTATTTTTACATTCACTTGTGTTTCTGTTGTTGCTGTACATACTATTTATAGTTGTACTTCCTGTTGATGTTTGTTTGCATGTCAGAATTCAGTTATGTTTTTCAAAACTTTTCTAAATCAGTTCCCATAGGAAAAAAAGAAACAATTATTTTTAGTAACAGAACTGGAAAGATTACAGATTTGAAAGTACTAATATTTCTTCACCCAAACCTCCCAAACACATAAGAATTCAAAAATACTTTTTTTTCTTCTTCTTTATAAAGTAAATAAATAACTTTGTTATCTCTTAGTATATATAAATATCTCCAGCTGGGCAAACCTTTTCCTGGTTTCCTGGTTAACTGTTTGTGTTTGCTTCCTAGTCCCTCTCAGCATTAAATGTTCCTGCAGGTCTTTTCTACTGAGATTTTTCATGTAGAGCAAGTTGTACTTTTCCAAGGAGACTTGAAGTTCCTTCTATCCCACGCCATATAGTCATGAGTTTGTAAAATCCTGGGTGAGTAGCTTTCAAAAGCCTTTCCCTTCCTGAGTTTTGTTACCATTCAGGACCACCCATTTTACCTGTTCATTATTAAAGGAGACTGAACCTGATGTTCTTGCCTTCTGTGAGATGAAGCTGGAAAATGGATCCATCCCTGCATACTGTTATGTTTTTCTTTAGCTTCAACAGTTTTCAATTGAAATTATTTTGCAGAGAGGGACTTTTAAGTGGAGATTACATAAAATGCTTCCCCCTTCAGTAGGGGAAGAGAAAATTGGAAAACATAAAAAATATTATGTAGCAGATTGATGCTCTGAAATATAGCAGAAAAGAAAAATGTTGAGTGGTCTTGTTGCAGGAAGATGAAGAAGTCATGAAGACCTCATATGTTGAAAAGTGAAGGCCAGGTCTTTAGGCTGATTACATTTGTTGTCTGCCCTGCATATTGTTGATCATAGAGCTGTTTACTATCTGCCAGTCCTTGTTATGGTAGGGGGAGCAATCTACTCAGAATGATGGTTTTTACCTTCTTTCCCTTTTCCTCTCCTCTCTGTCTCTTTTCCACCCTTTCTTCATCTATTTTGTTGTGGCTTTGTTTTTGTCATTGCACTTTTAGGTACTGCTTTGACATTCAGAGACCATATGTAAATGAATTGTAAATAATTCAAAGTAAAAAAAAAAAAAAAACAACAAAAGGGAATGGAATGAACTATAATATAGCGCCTTTAAAACTTCTAAAACACTTTCTGCTGGACATTTGATATCCTTTCCTCTTTATAGCTTTGCACTTCCAGAAAAAAATCATAATTGTGGATTATTTTGATAAATATAATAATAGCATTGGTTTTAGGAAGAGGCCAGAATTTTCTTTCCTTAAGTGATGCCTCTTCTGTCTAAGATGGCTCCTGTCACTCAAGCTAGAGGACAGAGACAGGGAGAAATCCTTGACTAGAGACTGTTCTGTGATGGTTACTGCATAATAATTTTACTAGGAGAAAAACCACTGAGACAAGAAAAAAATGCAAAAAAAAAAAAATCAAAAGGATGAGCTTGGTATTTATTATATCCATAAGAGAAAAGAATGCTTATAATAACTTTAACTGCTAATTTTTTTATTACAGACTACTTTGTTAATTTTTGAATGATCGGTGTATGTATTTGTCTTATGAATATGCAATTCATAAGAATCCTATTTTTTTCAGGGTAAAGAAAGCAGATATTATTATCAGTCCACTATAAAACAATTCTAACAGGTTTATGTATGTAGCATAGATGGAATTCCTTTCATATTCAAGTCAGCAGGGGCTTTAATATTGATGCCAGTGTAGCCAAGACTTTACCTGTGGACATTGGAATAAATGCTTATTGAAACACTCTACCATAATTACATCTTTGAGCATGTGATAACAGCAAAAAGTTACCTCATCTAACATTTAGCAGTAGGAATTCTTTATCTTGGCTAAAATGCAGTATTTATCTAGTTTTAAAAGATATTGAGAAGCTTGGGACCAAGACTGCCTTCCAAAAGAATTTGGTCTAAAAACAGATCTCAAAAGAGGTTACTTTTAATGCAAGAAGATTTACTGTGCAGGAAAAAAAAAACAAACCTACAAAACAACCAGCCAACCAACATACAAATAAAAAACTACCAAAAAAAACCCACCAAAAAACCACCCCTGTTTAATTGCCATTCTCTTCTTTGAGCAGAAGCCAGAATACTAGGCAAAGTGCTGGCAGAATACTTGAAGGTTATAAAGTATGAGCTTGTAAAGTAAAAGTATAAATTCATTTCTGTTTCTTGATGCAATTTGGAATTAAAAAGGTTTTTTACTTTCTGATTAGTCATTATTATCTTCTGCAGGACATTAAATCACACAGCTGTGTGGAAACTTTATTAAATCTGTTACTGCGGTTCCATGCTCTGTCACCCATTGATGTCTTCTCTCCCCTCCACCCCTCTGTCCTCCCTATCTTTTTCGTCCTTTTGTCCTTCCCTGTTGGGCCAGCTGCCAAAACTGTGGGTTCCTGAAGATCAATTAGAGAACTTTTTCTTCTCTGCTCACTTCATCTGTGTTCAGTCTTTAACATAATGTGAAAGGCAGAAAGATCTTTAGCCAGCAGTCAAATAGTGTATGATATTCAGTGCCTAAGGTAACAGTACAAGTTTGAACTCAAAATAGTAACTGAAAAAAAAAAGGAATAGGTTAAATTGTAGGATTTAAAAAAAGCAAATACAGTTTTTCTATACATTCATCTTGAGTTGTGTGAACTAGAATGTTTTCACGTCTTTCCAAGTGTGTGAGTTAAGTATGTGTCAGAGGGAGGAGTAATGTAAACAAAATGTAATATTTATCTATCTTACATGTTCCTACTTTGTTACTTTATGTCCATATGATTCTTTATAAATTGAATTTTCTAATTTGGGGTAACATGTAACTGTGCAAATGATCAGATTTCTAGTTAGAGGTTTAATTTATCATGCTGTGATGTTGACAGATCATGTGTGTGTGTGTGTACTGTGGGTAGTGTTCATCTCTTTCTAATTTCTTGCTAATACTTGAATAATCATGTCAAGACTTAAAATAGGTAGCTGTATCATGGAAGCAACTGAAAATGGAAAACTCACAGAAGATCCAGCTCAAGAAATGTATCCCAGAAAAGCTGCAGACCACACTGCTTAGGGAAGCTCTCTTGGGAGATACAGCAAGTCAGTATTAAGTTTTCTTTTTCTCAGTCATCATCAACTGGAAAAGTTGATGATGAAAGCAAACCCTGTGAGATTCAAAAACATTTCTTGTGCAACTTGAGGCAAAAGTTTGGGAAGAGTAAATTGCTTGCTTAGTTAGGTTGAACATTGGCTGGATGGCCAGGCTTGAAGGATCAGCTGGCTGATGGCAGGCAGTGATGGACAGTGATAAGTCTGGGCTTGTTTTGTCTGAGGAAGAGAACGTTGTGAGGCAGCCACAGCAGGCCCTCAATTGCCTGAAGAGCAGTTGCAAGGGATGGACAAGTTAAACTGTTCCTGGTAATACCAGAATGAATCCTGAAAAAAAAAACAAAAAACAAACAAACAAACAAAAAACCAACCAAACAAAAAAACCCCACCAAAAAGCAACAACAAAAAACCCCAAAACCAAACAAAAACCCCAACAAGAAAAAAAAGACAACATCCAATCCAAAATCCCATCCACCAACCCCCCTTTACCTCCCCAAAAAACCCCAAAACAAATAAACAAAAAAGCCCCACAAAACCAACACAAAATCATGGCTAAAAATTTGCAGCTTGAGAGGATCAAATTCAATATTAGGAAAAAACATCTAAAGACATCCTACCTAGAGAGGCAGTGCAGCAATGGAACAAGTTATCCCAAGGCACTGTGGAGTTTTCCATATGTGAGGGGCTTTGAGCGTTGTCTGGAAAATGCCAACCCTCCAATGACTGAGCTGCTCTGGTGTGAGCAGGAGCTGTGACCTAAGCGGGAGCTGGGACTGGGGGTCTCCAGAGGTCTCTGCATAGCAGCATTTGTATGACTTTGAGTGACTTTGCCCTGATAGCCTTTTTATGAGCAAACAATGTAGAGCAGAGGTATTTGTCTTCAATTTTCTGCCAATAACAGATGATTTTCCAGTTTTTCTTTTGTGCCTGGCAAAAAGAGTTAAATTTCTTTTGACTGTTGTATTCAAATAATAGCTAAGAAGTGCCTGGAGGCAACTGAATCAGAGACAGGTCAGAAAGAGGTACCCCTGCATGGCTTGAGTTACTGCTTTTGAAAGCAGGCTTAGTGCTTTTTGAAATTCTGGTGAAAGAGGAAGAAATAGGATGTTTTGTTACATTTTAAAGAATTTCTTTTACAAAGTCTCAGTTTCTGTACGAATGGGTGTGTTGTAAAAATTATATGGGAATGCTGTCTGGAAATCCTTTCAATTAATTAAAAAACCCTTTTTCCCTCTCAAGTTCTGTGGTAATGACCAAATAGTTACTGGCACATTTTGTTTTACAGTTTTAAAACAGAAAAATCACAAACTGCAACATTTCTGTATATCTGAAAAATTTCTAATGTTAATTGGTAAATATTTGGAGTTCAGACTTTTTTATGTTTGGATTTGGCTTTATTTTTTTTTAAGCAGCGATAACCATATATGTTCTTTCTGAAGGCCTAAAAATTGTTTTTCATAATTTAGGGCTATCAGATGAAATTAACCAAATAATATATATTAAGACTGTGTGATTGGCAGTACTATTGATTAGCAACTGTGATTAGTTGTCCTGTTGTGGAAAAAGTGTAGTTTTAACAAAAGGATTTAAAAACTAATTTTTCTAGAACTGTGTGGCCTTTTTAGTGAATCAGTGCTGAGGTCATTATTCCACCCATGATGCTCCTCTCTTCTGCAGTTCCTCTTCTGTCTTGTCTCCTGAACTGCATGCAATTTGTCTGAGTTTTAACCATGACCCTTGCTAAAATGTAGAGATTACAATGTACTAAGAAAGAGGTATTTGCTATATTTAAAAAGTGTCAGTGCTGATCTTTGTGAAATGTGTTGTGCCCATGGGGGGAAGAGACTTACTTTGAAGTAGGCAGGAATGAGCTTGTCTAGTCGGTGGGTTTAATTTCAGTTTACAGTGGCATCTACTGATCTGTTTGGTGATACTGTGGTTTTTCATCTGCATTACTACATGGGTGGAAGGGGTTAGGCACTGTCGTGCTTTCAGAATGCCTGGAATCTTGTAATTTTCAGGGGCAGACTTTCTGCACTGATGGATGTATAAATCTGGTGATAGCATCTTGTACCACTTCAAAGACGACTGCGGCGACTCATTCTTCAACTTCAGGCTGTGTTAAGTGTGTGCTGTCCTTTCCTAATAAGTGTAACTGTGTCGTATCTCTAGGTCAGCTCAGGGATTTTTCCTGTCTAGTTTGACTCATTTCCAGAACTTTCTCCTGAAGATGATCTCAGTTGCTCATCATCTGCTGAAGGTTTTTACTGAAGATGCAAATGCATTGTTCTGGTCCTTGTCTGTCCCCATTTTCCCAGTTGTCTCCTGGCTGAGATGGTACTTCAATCCTCGTCTAAACTGATGCTCCAGGGTTTTTCAATGCTGTTTGTGCAGTAAAAATTTTTTTTCTATTTTCTTTCTTTTTTTTTTTTTTTGGACACTGGAGGGACATCAGGATGAGCATGGGGAGGATGGTTGTTCATAGAAAGGCAGACAGCCCACAACAGCAATGTATATAGATTTGGAGTTCTGCAGCTGACTGCTGTAAATCTGAGAGAGCTTGTTACTGCCTTTTTAGTGTAACTTGGACTGATTTATACCTAAAATAAAGCCTGGAATTGCAAACTCATTCCCTAAATTTCAAAAACCATAGTCTCATTTTAGCCATGCACAGGTAGCTGTGCTTTTCACAGTCTACTCAAAAGCAATTTTCAGACCATGCATGAACTCAGTAGAAAAAAGCTAGAGTTTTGAAGTACACTGGTACAAATTTTGTAGAGCAGATAAAAAGGAATATTGCAGCTTATCTGAAGAGAAATAACAAGCTTCATTCTCCAGTGACAGCAATTACTTGCCTTTATAGTCATACAAAATAATTCTTTTGTAAGAGAAGAAATTCCACTGTGTGAAAGCAAATATTTGAAATGGAGCAAGTGGTGTGTGTGGAAATTTGATATGTTCATGTAACTTTGTTGTGTATAAAGCAAATAGATATTTTTCCATTACAAATGGAGGAGCTTGAAGGTATTGGAGATGAAGTTCACTAAATAATAGATATGTCTTCATTCTTTTCCTGTTTTTTATTGACTTCTCATTCATGATACTGGACTATTTACAGTCCTTACTTGCAGTGCTGTTATTTTCAGTGCCCTGAAGATGCAAAAAGAAAACACTTTTTAATATGTTGTGAAATATATAATGGTTAGTAATTCTATTTGTGTTTTTAAGGACAAAAAGTACCACTTAGTATAATGTCATCAGATACCACCCTTTGACATGTTTATCTGAAATGGTGGTCCTTTGAATGCTTTGGAAATAGCACTCTGGTGCACTAATCTCTGGGAAAATAATTTTTATTATTGTTGGCTCCTGTGTTTAGCAAGCAGCTCTCAGCTGACAGACTGTACATTATACAAAAATTATTGTGACTCAGCTAACAAAAACCCAATGAAGTATCTAAATTAGGAATTCTGGTTTCGTGCCTTTTTTTCTTATTACTGCATGCTGTCCTTTCTTACTGCAGTCAGTCCTTTGCAAGTGTGTGTGGATGTTGGCAAGACCACGCTCCATTAACTTGATATAAGCAGCTATTCTACTTAAAAGAAAATTTGCCATTTTCATACCAAAAGTAGAAGGCACTAGTCCAGAATAATAGAAGGCAAAAGTTCATCACACTTTAAATTATATTTAATTATTGATTGATTCTTTTAAAATAGCAATGTGCGTCTGTGGCCTTCTTTTCTTGCACTACATTCATTTAGCTGTCAACATTTATATATGGCTATATTAAGGTATACAATTGCAGTGTGTATTTTCATAGCAGACTGAAGTATGTATGCCTTTTATAAATTCAAATGAATGTTCATCAGAATGCTGTTTATGAAGAAAAGTCAGAAAAATAAGGTAAAATATCTAACTGAAAAAACCCCAATGAATAGCTGAGAAATAAGTAATATAAAATCTCCAGTATAAAACTACGACCTTATTTTGTTACAAAATTTATTAATAGCTACCTCTGAGAATTCCTATAATTTACTGAGTGAAATACCAATCTGACAATATACAGGTTTTAGAAAAACTCTTGTCTTATTGTTATTATATGGACTTTTCAAGCAGAAATTCTTGCCAGATGAAGAAAAGCAAACAAGACAAAAACGTCTTTATCTGTGCATACTGTACTGACACTTTGGGAAAAGGAGAAGGAATAAGTATTGATGCCTCTGTTTTCTGTCCTTCCTGTAGGTGTGCAGGACCCTCACCATGAGAAGATAATTACTGTGACTACTAATGGGAGTATTCACAGCCCCAAGTTTCCACACACATACCCACGCAACACTGTGCTAGTGTGGAGATTGGTAGCACTTGATGAAAATGTATGGATACAACTTACTTTTGATGAAAGATTTGGGCTTGAGGACCCAGAAGATGACATTTGCAAGTAAGTTACTTTCCCTTTCACTTAGGAAATTCTGAAAGGAGGTGATTTGAGATGAAGAAAAAAAGTATTGCTCGAGTTTTGCAAAATCGACACTTGCACGTTAATTTATGTATAAAATGCATCTTTTGGAGTATTGGTTTATGATTTTATTTTATTGTGCTAGGGGAGGTTTACATGCTTGAAAGATCTGGGGTGCTCCCATTTTTACTTCTGCATTCAGTACCTAGGCCATAGATACATTACAACTCAAAATGTGACATATTTAATCTCCCACTCAAGTAAAAGTTTTGACATCTGGGAAAATATTATTGACGGAGTGTTAGAATGATGAATGTCTAATTTTTACAGACTAAATTCTGGTGAGTAAGTTACCTGAAGCAGAATTCAGGTCATGACAAAAAGTAGTACACCACTGTTTAGGACACCCCCACGCACTACTCTGCAATATTTTAATGGCCTTAAGTTGTCGAGTTATCTATGAAAAACAACACTTAAAGTACTGTACTAATTGACATTCTTCAGTGGTACTGTTTTTCCACTGACTTCAATAAGTATCTGCATGCTCAGTCACTGGCAAAGGTTTCTGTAGGATTTGTGGAATCTCTGTTTCCTTTCAGGATTCTCAGCTGAAGGCTTTGTAATTTGGGAGAGAAACAGTTGTGACATAACAGGCATCAGCACAGATGTAGTTCTGAACCAAGCCATGTGGTTGATAAAGTTTTGGATGTTTTGTGAGGCAGTAGGAATGATATTTCCTGTGAGAGGGTGAAAGAGGAGAGACCCTAAACTCTTGTATCCTATATTTGTCTGACATCTCAGCAACACATCATAAAAAGTCCTGATGTGTGAATAGTGGTACATTGTCTGGACTCTTCAGTAAATTAAATAAAATATGTTATTTAAATGGCATTTTCTCCTTTGACGTCTTCCTGGAGGAGTACTTCACACAAGATTTTTGTTTCAAAGTAATTTTTGGGTTGTTTTTGTTTTTCTGGTTTGTTTTTTATTTTTGTGTACATCATACACACATTTGACTTGATTCTTGTTTTCAGTTTTTCTAATTAACTGTTATTCCATTGGTTTTACATCTTGTATCAACTTTTGATAACAAATTTGAATTTTTTAGAGGTTACTTTTGCACTTATCCTTAGTTTGGGAGAAGGTGTTTATGACAGATAGATAAATATCTTTTTCTCATAATCCTAAAGGAAGTAATTACCAAGGCCATATCAGTACTATACTAACAACTACAAACATAGGTTTGCTTGAATGAGTGTACTCCCTTTGCACAGTAAGTCTTTTCTTCAAGTAAAAACTTAGCTTGCTTTTTCTTTTCTTTGCATATGGCAGAGTGAAGTGGCAAGTGAAAGAAAATCCAGGTAGGGTGACTCATTCATCCACTTGCAAAAAGAGAAGTAAGATAAGTTAAGATATTTTATAATATTATAACTAGAATAGTATTTTAATTGTGAGTAGATTTATTTTAAGTAAACCATGTGCTAAATACAAAAGGACTGGCAAATTAAGGAACAGTAACAAGTCACTCAGAATCTTATCATGCCCATATTTGTGTGGGGATACCAGGAAGTTGTATGACTGCAATTCCTGATATGTGTTCTGCTGAAAAAATACTGGGCTTTTTGGCTTGGAAAATTAAAAAGAGAGTGATATATCTCTCTGGAAAAGATTTATATTTTTGATTTTAACTCTAGGATTCCTCTGAACTTTAATTTCAGTAGCAAGGAAGAGAAATTGCACCTTGTTTGATGTAAAGGGAGTATAAATAACTAACAAGTTGAGGAAGTCACTAAGAGACAGATTAAATATGTAAAATAATTCTATACAGGTCAAGTAAGTTATCAGTTACCTGCGTAATATCTGTTTATGAGTTGTGTCTTGCATTTCTATTAGAGTTCCTAATAAAATTATTTATACTTCTTCCAATACTTTCAGGAGAAAAACTTGTGTTTTTTTTTTTTTTTACTACATCCCACAGAATTTATTACTGTACTGTGCTTCTGCCATCTTGAAACACACAAATCAGTGCTGTTGATGTAGAGTGCTCAACCATTTTTCCAAAAACAAGTTTATATGACAAAGGATAGAATGAAACATCATGAAGTTTAATGTGTTATAATTCTATACCTTTAGCTCTGACATATGACTGAAACTAAGTAAAAACTGCAGCCAGGAAACATTAGACTTTCTATGCAATGTCCAGTATGTATCAGGATATAATTTTCTCCCTTCTGTATTGTATGAGACAACCTCATGAGTTACCTGCTGTGGTCATTGTCACAGTTTTCAGTCTCTCTACCTGTTTCTTAAGCTGCTCATTCTGGGTAATGCCAGAACTTTCTCCATCATCTCTGCAGACTGTGGTGCCCTGTGGTGTCAGCTCATAGGGCCAATGAGAGAATATCAGCTTAAGGTAATTAGCAGTTTTCACATCTCATAATAATTCAAATATTGCTCATAATTTGGAGAAAAATGAAAGTCAAACATATCCAGTTGTACAAGTGTTTTTTGTTTAACATTGTTCTATAACAGAAACACAATAGTAGTGGTGATTAAAAAATGTCATAGATGTATCCTGAAGCTATGGCAAGTTTTTTCCTGTATCTGACCTTGGAATTCTTCAAAGTCAGTTCTGACATTTCAGGCTATTCAGTTAAGTCTTTTCATCCAGAGCAAATATCACATTTTACAGATATTTTGCAGGTACCAGTCTAGGCTCTACTTCAAATATTTTCCCAAATGCAAATCAAAGTGATCCTGCATGGCTTTTTTTTCCACTCAGTTTTTACTTGCCATTCAACTTACAGTATTAACTAATGTAGTTAATTTGCATTACAAAAAATTCTATGTTAAGGCCAGCCCTTCTGACTCAGCCTCACCTGTATTAAAGTGCACATTCTGCTAATTCTCAACAGTCTCATGCCGTGCAAGTTTAAATTATAGGGTTTTTAGCATAAAATTCTGGTATTTTGTCTGTATTTAACCAGGTGATTTTTATCCTGGTTTTATAATGGTGATGTATTTGAAATTCATGCACATCATGTTTTCATTCCTTTAAAGATAGTCAATGTTTTTTGTTTTCTGTTTTTTTCACTATAGTTCTACTTCATCTGCACTTCATCCTTCCTATGTAGAAAATGATAAGAATCCCACTGTGTTCTTTCCAAAGTGAACACAAACTCCACTTTTTTTGGAAACTAGATCCATGCATATGTCTAGAAGAGGTGTAGGTCATTTGGTTGACAGTAGGGATATATAAATCTCTGCAATATTACGGTAATTTCAGTTTCATACACTGTGTTTGATTTCAGTTGTTACTTGCAAAAGAAAAATGTTACAAGCAAAAAAATCCCCCTTCAGACCAACCAAACAAAAAGGAGAAGGATGTAACTCATGGGTGTTTTGTGCAGTACTGTTTACATGATAAAAGTGGCAGTGAATTTCTAGCAGAGGCATTGTGAATTTGGATCGCATACGCCTGCCCGTTCTGATGAAATGAAAATGCAATTTTTCTGCTGTTGATATGGTAGCTGATATGACAGATCATTATTTTCATGCTGGTAGCCCCTCAATCCTGTTTTAATCATAAAGCCATTAGACTCCTGTGCCAGACAGCTCCTATTGCCAGGGAGCTGCCATAACTCTTCTTGACCAAATCCTGACTTTTGCTCAGCTGTTGCTTGTTGTTCAAATTTGTTACTTTGTCAATAAGAACTTGAAGTGATAACAGCTTTATGATTGACTCCTCTATGACAGGAAGATGTAGATTTAGCTTTCTTCCAGCAAGAGCATAGATATTACACTTGACCTTGAAGGGAATCTGATTATGTGAATTGGTTGGAGCATTACAGTGAAAGGCAAAAATAAGAAAGGGAGAGGAAAGAATCTTTCTTCCATCAGGAGCATATATCAAACTTGCTCTGTCCTTGTGCATGGAGTGGCTCTAGTTGTTCATCTGAGTAGTGGTTGCAGCTGCTCTTTCTAATCATTTGATTATTGCAGTCTGAATTTTATTAGATATAATAAAACACAGAAATGTGTCACAAATTCAAAGTGCAATTACTGTAGATAAGGTGATAAGGATAAAATGCACAAGTAAAAGGCTGTGGGACTAACTGATAGTAGAATAACAAATACCAATTTAGCAACATGTTCATATTAGGATGGTTACATTAATTTCCAACTCTCTTTAGCCCTCTAATAATTTAAATTATCAACACTAGTTTGTTTGTTTAGGGGGGAGGAAGGCTTTTAGCAGCTGCAGATGTGAGACTGTTCATTTACATGTAGAAGAAAAGCATTAATCTATAATGTTTTGAAAAAGACTTAAAAGCTTGTCTGCTTGATATGTGTAATTTGTGGAATTTTTCGTGCAAAAAATTATTTAAGCTGAAGGCAGCCATCAGTGCTAACATAGGGTAAAATCTATGTGACTTGGTTTTCCTCTTCCTGTCAAATTCAATACTTAATTTTTTAATCCTGGGAATATTCTTCCTCTGAGGATTCTTAGGATGATGCTTTATTATTCAGTGCCACATGCATTAAATCCACTACCTCCCCTTTCCGTGTATCCTTAGGCTGCTTTCCTTCACTGCAGATCTGTTGTGACTGAACTGTTGCCTTCCATTCATGAAACATCAAGATTCTGTGGTAGAAGCTGTAATCCAGAATGCTTGAACAGTCATATGGGTTCCTAATGAATGTATTGTTAGGAAATTGTTTATAAGAATTAAAGAGTTAGAAGATTTGGCTTAGTCTGACAACACTGAAAAAGAGGAAACATACAGACATTGTTTTTCATCTATGGCTATAAAGACACATATGACACTTTCATACAGTCTTTCATCTGTGGCTATGAAGAAGGAAGATTGCTTAACAGTCTTTTTACCTTTTTTTTTTTGCATAATTTGTTTTAAATGCATGCACAACAGTGATAATTTATAGTAAACACAATAAAAAGACTAAACATTTTGTTATGTAATTTTCCAAGGAGACGCAGACATTTTCTGTGTAATATAAGACACAATGAGTTACTTGCACCACACGGAACTTTGTTTCTTGTTATTATTACAATGTCTAATATGTGGAGTAAAATATGGATGCGTAACAATGACTCTCTAATGCTTCAGTAAAAAAGACAACAGAAATTTTGCTTCTGTTTTGCTCCTTTGTATGGAAGCACCTTGCAGTATCAAGAGAGTGCCTGCATGAAAGGATAATGTCAGCATCATTTTCTTCATTCAGAAGAAACTCCATCCCACACCCTGCCCCCTAGGGGAGAAAAAACGGTTGGCTTTTCTTGGTTTACCTTGGTGCATTGTAGAGTCAGCATTGGTATATATGTGAAGATTGCACCAATATCAGGCATAGATTTGTGAAAGAAATATAACTCTTCACATCAAGTAAGTATTACTTCTGGGGCTTTTGAGGGCAACAAGTTCCTTATCAAGGTCTAGTTCCCAAGAAAATTGTTTTCTGGACACAATTGATGGGCTGACTTCACTATCAGTGTTAAATTCTTCTCATTGACTGTGGTTACAGAGGGTGAAGTTATCTCCTGAGTAAGTACAAAGTTCAAGTTGGCTTTGAATAACTGGATAAGGACCTTTAAGTGAACTCTGTATTTAAAGTGGAATTGATGCAGACAATGTTCACTGTGACTCATGTTGCTAAGTAGCTGGGCTACTGAGATTTTTACTGCTTCCTCACTATTTCTGAAGCTGAAGGGGTTGTTGCTGCCACCTTTATTTGAGAATTCAGAAAAGTGTCCCCAAAAATTTTAAGGCTTCAAACTGTTCCCAGTCAAGCCCCCAAAACATTGAGTACCAAAACCCACAGAATCCTGAAAGCAGAGACGAAAGTTATAGTGAAGACTAATCCTTAAAACTCTTTTCTTACAGCTGTTGCCTTAGAATTACAGTATTTAAACCACCTGCTTTTTTATGAGATAATCTCCAATGATTTGATGTTCAACAAGGGCAAGTGTTGGATTCTTCACCTGAGGTGGGGCAACTCTGGATGTACAGACAGACTGGGGAATGAGAGGCTGGAGAGCAGTTCCATGGAAAGGGAGCTGGGGATGCTGGTCCGTGGCAAGTTGAATATGAGCCAGCAGTGCCCTGGCAGCCAGGAGGGCCAGCCCTGTCCTGGGGGGCATCAGGCACAGCATCACCAGCTGGGCAAGGGAAGGGACTGTCCTGCTCTGCTCTGAGATGGGCCTCACCTTGAACATTGTGGCAGTTTTGGGTGCCACAATATAAAAATAATAATAATAATTTTAAAAAAGCTATTAGTGAGTGTCCAGAAGAGTGCCACAAGGATGGCAAAGGGCCTTGAGGGGAAGCTGTGTGAGGAATGGCTGAGGTCACCGGGTCTGTTCAGCCTGGAGGAGAGGAGACTGAGGGGAGACCTCACTGCAGTTACAACTTCCTCATGAGCAGAAGAGGTGCAGATACTGATCTCTCTCTGGTGACCAACCATGGGACCCAAGGGAATGGCCTGAAGCTGTGTCCGGGGAGGTTTAGGTTGGATATTAGGAAAAGGTTCTTCACCCAGAGGGTGTTTGGGCACTGGAACAGCTCCCCAGGGAAGGGGTCACAGCACTAAGGCTGACAGAGTTGAAGAAGTGTTTGGACAATGCTCTCAGACGCAGGGTGTGACTCTTGGGGATGATCCTGTGCAGGGCCAGGAGTTGGACTCTATGATCTTTGTGGGCCTCTTCCAACTCAGAATATTCTGTAATTCTGTGAAATTTGACATGTGGGTGGGCTAGGCTCTGTTTAGGTGACTCTACATATCAGTCATACTGAAGTGTCTCATAATTGGCTGTAACTTCTGCAAAAATAACTGTGTTAAAATTTATTATAACTCTGTTCTGTGACTCAGATCCACTTGGAAATGAATGATTTAGTAATATACAGGGTTATAAAAAGCATATGAACTCTCATTCCTCAATACAAAATATTTAATTTTTTTCCCCAACACATAAATAACTTGTTAATCATTTGTATTCAAAGTCTGAAAGGGGGACATATAATTTAAATGGTTGGGATGAGTTCTAGCATTCAAGTGCCTTGGTTTAATTGAAGTATTGATGGCAGAGAATTAGCATGAAGTACCTAATTTAATCTGAAGTCCTTTGTAGCAGCATTGATGTTTTATCAGTGGCAGAAAGGTGGCATTTTAGGAACAGTGTGTAGAAAATTACATAAAACTTGTGTCAATATAGGCTGATGGAGTAATTTCTTCTGATGTTTGTGGAGTGTTTTTTTATGGTTTTGATTTTTAATTGTTTGATCCATGTGCAAGACAACTAAAAAGTAGTGTCAGTGCAAGAGAAGTTTGGATGCTAAATGGATGAGTGGAGACGGGGATCAAAATTTGTTAGAAGTTATATTGATTTAGGAGCAGAGTCCTCTATCTAAAAATTCTTTTATATGTAAAGAAAATAGTTTTATACTACAAAGGTTATTTCTCTCATGTGAGTTGCAATATAACAATATTATTTCAGTTTAATGGATAGAATTCTAATGAAGAATCCAACAAACTTATGCCTCCCACTTTCTTAGTGTTTTAAAGAAAAAAAAATGAGTGGATTTTTGGCATAAAAAGAAATATCTGGACCCGTTTCTTCTCTATTCTGATTTCATTGATCAGAACTATAGCGGGATATTTTTTGTTTTGTTGTTGGGCTATGGTAGTTTGGTTTATTTGTGGTTTTTTTTTTAGAAATATCTTCTTTTTGGATATTGCATGATTCCAGAAAAAACATTCCACATAGTTCAAACATTAACTCATCTTTCAGCTGGTTCCATCCTTTTGATTTAGCTGCTGTCCACTGTTCCCAGTGTGGCAGAGGTGTGTACAGTATCCAGAAGTATATCTTTTCTTTTGGGTTCTCTACTGCTTATTAAAATCTGCTTAATACCATTCTCATGATAAGAGATTTATAAGTGTGACAAAGCAGATATCACAGGCAATAAGAGAGGATAAAAACAAATCAGGAAAGCAAAGCTCAGTGTGATTATAATTGAGGCTACTCTGTAACACCCATTTCTGAGGCTTCAAGAAGAGTAAACTCTTCTATTGTACAGAAAGGACTTAAAGCTGCAAACTGTATTCTCTAAGCAAATCAGGGAAGTAGAGACTTCTCTGGGTGGAATGGGCAGACAGCAGAGCACAGGTGATGTGATCAGAAGGGCACTCTGCACAAGCCTAGAGACTGCATTCTTGCCCACCCACTTTTCCCTCAATTTCTGTAAATGCAGCATTTGTTTTTAGTATCCACTGTTGCTAGAGGACACTCTAATACATATTATTTTGGAAGTAATTTGACACCTGTTTTCACAGCCTGGATGAGTGTGTAGGAGAGTGGTTGCTGATAAGTGGGCACTTGACATAATCCCTTACTCCTTTTGCACACCAGAGATTACATTCATTGATTTAAAAAAAAAAAATTAGTCTTCTTAAAATTTCTTCCTGGTCCTCTCAATCTCAAGCAAGTGTTTGAATGAAGTAAACTCTGTCCCCACTATGAAAATATTTTTGTAAATGGTCCTAATCCTAATTTATTGCTTCTAAAATTGTTTTATGTTAGCGTTGTTGGCAGTGTTTCTAATGGTGGAGACCGAAGTTATTTTCTTTGAATGTGAATGTGGAACTGATGGGTCTTGCTTCTTTCTAGGGTGTTCTGGCAGCAGTTGTTATTGATGGAGTTCTCCTGCTCTCACCCTAACACTTATTAAAATATAGAAATAATCTCTACTTTCAGGGGCAGAAAATCATACTGTGAGCCACAACCACCTGAGGTCAGGGACACAGACAGACCCTGTAGCCACCTGTGGTTCCTGGTTAGGTTCAGTTTAGTCCCTGATGACATGACTCTACAAGCTGCAGTGTCAGGACCAGCAAAATAATCTAAAGTTACCCCATGTAGTGTCTAAATATGTCAGTTTGAGCATAGCATACACTCCCTTCCTGATGTTTTCTGATTACTGAAAGGTCTAAGTACAGTTACAATGTTAGACTCACCATCAGGTGTATAAGCAGGATTAAACAGGAATAGCAGAGATTCCAACTGTCCTGGTCCTAGATGGACAGTGTGTTTCTTCACCTTTGTGCAGCTTTTCCTTTTACCTTTCTCCACTTGCCCTCTCCATAAATTCTGTCCTTGCTTCTTTAACAAAGTATGTTTTTCATATGCAATTGTAGTCAGACAGCATTACCAGCAAATATTTTCAGCCAGAGAAGTTAGTGACAATCCAGTCTTGCGCTCAATGCTGCTCCATTAGGATAAAGTGGAAGTAAAATGTAATGCAATTTACGTTAGTCTGATCATCAGGATGTCTGAGAAGATGCACGCGCATCAGAAACTGTGGAAAGAAAGATGCATTATTGTAAAAAATATTAGGTGGTCATTTGGGAGTATTATAGGGGTTTTATAAGATAAAATTACTGGATCATCTCATTTTCTGAAAGTACATTTGAAGAGGGAGACCAGCACTGTAGCACCAATTATTAAGACATATCTCTTCAGACTAGCCTTTGATTCATATACTGTGGCTGGACTGAAAATAGATTTGCATAATTTTATGACCATCAATTTCTAACTAGTAAAACTGAAGTAAGAGGAAACTTCTTACACTCCTTAGGTGAAAAGTGATCTCCTGCTAGGATTGGGGATACATTTTTTTCTGGATCATGCAGACTCATCTGTTACATTACAGGGTTTTTTCACTTTCTGTTTGAGTTACTTTAGCCTGTCCTGAAGCAGAATGTCAGACTTTGTGACAACTGCTCTGTCCTGGATTGGTAAATCCTGTGTGCAGGTGTAGCTGCCAGGAGGCCATATGCTATTGTGAGCTAAAGAAAATAAAGGTGTTTTCAAATAAAGGTGAACATAGATAGAGCCCCAGCCTCCCCTGAATTAGGCAGGAGGAGGGGAAGGGAATGTGAAGAACTTACCCAGGCATGTAATGGTGTTCTAATATCAGAGGCTGCTTCAGGGGAAGGGAAGCAGCCTGCACTGCCCTGGCAGAATCTTCACATTGATAAAATGCCCCTTATGCTCCTTATGTTTTGGGGTTTTTTTCACCAAAAACTATACTTTTGAATATTGCTTAGCCAGTAGTTTGCATGTCATTGACTGGAGCCATTGCTGCATTCCAGGATTTATATCCTGGAATATCTTGGAGAGTGCATAAAGAAGAAATTACTCTTTGGGATGCTAGAATAAATATTTCTAATGCTGCTTGAAAAACAATGGTATCCTATGTGTTTGTGGGTTCACAGAAGCTGAAACAGATACATTGACCACTGTGAACAGTGTGAGTAGAGGAAGAAATATTACAGTGGCTTAGAAATAGTGCTTTACAGCCTTGGCTGTAAAGGGGAACTCCAAGGTCCATTGGAGTTTTTGGTTTTCTACAAAATGTTGATCTGCACAGTAGAAACATATGATTTATTATGATTGCTGTAATTCCCAAGATAAAATATACCAGACTTTACAGAGGAGTCCTGGGAAAAATTTGGTAAGGCATTTAGTTCTCTAAAATCTGGAATGTAATACTGTACAGTGCAGGATACTTATTAAGCTGATTCACTCTGTGAGGAGAGACAGCAGCTGCATCTTTATGAAGGCAAAAGTGCTTTGGAGAGTGTAGTGTCCAGTGCAGCAGGTCCCTGAACTTTGGTGTTCATTTCCACACAATGTTTTATTGTAACATAATAATAATAATTATAATACAGGTAATGCCTTGCACAGCAGAAGACAAAGCCAATAATAGAAGTAGTGCTGTATAAAACAGTATAACTTTGTCCAATTACCGTTTTTTCTTGTGTGTTTTATTATTTAGTTCATAGCTGGTGCAGAATACTAAGGAGGTCCAGTGAATAGCACAAAGTAGACAGTTGGAGGTGAAATGGTACGGGAAAGGGTTCCTTGTAAGTGTTACCAATTTTTAGTCCTTGAAAAATAACCTCTCCAAGTAACTTCTAATTTTGTGGAAAATCTTTTTTATTTACTGTATTTTATAAGACTACAGGAGAATCTGTATTCAGATGGGAAAAAAGTAAGTGTAGCATATTAACTGTGCGTGTTGGAAATCCTTGGAATCTTCATCTACACAGAACTTAATTCTTTGTATTTAAAGATAAAGGTCAAAGTACATGGACTGGAGCATCATTTCCAGGCTTATTTGTATGTGTACATTTTTTCCAAGCTCACCCTTTTTCCCAAATTCTTCTTTGATATATAGTAATAGTGATGGTATGAAATGCCATGCACTTTTTTGGTTTGTATGTTGGTTGTACTCATTAAAGGCCATATGTGGACTAAATTTAATCTGTGTTTAAAAAAAGCCAAACATATTTCTGACTGGCATTGGGAATACTGTCATTCTTTAATACAATGAAGATAAGTGTAAGTCGCTTCTAAGAAATTTGACAATTGGTGTTTTAAAAGAAAGAGTTTGGGAAACTGTCTTCTTTCCTTACCTCCAATTCTGATCTGCAGGATTATACTGTCTCTTTCTATAAGGTACATATTCAACTCCTTGAAATGCTGTATGAATAGAAATTGTATGGGTATAAATTATTTTGTAGCAGAGGCTGAATTCTGTGGTTCTGTATTCCTGAAATTCCTTGTTTATGTGTTTATCCGTATCAGTAGTTTAATATATGCTTAAATAGTTGAAAGCTTGCTGTTTGAACAAGCTAGAATTGTTTTGTTTCAGAGCCTGAAGTACATTTACCAATGTAGCTAGATTGCAGTTTCTCATTCTTGTCCCTTTGTCCCCACAAGGCAGATGTCACTTTCAGAAGCTATGGGTTATTCATGTGCTCATGGCTGAGGAACAGAAGTGTTTATCAGTGCACCTAGATATCAGTCATGAGGATTTAGTTCCTAAATAAAGTTGTGTGCCAACTTCCTAGTCATTAAGGAAATGTTTTCAGCAATACACAGTTTATTAATTGTCATGGAAGTTAACTTTTTATATAAATGGGAGTTTTGAGGAAAACGCACACATTTCTTTGAGCTTCTTATTTTTGCGTGCAGTGCCAAAATGCATTCACCAAGGGACAAAAGCTGCTTTGCAAAATGTATATTTCTCACCTTCAGATGGTACTGATCCACAGAAAAGGGAAAATATATTTTCTGGTGGACTGGAGTGTGGTAATACAGCAGTTAATTTCTCCAAATCAAACAATCAGTGCATCCTTTTAATAACAAGGGTTTGAATGTTTGAAGAGTAGAATTTGTGGGCTTTAACTCTGTCTTGTTTTTCCTTTCCACTTGTAGTGTGGTTAAGTATATATTTATGATCAAAGTGGCTTACAATGAATGAAAGGGAAGAGAATTGAAATCTAAGGATTAAACTTTTTTTTTTCCCCCATGTATTCTAAATAACAAGGTAGAAATACAGAGAGAGCTGTGTGGTTGTGTTAGAAGCCTCAGGCTGTTATTAATCAGTGTGAGAAAAGATTAAACAGGGAGAACCATGGCAACCATGTAACATTTGTGAATGAATCTGTGTTTCCATAAGGCAGTTCCTAATGTGCAGTACTGCATATTCTAAAATAGATGCATTCAAATAGGTTGGCAGAGAAACTACAATCCATATTTGGGGAATGGCAGTTAGAAATGTTCTCTGTTCATACCCTGAGTATCTTTATTTCATGGAAAATGTAGACACGCCATGATACTTGGGGTTTTATGCTCATTCGTTGGCTGGAAGTGATGTCTACTGCTAGAAGTGATGTTTGTATATAATTAAACATCATTTTCTAAGTACAAAAACTGACCTCATCAGTTATTTATTTGGATTATATCTAGGTTTGTTGTTTCTTTCTAGTGATTGTTATGAGACAGTGTGTATAAGATCAGCAAATACAGAAACTACTATGGAAATTTATTTCTCATCGTATCACTAGTGTTCCATCATCTTTTCTCTGTTTATATGTTAAAACATCAAACATGATGATTTCATGACAGAAATCATAGAATGCAAGTCTTTTCTTAATTGTTGATCTGTAATGATCTGTAATGATATCCAAAGGAGTTTCCTCTTGAAGGAGAGACACTGCCAAGTCCTCCTAAAAAGAGTGAGACTTAGGGGTAAATCACCCACGTTGTAAGCCTTAGGAACTGTAGTCACATAACTCTGGGTCACTTTGTTTGGAAATTCCTATTGGAAAAGCAAAATTCTGAGGGAATGTTTAAAATGACTAAAATTTTGTGCTAGCTAGTTTTTGAAAAATGTTTTGTACCAGTATCCTGGCTTTAGTGTCACTCAAAGAAGCCCCAGTTAAATATTTCTGGTGATGCTGAGCAGAATAATTTTACTGAACTTTTACCCTTTATGGAGTATTTTCTGGTGCTGTCACAGAGCCACCATTTAAGTCTAGGTGCAATCTCCCTTCTGTCCCTCCAGGAAATCTGCTTTTCTCTGCTGCCTATCTAGCAAGTGACATTATTCATAGCTAACTTTTACTGATGTGCACTGCTAGTGGTTGTCAATTCCAGGAATCTTGTATCTACTGTGCTGAATAGGGGACTGGGCTGAACAGGCCAGTCTGACATTAATATAGATATTTCTGTCTGGCAGCAAATGCAGAAGACTATGGTGTAAATTAATGATATTGAAAGGCAATGGAATTAAATAGCTCCTCTGAGGCTTGCAAACTTGAGCAATAGGTGGTTGTGCTGCCTGACCGGGTCACATTGTAAAATAAAAAAAAAATACCTGAGTTAAAATGTCATCTTACACAAATTGAAAAGTAGTGCACAAGTACCTGCAGTTTCATTATTACCGACGATTTAAATTTTGTTTCATTTGGTTTTAGTCTCATGTGATGAACCTTTTGGGTCTGTGCCTTTGTCTTTGAGGAAAATGTAGTTTTGTCTCAGTGAGAAGGGTAGTCTTGGTAATAAAAAAAGAAATTTCTCCACCTGTTGAATGAATGATGGAGTATGCTTTTCTTTTTACAACTGCATTGCTATGTCTGTAGGCTTGTTGCTTACCTGGAATAAATTTTTTTCTGAAATCCCAAATCCCACTCTGTCCTTTTCTTCCTTCTTGAGGTCCTCCTATTTTTCCCTCTGCCCTTTATCATAAACTCTGCAATTTTCTTATCACACATCTTTGCTGTATATTGGTCCGCAGGGAATAACAAAGCTGCTATTAGGTACCATGGATCTGAGTGCCTCTGTCATGTTTCACTGTTCCCTTTTCCGCTCAGATAAATGTGAATCTACTAAGCTTTGAAAAGAATGCTGTTGAGCTAAATGTTTGGCCTTGGTTTCCTCTATAGGCAAATATGTTTATTTTACAAAGAGCAATATTATTACTTACAGATGTGATTAGAAAGTGATCTAAGAAGTGAAGACTATGTAAGGTACCACCAGTACCTCTCACTTCTGTCTATACAAAAGCAGTCATGTCAAATAATGGAAACCAGGACTTTTGTTTCATAGGAAATATAAATATTGCAATAGCAGAAATTAAAATTATTTCAAATAGAGGTGAAAGAGGGAAGTAAAGTTTTCTTTAGAATGATGGTGTTAAAATTCTTATTAGTAAAATATCAAAGTTATATTTTCATGATGACAGTTCTTAGTAATTTCCGGTGTTTCCAAAATTGAAGCTGTCCAAACCATTTCAGTGCTATTTTACAACTGTTCGTCTGGTGAACTGCCAGAGGACCTTGGATGTTTTGGGTCTGCAGGTGGGTTTGCTATGCCAACCAGGAAAACCTCAGAATTCTATGTGCTTTAAAACAAGTTGGAATAGAAATATTACATTGCCCCACAAAATGATATAAAAAATTCAGTAGGGATTGTTAACAACTTCTTGTTTCTTAACTAAAGAAAAAGAAACTTGTTTTTATCAAAAGGGGAAGGAAGAATAAATTTCACCTGTCAACAACTGTGTTAATGGGCTTTCTAGAGTTTTGTCTCGTATGCATCTGTATACAGATGGAAACATCCAACACCACTGATATGACAAATGGTTTTACCTGGTGGATTTTTGCTTCTTACATTTTTTGATATATTTGTGGAATTCTAGAGGCAGAGAGAAGCCAAAGAAAGGTCACAAAACTTCAAGCCAAGATAAACAGCCTGTCAGAATATGTTTAGGAAATGACAGTATAAACCACAGAAAAACATAAAGAAAGGAGAGGAAAACACATACCCTTGAAAAATACATTTCCTGGTTGGAAAGCTGTTGAAGCTTTGAGCTGCTTATTTTACTTCCTTGCTTCTTTCCAGTAAGTTGTCTTTGCTCAGGTTGTTGATTCAATCCATGTTCCCAGACACCCAGGCCTTAGGGGAGGGGAGTAGAACTTCTGCAACAGGTCTAACAGAAGGCATTGCAGGCATCATACCTAAAGGCCAGAGAATCTTTAGTCCCAGGAAAGGAGATTGGGCTGTCTTTTTGCCTTAAATTTTACTTAGTAATATTTAAAAACATTACATATACAGCACCAGAGCATTTCTTTAGTCATTTTCAAAGAAGCTTGTGTTTGCTCCTTTGCACACTGCAAAGAAAGGAGGTTTCTGCGTTGGTAAGTTCAACATGCATTTTAGCATTTTCTTACTCCGTCCCAGTTGTAAAATGGCATCTCAGTTCTTTGTTATTTATCCTAGTTCTCTTGTGTTTCAAGTACAAGCTTCTCTTGATGGGGAAGTAATTTTCCATGGCTGTGCCATTGTCCCTGCTGCTCCTTAGCCCTGTGACATCAGCTGCAAAATTGCATAGCACAATAATACAAATGCTGAAGCATCTGAACTGCTTTGTTTTGTTATTTTTACAGAAAGTTCAGACATCAGTCCAGATGTGTGATGAGAGGAATTTTAGTCTCACAGAAGGCTTTTTGGCAGGCTCTTGTAGCGCATTTAGCACAGATAACTGACAGGAATAAAGTTATTCGCAAAAAATGTCATTATCCAAGCTGAATTTTATTTGGTTTTTTGGGATACTTATTTCCCTTCAGTTTACCTCTCTACTAATGGAATTAATTAGCTTTTATTTGAAGGGTTTAGGATTTGAACTGTGGAATTTGAGTTTCTCTTTTACTTCAGGTGTACCAGAAGACCAAAGAGTGCAATAAAAAGTACTGCAAGTTAGATAGAGGCACTAAGCCCCCTGACTCCCCTCAACATCTTAAACCTAAGTCAATAAATGTAAATATTAGCTTATTTCATTCTTTAAAAATCAGAAAGGTAGGTAATTATTTCATATTCTTAACTGAAAAATAAAAATATTATCTTTAGAAATTTCAAAAGCTGATCTTGAAAAGACAAAAAGCTCAGCGCTTCAAATAAATTTGATAAATGTGTTGAGCCCTGAGGCCTTAGTACAATTAATGTACACATTGCCTTTGTAATAAGTTGTATACTTGATCATAAAGTAAAAACACTGGTGGATCTGTTAAAGGAATTAGTTTGTGTTTGGGGGGAAAAAAGATAATGATAAAGTAATTAGTATCATAAGTTCAACAAAGATTTAAAACTGTGGTACATGGCAGTAATGGATTTCGAACACAGTTAATGAGCATATTCATTACATTCATTTTTAATTAAGTGGAAAAAATAGTGGTCCTTTAAATGGAGATAATAAATGTGCTAGTCAGTCTTGCACAAACATGCAACACAAGAATTTATTGCCTGCTGTCTAACTAGGGAACTGGGAATCATTATAAAGATTAGATTTACTGAAAAAAAATCCAGAAAAAGCTTTAGTAGAAAATGTTTATGAGGTAATAATTTTCACATTAACTATAGTTTGGCATATTTGGTAGAGTGTGTTTGTGTGCATGTTTTTTAAAATATGAGCCTTTGCTATCATCAGAGGTAGGATTGTTTGTAACCTTGAAAAGGACTCTGCTATTTAAGAATTTAGATTTATGTGAGATGTATTTAATATATGACTGCACATGCAAGAGGACATAAAAATATCAGAAACCTCAAAACTTTCTCAGAGGTTTGTTTTGCTCATGCTTAGGATACAAATTGTGGTTTAAGAGTAAAAACTTGGCTGGGGAAGCTGGAACTGAAAACAGCCAAGGGCTTGCCCTGCTTTAACCAGCACACACTCACCTTCCCAACCCACAGGGCTGTGCTGCCACTGGGGATTCAAGCTGCAGCAGGGAGAATGCGGCTGAAATGCACAGTGTTTATTCTGTCAGTGGGCAGCTGGGGAGCTGACATGAAGCAGGTTAAAGCACTGAAACCAGATGTGCCTTCTAGAGCAGTGGCTTTCCATGGTTTTATGACTTGGGAAAGCACTAAACGTTTCCAGTGAAAACGAGGACCTTTGTATGGCACACTGAAGCGTATTGATGGTTGACTGGCATATCTTAGTTACCTTCCATGGATCTGGTTGAAGTTGTTCACCAATCCCCAGGGATACCCAAACCACATGTTAAAAGTAATGAAACTAAATCAAACTTCACGTGCTTCATTCTCTCAACGTTCCCTACCCATGTGTTTCTTGTCAATATTTCCAAAATACCAGGTTCTTTCTCACATGCAGTGAGGTCTAGGTCTTTGTTCAACAAATGTCTTCTTGGGATATGCATCAACTCCTTCCAAGTTTCTCTAAGCCTTAACTTATCCTCTAGGAAGTCATTCACCTCTGATGTTCCAGGAAAGCAGGTTTTCAGTACCAAAACACCCCTGAACTTTCCCTGGTGGCATGCAGTGTACTGCTGGTGACGTTGCAGCGCAAATCACTGTGCCATTCAGGCAATTACAGCCTTTTTCTTCTCTGATTTTATTCTGCCCTGTCACACATGTGGTAATTGCTTTCTGTACAAGAAGCAAAACCATACACTTGGGTCTCTTCAAGATGCTAACTCTGCTTTTATTTTCTTAACCTCACTGCATGATTTTATTATGTATGTAAGTCAGTAGCAACTTGGGAGCTAAGTTTAAAATAGCTGGCCGCATACTTTTAGCGTTTAAAAAAATAAAAAAAGATTGCAGAGTCAGTTTATTGGTTAAATTAGGAAGTTTATAGAATTTTTGTCAGTAAATAAATATTTTCTTTTCTTTTTTATTCAGGTATGACTTTGTAGAAGTTGAAGAGCCTAGTGATGGCACTGTTTTGGGACGTTGGTGTGGTTCCAGTACTGTGCCAAGCAGACAAATCTCCAAAGGAAACCAGATCAGAATAAGATTTGTGTCTGATGAATATTTTCCTTCTGAACCTGGATTCTGCATCCATTATACACTTCTTATGCCAGTAAGTGTGACATGTTTCAGATTGAAGCATTTCAGGATACAAAATCTTTGAAGTGGTAGCTCAAAAAAATATTTTAATAGGGTAATATTAATGATTGTTTATTTCTTAATAATAATCGCAGTGTGCAGTCTGTCTTCCTGAATTGTTCATTTTGTTTCTGTTTTTAACTGAGTGTTCCTGTGTTTCTTTTTGGATGGCTTTGGACTAGGAAGTTATGGGCTCGGTTGTTTGTGTGGAAGATTCAGTAAAATGTTTGCATTCCTAATACTATACTGTGGAAAAAAAAGAATTCCAGCTTTGAGAAGAAGACAGATCAATCTATGAATCAGCGGTGTGATGTTGAAAGAGGATTGGGAAGTTGCAAAAAAGAAACTGAGGAGATGAATATTCTTATTAGTCAGCTGCTATTAGACATACTCAACCAGATGATTATACCTAGTTCCCAAACAGAAGAGTTCTTATGATTCTAGGTAGTTTTATTATAGAGACAAAGCAGACAATCCATAATATTCATTTTTCACTGCATTTTCCTTGTAATCTGTACTTTGGACTTCTCTTGAATGTTGCTTAAAGCTTGTAAGTCACAGACATTAAACTAATCATTGTCGAAAATGTGACTAATTTCAATGTCAACATTTTTCTGTTACTGTGTTCATGAATTGAAAGACCTGTGATAGCAAAAAAATGTTTGCAGAATTTTAAGGGTGAGATAATGTCCTGAAACAAAAAAGAGGAAAACAGGAGCTTTTTTAAAATAGGTATTCCATATTTAAAGAGAGCAAGGACTATTTTTTGTTAAATTCCTCATAATTCACTTTCAATCTCCTAAGTAGTCTCATAGTCTGTGGTATTTGGTTGGTGGAAAATGTCTCCAAGCTCAAAAAAAAAAAATTGATCAAAAGAATCCATGTTGTAACCTCACTGAAATGTGCTTCACTCAGAATGCACTTGGCTGGCTTTATTTTTCTGCTATTTTTGCTCCTTCTCCTCATTGGCAAAATTTGAGTTATTGAGAAGAATATATTTAGCATGCTGATGATGATGTCAGTGTAGTGTATTGGGGGTGAGATGTTTGTGTGTGTATATATATATATATTTGTATGTGTTGTTTTCCTATAAATATTTTTAATTTCTTATGCCTAAGGAAGAACTACTTCTGGAGTGACTAAATGTTTGATCTGCATATTTCACTCTTGTATGAGTTAGAATAACTTCTGTTAGTAGAATGTTATGACCCGATAGTGGTAAACTTTAAATAAAAATGTCAGTCTCCAAACTTGAAGTAAGGCCAGGTTTAAACATCAGTGGACCCGAAGGCAGAATGTAATAAGTGTGTTTTTCTTTTAGAAAATGATAAAAGAAAAGCAACAAATGCATCTATTTGTGGGGCTGGTGCCAAATGCCATTGTCACAGCTCTAGTATTACACCCTACCTGCTGTGTATCTAACTCACGTGTGATCCCGTTTCTGTGGAACTGATTAAACAAAGGCACCTGAAAATAAGAGTATATGTATAATTATTTTTGTGTCATGCTGTAAAAATAGACTGAGTTTATTCCTTCGAATTTGATGGGGAAAACCAGTTAGAAAGTTTAAATTACCAGCACTCACAAAAAAATGGTCTAATGTTCAAAATAGTTACACCTAACACATGCAAGGGGCAAGAGCAGCCCACTTGCTGTCATAAGAATTTGGAATAAGTCCCAAAATGTGCAGTATAGCTACTTCTTATCAGTTACTTTCTAAATTTACCACTAAAAGAGCTGTGATCATTTTCAACAAAAAATATGGTTTTTTTGCAGAATGCAAAATACAATTGCACGTTTCAGACATGCAGAATATAATTACACATTTCAGACAGCAGATTGTAAATTAGATATTGTTTAGTTCCAAGATTAAACCTTCTTCTTGTACCTAAAGCAATTGAAAACCAATGCCAAAAAAGAGTAGCTTGCTTTACAACTATAAAGTTATCTTATCCAGCTTTTCAAGAGAAAATAAAATTTACAGCCCCCCTCCCACATCCCCACAAAAAAAAAAAGGTCAGCTATGGGAATGAGCTTAAATTTTAAATGATTCTTGCAATTCACTAAGATTCAGTTCAATGAATTGGTCCTAAACAGTTAATTTTTTTCCTCTTTTTTTTTTTTTTTTTTGACAAGTAGTGGGAAGGGGGAGATGCCTGCTAGACTAGAAGTGAGAGATTGTTTGGGGAGAAATGAAGCAAAACTGAAATAAAACAGTGCAAGCTTGTTTCTGTATTTGAAGGCCACACACGGAGAGGGGCACTGGACACATTTTCAGGTCTTTTAAAGAGCAAGAGAAATGGCTTTGTTTAGATCTGCTGTAATTTATTGTGTGTATATATGTGTGTATATATATATATATAATTTTTTTTAGTTTTTTTTTTTTTTTTTACTTTTTATATTATATTTCAAACCAACTTCTCACATGATAAGTAGTAGGAGAATGCTTATTGTTCTGATTACTTTATTTCTAGGATTTAGTTACTCTAAAGAAAAGACCCACAGCCATTCCAATGTCAGTGGATCCAACATCATCTCTAGAGAGGTTTGGTGTGGGATTGGAAGACACTGAATAAAAACATTGCAGGTGCTTGTAGAACATTCCCCAAGAAAAACACAATGCTTGTCTTCAGATTCTAATGAATTAGATCTTAATAATTTGAATTTCCATTTAAAATTGACTATCCTGCCTGCATCTGGAACTTCTGGTCTTACTCCCACTTTCTTTCCTCTATTTTATGGTTACAAGCTAATTTTGCCTGCGATACCATGAAGGGGAAGCAAGCGTTGAAAGAGTTCATTCCTATTAAGCAAACATAGTTTATGTTACTCCAAAATTATTGTGCTCCTTTCAGCACAGCTGTTATTCTCAGTCACTCTTTCATGCTCTGCCCTGTCACTTACTCTGCGCTTACTGGTGAGCTGCTTTATTCAGTAAGGGCTGCCTGGTGATGGTTCTCAGTTTTGACCAGCTATCCATTTATTAAAAGTCATGATTTTGGCAGCGCTGTGCCACCTAAACCCTCCCAGACCTTTATTGCAAAACCAATCCATATTTCATTTCTTTTCCTCTTCTTCTCACTTGCCCCATATAGCAGCCACATGAAATTGAGGGAAATCTTATAAACTCTTATAATATACATTTGGGCCTCAGTCTTCCTAGTGACTTGTTTAGTTTAAACTATGTCAGTTACAAGTTTGGCAGAGAAAACTTGATGTAATAAAGTCCATTGTTAGTTGGGGAGCGGGTGAATGGGATACTTGATGCCTGAGGTGCCATTAAGGAATGCATGACTGATTGCCAAAGTAGTTATTAATTATTCAGGGCACTCAGAACAAAGCAGCTCCAGTTAAAGTTGAAGCTGGGGGTGACTGTATTCCCCTTCTTTTTTGGCATATGGTAGCATGTCATTTGTCATCAAAGATCATGCCAAAGATCTTTGAAAAGAACAGACTTAACCCTCTTTTATGCAAGCAAAGATGAAACTCCAAGAAGCTGTCTAAAGCCTGACCTGATTTAAAAGTGACTTTGGGTGGTTTGGGATTTTGGTGCAGTACCTGTTTGGCTACGTGGGTGTCAATCCAAGAGAGTGGTCTGGTTTGGTTTGCTTTTCTTTTTCCCCTTTTGATGCAGGTATTTTGTTACTATTGCTCCTGCTTTTAGCAGTAATGGAAGTTAAAGATACTCTTTTTAGAACTATGTAATTATACTTCCTTTATTTCATCCAAGTTGGCTAAGCTTTGCTCTTTAAAGATTGAGCATATTACTTATTTTTTGTGCAACCTTTTTAATTTAGCTTGTTGATTAAAACAGGCAAATAAAATTAAAATATTAATAGAAAAAGTGCATAAAACTAGAACAAAGAGGAAAGCTCATACCCTGATTATACTTCCTATAACAAATCTACAGATTTCACAGCAATCAGGTGTGTTTCTCATGTGTTTGTGCTGAAGCCCAAGAGATGTTTAACTGTGCCTACAGTAACTAGAAATCCATCCAGAAACATCATAAAGAACATTATTGATCTCCTAAACAAGGTTTTTTCTGCACTCTCTTTAGAAGTGGTCAAAAGGTTTTAGAAATAAAATTATTTCGGGGTTAAGCCAAGGTGGTAGGAAGAATGGGGGGAGTGGAGGAGTGTTATGCAGCAATTTGCAATTCTACATGAAGGAAAAAGAACTGTGAAAACCCTTCATGTGGTGGGAAGAACTCTAAAACAAAAGCTCTGTGTTCAGAGTTTCCACTGATTAGGTACAGTGAAACCTTAGTCTAGATAATTGAACAGGCTACTAAAGATGCTCCAGTGTGCAAATTCCATGTATTAATTTTCTTTTGTGTGGCAAAAAATTCATTGTAAATCAAAGATGTTTTGTACCTAATTCTTTCCTTGGAGATTCCATTCTGCATTTAATTTTTGCTTAACGTCTTAGATGAGACAATTTATTAGATGAGACATTAAATCTTACCCCAAAATACATAGATAGGAGTGAAATGTATCAGTTAACAAAAAAAATGCAAAAAGTACAATCTGAAAGTGGCTATTATCCATGGGACTAGAATGAGAGATGGGGGAAAAATACTTGGAGGCAAAAGAACTTCTGAAGTATACTGTCTAATTAAATCATATGCCTTTTTTTCCTGTGACCATATCACATTCTGTCCCACAGACATCACAACAAGTTTAAAGATCTGTGTGTCTGAAGCAGATTTGGAGAGAGACAAAGTTAGACAAGAATTTAGCAAGATTATGGACCTGCACCAAAGTCCATAGAAGTGTATCCTTAACCTCCACAACCTGAGGTGTCAGCGAGGATTTTCTGAGTCTCTAAAAGGAAGAGTGACATTTTGAACCATTCTAGAGTTGACATTTAGTTCTTAAAAGGAATTATTATACTTGTCTGATAGCAAGTTTTGTGCTTTGAAGGACAAGGTTCCTTTCCCTTTAGCCAAAATCTGAATACCGTTTCTCATGTAGCACATAAAGTATAAACCATTTGTTTCATATTTTTCAGTGATGTTAGTCTTACAGTGGCTGAGGCTGAAAAGAATCACAAATTGTTTCATCATTTGTGGAAAAAAAAGTAATTTAGATTTCCTTGGATTAAACTTTTTTTACAAATTTATCATATATTTGACTAAGATTTAAGTTCATGTATTTGGGAAGTTTATTGAATATCACATCCTGTATCGCTGAGGCAAAAGATTGCTCCTTGTCCCAAATAATGTCTTTGATCACATATTAACCCTCTCCTCCCAGATGAAAGCAGAGCATACAGTGATTCAGTGGAAACAATTAATTACCCAAAAAGTGAAAAAGTTTAGAAAATGTATTGGAAAAGTATTTCAAATACATGAGACAATCTTTTTTCTTCATTCTCTGTAAATTACCCAAAGGCTTTTATAAAATTGCCATTTAGTAATGAATATTTATATTGTCAGGGACTTTTTTTTAGTATTTGAAAACCTTATTAGTGTCTCATAGCATTTCAGCAGAGAAGTTTATATATGCATATTTAGCTTGGAAATGAGTTTTATGTGGTCTATCATTTACTTGTTTGTAGTGTTCTAGTGTAAATTTTAATGTGTGCTCTGCTGTTTTCAAAAAATTTGGAAGTTTTCTATGAGGGTCCTCAAACTAAAAAAAAACTTCAAGCAAGGTTGTGACTTGAGCAATCTGTATATACATAAAAAGGTCACTCTTCAGCTGTAAACTCAGTGATAGCATGTAATTGGAGCTTTGGATGCTACTTCAGCAGAAATATTTCACAATTATGTTCAAATGTTCCTTTAGTCTTGCGAGATTATTCTGTAGTCATGGTTCAAGTTTATTTGTTCAATCTAATTCATCATGTCTTTCCTAAAGAATGCAGTGTCTCAATTATTTGTAATTTTTTATTCGATCCTTTGCTAAATATTTTATAAGCTACTTTTCACTTGATATGTTTGGTTTAAAAAACCCAAACTATCCTTCCTTCAAAAACCCTGAACAAAAAAAAGGCAACAAAATGTCCCTACACAAAAAGTCTCCCAAAAAACCCAAACAAAAAACATAGAACTCCCAACACCATCTTCCTCTTCCCCAAAGTTTTTTAGCAATCCCTATTTTTTATACTTTAGGTACTACGGAATCACCTAGTTGACTATCCCTTCACTAATTTTCAGGATCAACATTTTTGAGAAAGGGTGCTGATGGCTTCTCTACAAATTCCAAAGCAAAGTGATTCTTTCCCGTTCTCAAAGTAATCCCCTGTGTAACTGACACAGTCCTGATTTTTTTTTTCTTTCAAATCACTCTGAGACATTATGTCTGACATGGTTGCTAACTGAAAAAAAGGTAAGAAAATGTACATTTGATACTAGGTCTCAGGCACCACCATAGTTTTCAGTTATGCCATTTAGGTGCATTCCTGTTCTGTCCCTATTCAATGTGTCATAGTCATGCCACAATCCTATCCATTGCCTCACCCCAGCAAAACAGGCAGTAACTAGAGTGGTGTGTACTATGCTACATTTTCTTACTACAATTCCGGTAGAAAAAGGGAAAAGCAGAAATGAATTTAAAGAAGTTGGTATAGAAAAATACAACTTCTCAATTTATTTTATTTAACTTTCACATCCTAGAGCTCTGAAGGGGGCAGCTCTAGACATTTGAGATAAACTCAGCTGTGGGGCAGCTTCTGTAGATGGCTTACTGCACAATTTAGTTCCACAGGCTGGTAGAGGCATCTCTTTAAATTCAGGAGGAAAATTCTTGACAGAGTAATAACACTGTATAGTAGCTTCAGGGTGAGAGTTTGCTTGTGGGAAGATTAATGTGGGATATTGGTAGTGGTGTTAAGACAAATCCTTTTCATTCTAAAAATGGGTAGTTAATAAGCACTATGGGAATACCAAAATTTGCACCTGTCTTTTCTTTGCAGTACCTGGCCTCTGGTGTTACAGATGGGGATTATGAGCTGTCATTTGTTAGCTTCTATAAGTGCTCAAAACCTTTTAAATGATGATGATGAAAGGTTTGGCTGAAGAAGCCAGGATTGTTGTTGAAAAGCTTTCGGTTTTGTTTTCCTGGGAAAGTCTAGGAAATCACAAAGCTGTCACATCTGTTCTTAAAATTATCTCAGGCTAGGGTAGTAGACAAGGAATTCAGGAAGGTTGCTTCCATGTTTGCTCCTAGCTGGCTGATGTTGTTGAAGATCTGTAATTGTTTAAAAACAAAACTAAATTTAGAGAACCTAGCTTGTAGAAATGGAAGGAGTTTATTTGATCAAAACATTTCCAGAGGCCTGGCTATTAATTTCACTCTGCTTTTGAGCTGAGCAATAAACCACAGGGAAAAAAAAAAAGTAAAGGTTATTCACGAGGAGAAACAGAATGCTGGGCTTCATGTTGAAGGGTGTGTTTTAATGCATGGAAGACCAGGTTCAAAGGCACTTGAAAGGTGGAAGTGTAAAAGCAGATGGCATAGCCTTTCCAAGAAATTCTGCATATAATCCTACAGGCACTGCGGAGGTTGGTGGATTCTAATAGTATTTCCCTTTCAGCTTCAAAAGGGTTTCTTGGGGGAACTCTCTAATAATAACTCTACCCTGACATGCCTGACAGCACTTCTTGGTCTCATCTGAGTGTTTTAGGAGGATTATTGACACTACACTGTTTTCAGTGTAGTGTTAATAATTCAATCAATATGTTGATTTATTGTTCAGAATCTAGCTCTGCTGCCTTTTGGTACCACTTAACTTCAGAGTTTGTCAGTAGACATCTCTTATTCTAAATATTCTTCTAATAGTGTGGTAAGCACCCTTTAGAAATCATGACCATCTTTAAAAAGACAGATGCAGTGCTAAGGAAATTTTGTTAGAAATCAGTATCTTCATATTTTAGTGAATGGCTGGCATAGTAAATGCAATCCTGAATTTGAATTTTCAAGTGTTTTATTTTCACTATTTTTCTTACAGTGCCTGCATGTGAGTTTTTGAAAGGCCAATGTCTTTGAAGCCTGAAAATCCATAAGATTTAAAATATATTTGAAAACTAATTTTTGCTAACTGTGCAACCAACTCTGAACTTCCCTTCTGACTGACAGAACCAAAATGACTAAGTAGCCATGGAGAATAAAATAACTTAGTTGAGCCAAATTATCAAACCCTCTCAGTCATCATCTGTATTTGTTATTAAAAACAATTTTTAACTTTCTAACTGGAAGGGCAGTTAGCCACATATATGTAAACTTTTAATATATAAGCTGTTAAAAGGGTTGCCCTTGCTTATCTACTAAAATCATTCTGATCTGCTGAACTCTTCTGATTTGTGTGTGTGTATTTGTCTTTGGGCTTTTCAATGTGACGTGTTCTGGGTAATCAAAAGTTAATAATAAAATACTTCCTTCTCTTAACTCATCTGTGTAATGCCTTTTTGGCTTGGAATGCTTGTCTTTTAGTTTAAGTTCTGTCATTGATCTCTTGTTTGCACTCTGTCAATATATATATATCTTTAAATACTGTATTTACTTTATTTAATTGCCTTTTTGCTTAATGAAGTCATAGGCACCTTTCATGGAGGAAAGAAACCCTTTTCAATTAGGTGCCTAAAACAGCAGTATATCTTTGATGCAAAATTCATGTGGAAATAAGGTTCATAAGAGCTTTGAAGCTGTTTGCTGGTATAAAAGCTTTAGAGTATAGCTCAGCCGTGCAACAAAAATCAAAGATAAGTGGTCAAGGGAACAGTACAAAGACAACTAAAAGTTTTTCAGAAAGCTTTTCAATTCTTTAAATTGGAAAGAGACTTGCTGTTAAAGAGGGAAAAAAAATCTTAAAATTTCCATTATAGAGTTTGATATTTCATCACCTGAAACTTAAAAATCACAAAGGTATTTGGAAAATCAATCCATTAAAAGGTATCAAAGTGTGAACAGGACCAACTTTTCTGTGCAGGCCATTTTAAATAAGTTGTTGATAATTTTGAAACACTTGTGCCCATCTAAGGAGCATCATTAAACAAGTGATACTAAGACACAATTTGCTAAACCAGTGCTATACAAAAATGCTAATGGATACTTTATAGATAGAACTGGCCTAAATTTTGTGATTATATATTTAAAAGAGTAACAAAATATTTAGGTGTAGTCATAATGAAAATCTGAAACCAGAGAAAAGTGATTTAATAACACCATTACTTTCTTAATTTTTCTCTGAATTTGAGTCCCTAATAAATTATGAGAATACAATTACTTTTGAAAGACTTCTCATTGTCCTTAGTTAAATACTTACAAAGGTAATCTTCTAATCAAGCAACTAGAGAATTAGTAATGAAGCAATTAGAGAGTCCCCCAGGAGAAGGAGGAAGCAACACATCTTGCATGGGGTACAGCATGAGAATTTTTCAGTTTAGATATTTTTTACCCTGCTCTGACTTTGTCATGCTCAGTGTTCTGTCCCCAGTTACAGTCTGCCATGGGCCATGGCTTCTTGCAGGGTGGTAATTTCCACTATTTTTCCTTCTGCAGGAAAAGGATGGCAGCTTGTTTCTGCCAAGTGTTGAGGTTCAGAGGAGAAAGTGAAAACAATAGTCAAGTTACCCAAGGGGTGATCATTGGCAATTGCTATAGAGCCAAATTGTCATGGTTAGGTCGTTTTGTTTACAAATTGTATTCCTGTGTGCTTTATCGGGTGAATAAATGTATTTTAAACTTATTTTAACAATGCACCAACTTGAATTTATTATTCCATGCAATTTTAATGTTATTTCTATTCATAAGCAACACTACTGAAATTTCAATAAGAATCATATACTTTCCAACTTATAGGCTTGAAATCTTTGGAAGTTTTGATTCTAGTTCTTTTTGTCATTTACAGTGTGGCAGGTGACAGATTTTTAAACATGCAGTTCCCATTGGCTTCAACAGGAACTATTGGGTTTTGTGAGTCTGAAAAACAATGACCACACCATCACAATAATGGTCACATTATTCAATCCTAAATAGATTTTGGTGGGGTTTTAATTTTTTTTAAAATACATATTAATTAATTAATTGACAAATAACTGTTTCCCTATACATATTTATTACACTGAGATTGATGTTCTGTCCAGCATCTATGTATTCCTCTAATCTCCTAATTAAGTGAATTATACACCATGGACCAGATTCAGTAATGAAGTAAAGATTGCTTGGAGGAATTAAACTTTTATGCTAATCAGGTTAAAAACAGTATTAATGCTTTCATTCTGAGATTACAGTCAGTGGTTACCCCCAAAAATTGGTTTAATTTTCTGTGGGAGAAGTTGAATTGTAGGAGATAAAAAAAAAGAGAGTTGTCAATGTTTTAGTTGCTTCCTATGGCATCCTAGTTTCTCAGAATACTCTTTGACAAAATAATAGTTGCTAAGGTAACTCATATCTAATACTACTATATTGTTTGAGAAAAGAATAAAACCTGAATTGTTAAATAACAAAATGTCCTCTTCTGACTTCTTAACTGAAATATAACCTTACAAAGGGAATTTATGCTCATCTAAATTCAGGCAATTTACATTGCATTTCTGGTGATGTACTTGAAAGGACAATTTGTCTCCCCTCCCATTCCCCAAGTGGTTAGTGCTCAGGCATCCTAATTTGTTCATTCAAATCATTGTTTGTCCACTGGGACTGCACAGATAATCTGAGAGTTGCAAAATAGCTTCAAATTAAATAGTAAATAATGAAAGAAGGCTAAGAACATGGTAATACTATCTTCTTGGCAATTAGGTATCTCAAATGTATAAACATTTACAAAAACAGAAAATATTTTCTCTAAATACGAGACTGAGTCTTCCTTCATCAAAGCATGGCAGTCACCACACTCACTTTACTGAACTTATTTAATGTTGCTTCATAAGTGTAATTCATGCAGAACATCTCGATTATGTTTCATTTTTTGGTATTGATAACCTTCAGAATGTGTTTTTACCCTTATTTTAAAAAATAGGTGTTCTCATGGGGCTTCACTGTGTAGGGCAGGTGAGAGAAATCCCACCAGAATTAGCCATGCAGATCCCTTCAATGACTGTTCTTGACTGGTGTTTTCCTTGCAAAGTTGCTTCTCTGTCGCCCTGTTTTTTTCCCCTCTTCTTGCCGTGTCCATCATGCCCTGGAAAAACTATACCACAATATATATTCAGTGATCATTGCTTGTAAATAATTTCTTTTTAATATCATCTTAAATTGTCTTCTTATTTGGCTTGTTTCTGAGATGGTGCTTTATTGGGGATGCAAAAGAGCATTTTCACTGATATGGCTGTGAAGTAGATTTTCTGACATAGTCAAAAGATAAACTTGTGGTTAGCCAGTATCTTTGAGTCCAGCAGGCTAAGGGAACAAATCACTTTGTTTTCTCTCTGTTGAACCCCACAATGTCTGCAGTTCAGAGAAAGTCATATTTCTTATGAGCTGGAAAATTCAGGTGCAACCAGTGCCTCACACTTTGGCTTTTTACTCAGACTGATAATAAGCCCTACATCTAACCACTTCTTGGATTGCAGTGAATAGCAGCTTGTGAAACCGCAATTAACTTAAGTTTAGAAAACCACAGTTTTTGATGTCTTGTGTTCTGTAATTAGCTCCATATATTCTACATTAAATCATCAGAAACTGACAGTATTGCTGAATCAGTGAATGGAAAAATAAGAGACACAGGGATAGCTTAAGTATGTATACAAGCAGAAAAGTATGTTTCAGAGCATAAATATTAATTTTTCAAATGGGTGTTAAAAAGGGTATATGAGGGTCATAGAATGAAAGATGATTCTTTAAAAGGCTTTGCAACTCTTTTAAAATCATGCTTTTGAAATACAAAATTGAAGAAAACCTTCACCTCTTTCAAAAGTGACAGTAAGGCACAGCAGATAGCAGCAGTTTGTAAATGGGTTATGGTTGGTGCAGTGTTAATGTGCAGCAATTCCTTTCCTGGGCAGGTGCTTTGACTTGACTTTCCAGCACAGTGAACATGCAAAACCAGAGTAATGTGAAAGGAGAAACCAGATGAAGGTCTGTGCACATGGGGACATCCCTCTCTGTCAGTGTCACTGCTATGAACAGTCTGATGGCAGGACTGGGGCCACAATCAATGCCTGAATAGACTTGTTTAAAATGCTGCCACGAAGATTAATGGCCTGGTTGTGGACACAAAGCAGCATAATTTGCTATCATTTCTGTTAAAAAGAGTACCTATACCCATGGTATGATAGCAAGCCCAAATGAATATAATTGTATGTCTGTCTGCGTATCTGTCTATCTATCTACTAACCATCCATCCATCCATCCATCCAATCAAGATACTCAATCTAGCTCACCACCAGATCAATTAGAGAGAATTTGGTCACATTTGTGGTCAGTGACATTGTTATAACTGAAGATATCAGACTTAAAGGAAGATAGCTGATTAACTAGCAGTCCTCAGGAGAATGGATTTTCTCTCCAAAATATTGGATTTGTTAATACTATGAGTTTATTACTTGCCAGAAGTCATATTTCCTTCTTTTCTTTTTTTTTTTTTTTTGTCAAAGAAATGCCTAAAAAGGAATTGCATGTACAAAGGAAAATGCATATTTATTCATTATAGTAAAAGTAATTAGACTGTTTCAAAGATTTATTTCATTTTTAATAACACCAAGAATGAGGCTGAGGCAGTTGTTTATAGTGGTGCTTTAAAATTCAACCTCATTCTATTTTAATGGGTTTGTTCATGCTGTAAGCAGCACCAAATTTCATGGGAGACTATTAGGAATAGAATGAACCACTCTGTTTTCAAACCATCTTTGAAGGATCAATTTTAAATAGCTTTGAAAAAGTAGAGCATGGCAGAAATGCATCTACTTTTATTTTACAGCTGATACTAAAACCATCTTCTCAAGTGTGTTATATTACATACTATTTTGAGGTTTCAAAGAAATTGTAAATGATCCTGCCAAAGGAACTTCTGCTACTCCCAAGGAACCAACTTTTTATTAAAAACCTGTGACTCCCTAATTCTCTTCAAGAGATAGTAGCTAAATTAAAGTCCAAAATTGAAGTAGTTTCATTCTTATTTTAGTTAAAGGCTTGTGGTATGACATTCAGCTAAAAAAAAAGGCATTTTTCCACCATATATTGTATATTTAGGTATACTGGCCTGCAGTTATTTGTTTTTATATGTACCGTTAGTTTTCGAAATCCAACTGGTTAAAATGTACAAATGGACAAAGACTAACTGAAGAAAAAAAGTGTTTGGTTATGTATTCAGAAGAACTTCTGGCACAGTTAGTCAAAAGAGCTTTTAAAATTATTTAGAATTAATTACTTTCTAAAATTCAGCATGTCCCTCAGCATAATTTCACAGAACTTCTAGAAAGATCAAAGTCACCAGGCAGATGCTTTGCAATACAATCCCAGAGATGCAAGGCTGGAAGGGAGCTCAGTGGGACTGGACCTTTTCTGAGCAATTGTCCTGCCCTAAGGGGGAGCAGATACACTAAGCTCCTTCTTGCTAGATTCTAGTGCTGTTCTTGACATCCAGGGATGAAGATTTCAGAGATTCCCCATGTCATCTGTTGCACACTTTTGCATTGTATAAAACTTTTTTCAAACGCTTAACATAAATAATTCTTGTCATTGATGGACTAGGAACAGCTGATCATCTGATACTGTTTTGCATGTTTGTTACCTCCTGTCAGCCTGGTCTTGTCAAGATGAAAGAAAGTTGTATCACTTAATCTTTTACCATGGTTCTTTCTTTTGTTTTCATCTTGCTCTTTCATGTGAATATCCTGTTTCTGCCTGTATCTCACAAGTGCTGGAGATAAATCTGAACACTGTATTTCAGCTGGGACCTCTCTAGGAGCTCAATATCTGTTTTTATGATGTTATTCTGAAAATATATGAATGAGATTTGTTTTTTTTAGAACAGAATCCCATCATCTCTTATTCAGATTTAGGTCTTCTCTGTAACACTGTTCTGCTTCAGACTCTACTTATGATTTTGTAATTATGCTTTTAATATTTTACTCTTAAATGCAAGGGATTTCAAAATACTTTTTCTTAAATTTCTCTTCTTAAGCATACTATCCCAATTAATCTTGATTTTTATTTGTTGTGCAATCACATTACTCTACTTGTGTAAAACATATCAAAGTATAATGAGGTAACATGAAATGTTTGATGACACTAAGAATGGATATATTAGGACAGAGATGAGGTTCTTTCCCTGCAAAGTAATGCTTTGTTCAAGGACTTTTTACCTTCAAGGCAGGACAAGCTCTGATTTGCAATGTCTGCTGTACAGGAATGTTGGGTGTGTTCATTTTATTGTGATATGAAATGAACAGAAAGCTGTTGTGGAATGCAATTTAACATGTATACTGAAAGTTTAAATTAAAGTAGTGTTCACTGTAGAAGTAATTTTCATTGTCTTTCACAAATACACTTTCCAGTTGTAACAAATGCTCATTCCTGGTGTTTAGTGTTTGATGAACCTCCTGTGAGCATACTGGGATAAGTAAACATTTTCTTAAGAACACCTACCCATTTCCATTGGGAAAGTTCCTAGAGGTAACTTAAAGAGCATTCATTCACTGACTCCAGACACTTACTGTTGTTTAATTTGATTAAGCTGTTATATGTGTTTTGAGTGAAATGAGTAACTTTAAAAAAGGTCTGCAGACGTGTTGTTCTCTAACTATGGCAGGCCATATCCCCTATCATAGAAGAATGTACAAAAACTTTTTTCTATTCAGAACAGCTGCACTTATGTTGGCTGTTTATTCCTTATGAGCTACTGTCAGTCAACTAAACTAGAGCTTTGGGTACAGAAAACAAAAAAAGAAGGCTACTTTAAATCATAAATATAGCAGCCACCGTGTTTTCCTGCTTGAATTTTAGGTGTGTCTATAAATGTAGTGATTAATAGTCACAGTAACCCCATTTGCAATGAGATCTGAGCAAACATTCAGAAGACTACATGCTCACTGCCATCTGATTGCAGGAATCTCCTTTTGCATTGATTCATTTGGGCACTTTATTTGCTGCAAGTTCAACTACAATGTTATTCCTCCTTTTTGATGATAATTTCATATTGTAAGCAAAATTCAGGTTGTCATGTTCTCCTGACTGAAGTAAAAGTTGTTCCACAACTCAGCCTTCAGGTATGTATACTGGACTTGCATAGTATGAAAGTGTCAGGGAAAGAAGCTAAGCTGCGATGGAATCCTATTCTGCTAAAGTTCAGCTAAATCTTGGAGCCAGGATCTCTGTGCAATAAATATAAGCTGTAAAAAAAGATACAAGGATATAATTATGAATATTGAGAAGAGATATTCTCTTTCTTGTTCCCAGTATTTGATATATAAATCTTGATAAGATTTCCCTTCTAGAAGGGAATTGCAGGCATAATACAACATTCATCAAAATAGGACAACCTAGAAAATTACATTTAACTTTATATTCACGAAATGAAGGTAAAGGGTTTATTTATAGCAGCATTTGGAAAAGAAAACCTTCTTATTTAGCTGTCAACTCATGCATTTGAATGTCCATGAAAGAATATTTTAGTGCAAAGTGGTGTCACTACTATTTAAAACAGTCATTAAATACCCTACTGCTTTAATCACAAGGTCAGTTCAAGCACAAAACAAAAATGAAGCTACCTTAAGAGCTTAGGTTTGAAACATAAGAAGGTAATTGTGGGTATATTCAGAAAGTCGTCAAGCAATGAAATATTGTTGTAGTTTTTGAAGAGTCTTGGTAGAGTTCTACTTTAAGTCCTCAGTGAGAGCACTATGAGGAGAAAATAACCAATTTTTTTGAAAAGTCAGCAAGTAATCAATAGAGAGTTCTGCCCTGCAAATGGGTACAAGACTGCAATGACCTCTTAACAATGAGCTAGATTAAGCAGGGAATAAACTTCAAATGTCCTTAAATACTGTGATGTTAATAAGGGAGAGTTGAAAGGAAAGCACTAAGACAGGGAGGACAGAGTTACTACTTTAGGAAAATATTTCATGTTTCCAAAACTCAACCTGCAGCAATCAGCGGCAGTCCCACGGGATGTGAGTAGCTGACCACCTGTCCTGCACGTTCTCTCACACGTTCCGCACATTGTAAGGATTCACTGCAGCTGCTAATTTGTTTAGGACAGTTCTGTGAATATAAAAAAGAAAATGCTATCAGACATGAAGGTCATGATTTCTCAGACACTGGGGGATTTGCCTGTTTTAGCACTTTGCTGCAAGCGTATGACAAGATCTTTCTCCAAAGAAAGATTTTATGAGATTGTGATGAGAGAAACTATACTTCAGTAAATTATTTTGGTAATTCTTTTTGCCTATATGCAGCCTACTTTCAGTCATTTTCAGCAGGTACTTTATCTGTATAAACACACAAACACACTTCATACCCTCTAAAATGTGTATATAGATGTTAGTATTGCCCGTGGTCTGAATTAGACTAAATATTTTTATTGTACATTTAAATTGTACAAGACATAACATGATCTACTGGGTTATAGCTTTTTTAAGTAGTAGTTATAGTCCTTCCATGTGCTCATGTATGAGACAGGAACAGGACATAGTTTTGAATGCATTTCATAAATTCGTTTTGAAAATGTTATAATGAAAGTTACTCTGAGGTTCAGAAATAAAAATATTTAGCAGTTGTTACTAGGATACAAAAGATACAAAAGGCAGACTTTTTCTAATGGCATATATATATATATATAGTTATATGGTATGGGGAAAGCTCACTCTGAATTTTGTTTTAAAGTCTCATTTAAAAGAGAGAAATGTATAAAAAAGCAGAGAGTTCTCACTAAAAATTAAGATTTTGGCAGTAGTTATGGTTTGAATGTTACTCTGCCACAAGTAAGCTTAATAGGAACCCTGACTCTGGGGTAACAAACCTAAAATTAGTTTGTATATCTACAGTAAATTGAAAATGATAAAAAAAGACAAATTATTTCAGGAAGTAACTTGAGATTCAAACTGACATACTGATTTGACTTTGAAGTTTCTTGTCTTAGAGATAATCTATGTCATAACTTGTTCTATACGATCATCACAGGCTGTTTGCTTTTAAATGCTTCCTGTTCAACTCAGTGAATTTCAACTTCATTAGGTCCTGCTTTCAGAATAGTAAGGCTGGGTCTTTGCCTCCTGAATCAAAATGTGTCCAAGTCGAGAAATGTCTCACATTTTTTTGAGTCTTCTATCTAGAATCCTATTCACCAACCATGCCCACAAATTCCTAATGCAGGCAAATGCAATTAAAAACCAATTAGAAAGGTAGAAAAAAAGGTGTCAGAATTTGACTTCCATTGCAGGTATCTGGCTGAATCTGCCAGCTTTCTGGATTCTGGGGCTTGCAGGAGTCGTATGTTTCATGGCTTAAGATCTCTGCAGTTACCAAAGATGGTGGCAACACAGCTTTCGAGCAGAGATGTTTAGACAATTCTTCTCTCTTAAGTTAGCTGAAAGAATAAATCAGTGAATGAAAGTTCTTACCCAAAAGAATACAAGAACCATTGGGTCATTTTGTAAAAAAAACCAAATACTTGCAGTAAAGGAGAGGCAGGTAATTTTGTAGCGCTTATGAAATACTCATGAATAGCACATGCTGCTTCAATGAGACCAGATGCACTGAAAAAAATCAATTCATGCAACTGCATCCAAGAAATATAGTTGTGTCTGTGTATATATCTCCTAGGAATAGAAATCTCTAAAACTGTCATGATGAAGTGTATTGACAATAAGTTCTCCCATACATGCAGGGCCAAGCATCAATTTTCTGCTTTTTGCCTTTAAAATGAATTAGTGTGATTTATTACTGTTATCACAGTACATGTGATCACAGAAAAAAATCAAACTATATTTTATACATATATAAACACAACCATTTATGTACACATACATGATTATACATATTTATGATAACTAACCAATCCCTAAAGGTTTTTTGAAAATAGGTTCCAGAGATTATTGCAGTTGATGGCATCCTCTGAGAGTTAATGAGCTAGCTCTGTCTTCACAGAGTGTCTCTCACACCTGTACTATCTATTTCAAAAGGTGTCAGTGTGCATAGACTTCAGGCAAAAAGCTGCAATTTGCCAGAGGAACACTGATGATTAGTGACACCCTGTGCTATTTCCATGCTGCTAGCTTCCTTGGGAGCATCTTGCAGTTGTTTCCAGCAGAATTAGAATTTCAGGCCTTCTCTGTGAAGTGCACAGAAGCTCTATTTAGGGGAATATTTAAACATTTTCAAAAAACATTTTATCTCATTTTATCCCAGCCTGAGGAAATTTTATGCTGTTAGTTAAGCTATAAGACAGTTATCCAATGCTACTTTTGCACATCTTTATTCTGTTATTCCCACCTGTGACAGGCAAACCCAGAAAGGCGTAAATGTGTTCTTTTTCCCTTGTGATCTCTGTGATGTTTCTCCTGTTGGTGGTCATGGAAAGTAGAGGTTACACACTATTGGGAAAGCAATCCTCAAACTGTTGTAGCAAAAATATGGATGTAGAGTTTGGGAAGCCATCTCTGTAAATTGGTGCAAGGGCATGCCTGGAAACTCAGCAAATGAGGTCCTCAGTGAGATGAAAGGAAAACCCTGCACACAAATGAAGAGAGCCTGAAGAAGCTTTTGATAAGAGGTTGTAGCACTCCATAGGATCAGAAAATTTAGGGTGCCTGTGAAAGGCAGAGAGCTGGAGGCCCAGGAAGGAGGGGTGCTGTCATCCTGCAGTCTGGTTCTCATTTGCAGAAGCATTAAATTGAGGAGGGCTGGTACCCCCTTACCTGTGTGTCATTTGACTGGCAGAGGTTGCATCCCTGAGAGGAGGCCAGCTGAAAGAGAGGGATGTTTAACTCAGTGCCACTGGAGCTTATTTCACCAGACCTACCTGCTCAGCAGCCCCAGGGTGATGTGCCTCTCATGCAGCCATCCTTGCTGCTGTGACAGTAACTTCATCCAAAACAGGAAAAAGTGCTGCAGTGGATGGGAGCTGTGGCAGCCTTCCTGACTTCCATCTGTACCATGTGCAGTAAACATCCTCGCCTTATTCCTGCTTTTGGCAACCTAAATTGATTAATCTGCCTCCGTGGCTTTTCTTTTTTTTTTTTTTTTTTTTTCCTCCTCCTTATTTTTTCCTTATTTTTTCTTTTTTTTTTTTTTTTTAGAATTTCTTTGGTATAAGGCATAAGAAGAGGATCCTGGAGCTTGATTTCTCTACTTGGGTATTTGCCCACAGACCCAGCTACAGATTATCTCACTTCCTTCTGCCTTGCAACTTGAACAGGACTAACACTTAGCAGTGTGCATTAATGTTGCACAGAGAGGGTGTCTTTATAAATGAGAGACTTTGACTTGTGTGTTTTCTTTTGTACTGCATAGATGCAAGCAGGTAAAATTGTGTGCTGTTTCAGGCAGGTCAGGATTTCTAGAGGCTCTTCACACCTATTACTGCATGTACTTCTGGGAGAAAACAAAGAGCTATTGTTATGTGGAGAAATTTGTGTCCTCAGGGCAAACTAGAAAGAGTTGGAGATCTGCTTTCTCTCAGAGCTTCTAATGATGCTAGTAGGAGGGTTACCTGTGATTATAAAGGAAGAAAACAGGCTCTTTAGTGCGTGTTACAAGAACGTGCATGTACTATAAGTTTCAAAAGCATATCTTTAAATCTGAGCAGGACTTGGAGTGTTCCTGTATAATAATTAAAAAAAAAAAAAAACAAACTCTACGGATATTTCATTAAGAGAAATATGTTATTTCTTTCAAATTACTGATCCTAGTTGTGTTTCAGGGGAGACTAGGTTCCTTTGAGGCTTTTTAGAGTCCCTTCTTGTTTGATTAAACTATACTGATGTTTAATAGTTTCTCTGAACTGTGCCAACTCATGAATGGGTCATAACTCAGAAACTGCTTGACAATATTTTCTTCAAGACAAGAAAGCAAAAAGAAAAAGTGGGGATTTCTTTTGTGGGGAGGTAATTATTTTAGACATAGTATTCAGTACTTGTAAGTGTCCTGTCATGCCAAGTATTTGACTCACTTGTTTTTGTTTTTCCAGTCTTAGTGCTTGCGTTATTAAACATAAAATTCCTTACTCCTGGCGGCAGCAACCTAACATTACTATTTTTTGCTTCTCCTTTAACTAGAAGAGGGTAGTGTTAGCACCTTTAGGGTGTTAGTACTCTTATCCTGAGAACCAGGAGCAAAATAAAGGCTTTTCTTAGGTCATAATAGAGTTATTAAGAGCTGACCTTGCATAGATTGTAGGTCAGTGCTGTTGTGTTCTGAATTGTTTATCCTTGGAGCAGGTACGGTGCAAGGAAAGAACAGATGGAGAGTGGCAAACAGGAAAGGACAGGAAAGGTTATAATATTCAGTCTCATATCCAAATTTATGCCTGGTATCCGTCTAACACACTTCTGTATCCTTCAGGTAAACCAATAATGAGTATCTAACAAAAATTGGTTATACTCATTCTCTCACAGAATTTGTGAGGTCAAGGAATTGCCTTTATGTTCATTTTACAGATTTGATAAGGTTACAAACCTGTATGCTGTGAAGTTCCTGGCGCCAGAGTGAATCTAAAACTGTATTTGTGTTAGCAGCTGCTGTGCTTTCAGTTGTGGTGGCTTTGCTGTTGCAGGTATATTCTTCTTTTTCAGAAGTTTTCCTCTTGTTTATTATTCAGCCACATATACAATCATGCTGGCATAGCACGGAGAGATTACCTCCAAATGCTCTACATTATGAAGGTTTGGCCTAAATACTGTGGCGAGATAAAGCAAGAAATATGTGTCAGAACAAGAAATTAATCACAGGTCTTCATGTTAGGCTGCATACTAAATAATACTTTAGGCTTTAACTTCAACTAGATAATTTTAAATTTGTTTGTTAAGGCTTTTTTTCAAATCTGCTGCTTCAATGAGGGTTGACTACTTATTCTACTTACAATAGTGTCCTGCTCTTTTCCCTTTGAGAAAGAGGCTAGACGGAGTAGTTCTGATTCCTTTAATAGGGCACAACTAACATTGTGAGCACCATGCACCAAGATGCATTTTAGTCCCTAATTTTTTTTCTGGGGCACTCTTATGTGTGATGTTCTGGGCTGTATGGTCTTGTGACATTAGTCTGTATTATTTCCATCCTTTTCCCCAAGCCTATATCTTTAACTGTTGCCTAAGCGGGTCTATTGGCCTGTCTTGTATGTTTGTAAACAATTTGGGAATTTCTGTGTGGTATTTGTTTTGATAGAGCTAAGTGCATGTACAGAAATACAGTATAAACAAACCTGAAGAAAATTCTATTTGATCCAACACCAATTGTCATTCTTGGCTGTTGTACAGGCCAGCAGAAGTTCAATGTTTTCTGCTCTGGTTTTCATCCTGAATCATTTTCACTAACAGTAAATATGCAACTGTTTGTCTCTATCTTGGTTCTAAGCATATTTATGTTTATTAAAGCAATTTGCAATTGTTTCCTGGGCAGAAAAACAGAAACAAACCACAGCATGTTTGTTTTTTTTTTTTTTACTAGAGGAATCATATAGAGAACTTGATGCATTTGTCAAATCTATCTTGACAGAAATTATTCATGCTCAGGGAAAAAAAAATAAGAAAGGTGATCTCAAACCTAAAACATTGGCATGAGTTGAGAATGTGTTGCTATGACAGAGTAAGTGTTTACTGTCAATTAGTATTTATTAAAGCAGAGTGTGGAGAACATCACTTCTCAGAAAATGGTTTCCACAGGAAAGATGTTTTGGATAGCTGCTATATTTGGACAGCAGAAGTGTCTGCAGTCTTGGATCATATCTCCCCATCAGATAAATAAATATATGTTAAATCACATGTTAATTAATATTTAGGTGCCCTGTTAGGGGAGACATGAGAAATTTCTGTGGAGTAAATTGGATGATGCCATCTATAGAATAAATGTCCACTTGACAGATGGCTGCTTCATTATCAGATCATTATCTCCATCAATGCTGAGCAGCAAAACAGCTAGAGATCATCAGTGGTCCTCCTGGGAGGCTTTCCCAGCACCATTCTGCTGTGAAATGGCATTGCTCTCTCTGACACCCACTGGCTGCTGGTGTCATGGCACAGCACAGGGAGTGCCTTGAGAACACCAGTGAGTGTCAGCCATGCAGGTGGAGTGCGGCATCCAGGTAGGACTGCCTAGAGAAGTATAGGTTAAATTGCAACAGAAGTGATAGACATATAAAGTGACTGAAAGCTTTGGGTAGGAAGCATTTCAGCATGTCTGAGTTGCAGCTATGATGCTACTTTTCAGAGTCATGCTGGAGTTCCACATTTGCTTGTTTTAAAAGGTGTGTACCATCCACAAAGTCAAGTTTTAATTTCTTGCATCGAGTAATTTCTGCTTTCTGCTCTGCGAGTAAAACCTTATTGCTTATGTAAACTCTGCCTTTAGATGGCAAACTTTGAGAAAGTCAAGTGAAATTACAAATTCTACAGAATTCCACATAGTTTTAGTCACTGGAAGGAGTACCACTTATGCTGCCCTGGATATTCTGTTGAAAAGATCTAAATTATTAAGTAATTAGTATCCACTAACAAGTAAAACCAATGTAAAGCACAACTGGAAGTACCATTTATCTTGAGCTGTTTATTGAATTGAGATTTCATAAAGGTTATTATGTCACAAATTCAATATACAGCATTTATAACTCTATGATATCAATCATCTTTAATCTTTGGTACATTTTAACTGTCATATAATTGACTAACATTAAAGATCGTTGGAAAAAACATTCTTAATCCTGAGATCCTAATGACTTTATTCTAAAACATTGAAAGCTGTATGATTTTGTTGTTTCAAATACTTTTCTTTCTGTTTTGGGTTGCTGTGAGAATGACTAGAAAGTGATGGCAATTTTAATTGTGTTCCCATTAAGTGCAATAATTCACCATATCCTCACAAGAGTTTAAGTCAGGCAAATGTCTATTGAATCCAGAATGCCATAAACTGTTGGATTACTTGCTATGTATGTATTGTTTGGTACGGATGTTGTAAGTTGTAAATATGGATATAGATTCTAGATCAATACATTTTCTTCTAGAATTCACCTGTTTCTCTGGCAACAAAAATCCTAGCTGAAGTAAGACACTGAAGTAAATGCTTCAGCTGAAAACAAAATAGAAGTTTGTTTTTTTTTTTTTTTACCTCAGTTATTAGTTCTACCATTGATTTTTTTTTCATATTAGTAAAACCCTGCACCTTCAAACCAGGAAATGCGGCTGTTACAGCATTGTGGAGAAAAACAGGAAGAAAAATTTTGGAATGTTTATTTTTTTGACCATCTGAATTGCAGTGTCACAGCACTCTTCTGAACCTTGCTAAGTAACATATTTTGCTAAGAGCAACTATTTAAATTATAGACCAGAACTGTTGCTTTATTGTCATAATGGAATAGATGGATCAACATGTTACTATTTTTAATGCAGGCAATAGAGCAAAGAGAAGAAGAAATATTTTAATATTTTGAAAACCACATTCATCCAGAATGGGAAACAACTGTTTCACCAACTCTAATGGCAATGATTAGCAAGATGAAAATATTGTAAAAGTAACAGTAGCAGAACACTTAACCTATGTTTTGTATTATTTTTGCAAGACTTCCAGTTAAAAAGCAGCACAAATCCTTCTAGTGGCTGAATTTCTTGAAGTTGTAGAGAAAGCCTTCAAGCAAAAAAGGAAAGCCATGGTGGTTACTCCCATTTGCTGCTCTTTCAACCACACATTTAGCTGAAACCAAAACTCCACATTTAATAGAATTTAGAGGACAAAAAATAAAATATTATTATTGGTATGGGATGCAGCTACCACAGGAGTATATATTTTAGAAAACTTCTGCTGAGTGTCACACTAAATCATCTTTTCCAGCATAACTGTTGCATTTCTCATCAATTTCCCTGATCATTTTGAAAAGGTAAATGACCACCCTACCATTGATCTGGCATTATAGATGGAAAAGATTATAGTATATGCACAGTTCACATTACAGTACTGACAGTGCCATTTTGACACTAAGTGGTATGAAGATTTTTAAATATAGATATCTATATAAGCACATATTTTTGTCCTCTCCATCCACTAAATTAGCAGCATGTTCAAATTTTTCTTCATCTTTATTACATGATCCAGATGAATTGCTCTGATGCATTACTGTGGACATAATGTCTGTGGTAATGTCTGCATACAGAAAAGCCTAAAGTCTAAACTTCAGGTGCTTCAGAAGCAGCTTCCTACTAAGGCTTACCATCCTGCCATTTTTTACTGTTTTGAAAAAAAAAATCAATGCATAATTTTAAAACAGATTGTAGGGTGAACAAAAACAGATGCCTCACTTTGCTTGAACTATCTGTTCCTGTCCACTGAGCTTGTCAGTGAGATTTGTGCTGTGGTAAAGTACTTTGTCAGGACTCAGTTTCAATGTTTAAATACTTTTGATTTCCTTTGGAACTTTTTTTTATCTTTTTAAGAGAGAAATAATTTTAATTATGCCAGATGTTGTTATTACACTGTTCATTATTGTTTAACCAGAAACATAATTCTTAGCACTGTGTGAAACATAACCGATGCTTTTTTTAATTTATAAATGAGAGCAAGAATATTTGCTGTCTTTGTACTGGAGTATGTTAATATTTTTCATTGAAGGACTAGGAGACAAAGATTGTGGCTAAGTTTCTGAGGAGAGGCAGAATGTGAAATGTTTCAGATTTCTAGAGGGGATGGGAAATGCCGGTAAATGGGGCCATATTTTAAAATCATCCTTTGTTCTGTTTCTGAAGCCCCATCCATCACTCAGTGAACATGTTCAAAGGACAGGTATAGTAGCATGCTAGCTGCAAGCCTGGAAATATAAGAAGTAGGCAAACTCTGCAGTGGAAGTTTGTTTACAATTATTGCTAAAGAATAATTAGTTACTTTTGACTCTTGTCATTTGTCTTGTTAGATAAACTGTCCTTTGGAAACAAGCTATCCACTTATAAACTTTCCCAGCTATGTAACTCAGTAAAGCACCGCACTTTGTCAGAGCAGATCCATTAACCCGACTGGTGCTCTTCTCTTGGGTTTGATTGCAGCACCACACAGAAGCACCCAGCCCATCTCTGCTGCCCCCATCAGCCTTGCCCTTGGATGTGTTAAACAACGCCGTTGCTGGGTTCAGCACCGTGGAAGACCTTATCCGCTATCTCGAACCGGAGCGGTGGCAGCTGGATTTGGAAGATTTGTACAGGCCAACGTGGCAACTTCTTGGGAAAGCATACATTCATGGGAGGAAGTCAAGAGGTAATTTACTCTTCTGTCTGGCCTTGCAGCTTGCTGTGGGTATGATTTCTTGACAAAGAATTAAGAGCGTTCTTCACCTTGATTTTTGGTTCGAAGAAAGGAATACGTTAGAAAGAGAGCAGGTTCCATTGTTGTTCACTGTCCTCACCATTGTATTATTTTAAAAAGGGAAATAGCTAAACTCAAAACTTAAAGGAATTTAGCAGGATAGGGCAGCAAAGTGGAATTAAAAAAAAAAAAGGCAAACACAACACTTTCCTGTAGGGAACCTGAGAGATCTTTATTTCCCTAAATTAGCAGGGCATCTTGATGGAGTAACATATTTGAAATTTGTGGGTTTCTTTTTTTATGGAGGGCAAAAACTTTATTTTAATTTGATGTAGGTAATATCTTATACTTACTGTATTACATGAGTGATTGTTTATTTCCCTAAAATTTTTCCATGAATTTTACATGAAATTAATTGAGAGCAATACCTAAATGTTTCTCTTTGATGACGCCTTAGGGAATACCATGTGTCCATGTCTGGGTTGATCATGTAGTTGTCAACTTCATCAGAAGTAAAGTAGACTGTGTTTTCAAAATTTGTAGATCAATTGATCAGCAACTCATTTTCTTCCTTCTACATCTGACACTCCTGAATTTCCTGCCACATCCCATCCAGATGCTACCCACTATTTCATGTTTATGGGTAAACATGGGTAGCATGATGGCAGTACCACCTTTCTTGCCCACCATACAGCATGAAAATGAAAACATATGAGCATAACTGAACAGCCTTCCCTGTTGGTGGAGGGAAACTAGAAGGTTATCATCTGATCATCAAGAAAAGGGAGGAAGTAGAACCTTGCATAGCTCGAATTTAAGGGTTTGACAGTTAATTCTTAGATCAGAGCCCAGAAATCAGCCTTTGTACCCTATCCGTATTGCTATAGCTGCATAGAGCAGCTAAATTATGAGCCAAAGAGCAGGAAACATCTTTAAAAGCTCTCAGATAGTCATTTAACACGTCCTTAATTAAAGAGATTTAGTATTTGCCAAATGCATGCCATAAGCACACAGTAAGTGGGAGAAAAACAAAATGCAGGTGTTGAATAACATCTATATTTACAAAAGAAACTCCCTGCAAGACATATCTTAGAAGGAAACTATCATAGTAAATCTTTTAAAGACTTCTAATTAGATGATGAAATAGATTTTTTTCACTGAATAAACATATCATGGTATTGCCACATTTGTCTTAGAGACCACCCTCGGACTGCATTACTGAGTCTGTAATATAATAGCCTGAGGTGGAAAATATGTCCACTTGAAATGACATAGGACTATTGAATAGATAGGAAAAGCAAAACCTTTTTCTTCTTTTTTATCTTTTTCCCATTATATTCTCTCAAGCAGCATGTTTGCTGTATTTCAAAACCTTTTTAAGAAATGTTTGTGAGAAGGGCATATCCTAAATTTTTTTGTTTTATTTAAACTCTTTGATTCATGATTAGATCAGTTTCATTTTTACAGTGTTTCAGTGTAAAAGCTAAATTACTGTCCTATTATCATAAACAAGTTATTAAAAGTGTATCTTACTTTATGTAGAGAAATATCTTCTAGTCTTACATAATAATTGGTATGAAAAACTATATTTAGACAACCTAAATTCCAGAGAACTTCTGTCTCTGATGTTTTCTCTGGATAAAATGCTACCAAAAACTTCTAGTCAGAAAAGAAGAACCAAGTTCAGAGGCTTTGATGTCAAAATATAGTCACAGATTCTTTTATACTATTAAACATGCATAAAAACAAAATATATTTTGCTGAGCAAAACAATTATCCCATCACTTCCCACTGAAATCTATATGTAATCTTTAGATCATATTCTGAAATCTCCTTCAGGAGGGAAAAAATAGTCCCAGTCAAAGCGTAGTCCTTAGCAGTTGCGGGTCTTGTACAGTTATGTCACTTTTTTTGTTATTTATACCCTACTTCTTTCTTGAGATTTTGTAACAATTCCTATTGTAGAAGCCAGTAAGAAACTTATATTCCCAGGAACATCTGCAAAGTGCTTAGGAATGAAAACCATTCTGCTGCTATCTGTGCTCTCACACAAGTGCCCCAACTGGAATTTAATTTGTTTCATTGACTTTGAGAGCAGTATCCAGCTGGAAAAATGTTTTGGGAAAGAAGTTTCCCTGTGGTACTCGATACACATCCAGAAGATGCCAGAAAATTGCATTGCCACTTGCATAACACAATTAATTTCAGGCTGCTGTGAACATGGATTAGTTCAGTTGCATGTGCCTGTGTCGGCACACTCTTGAAATGCACTTTGCTGTAGGCCTACCTGCATCTAGATTTTTTATCCTTCACTTATTTTTATTTTAGTGTTTCCCATTTATATGCTACTGCGGAGTCTTTCACTCCTCCTGAGCTAGTGCTAGACAAAAGAACCTTGACTGTTGTGTCAAACATGATACATGAGTGGAAGCCAAGTTGAAGGAGTGTTTAAATGTTCACATTATAACAGGTACTGTGACTCAGTGCACTTGGGAAATCCACATAACCTTTTATTGTGGTTAAGTAAACACTTTTAAGGGAATATATACATTCTCTCATCTAGTTTCGTGCCCACAATGTGTTAAAATAAATTTTGAACAGACAGCTACTCTTTGAAAAAATAACAGCTTCATTCACACACTTCAAAGAAGTGATTATATAAGCACTAGATAAATTTGCCACAGACCTTTTAATGAAATTGAATTACATAAGATAAGGCAAGGGTTCATTGTGAGGTATTATAGCAATATACCTTTGTACATTTTAAAGCATGGAAATCAAACATGACATTTGTTCATCTCTCCTGAAGCCTTTTGTAACAGTACAGCGCACTGAAAGATATCTGCTAAGAGCTGACTGTGTGTTCTCCAACAGAACCCTTTTAAAATTAATGTCTGCAGGTCTGAGGGGTTGAGTTCAAATTAGTTGCTTTTTAGTGACAAAGTGAGTAACATGCTGTTTATTTTAGCACGTTGCCCTTTTCTCTATAACTAAGCTAGCTGTAGGTATGGAAACTGATGCATTCCTCTGCTGCTGCCAGAAGGCAGGAGGCAATGGAGAAGGACATCACAACACAAGAATCTCTCACCCACTGCTCTGTGGGCCTGCTGGAAGGGGTGTCAGTGCCCACTTTCACTTTCAATACCTCATGGTGAAGGGCTGAGCAGCACATAAGATTAGCTCCTTCAAATGCACTGCACCAAGCATATCAGTCTCTGCAGAAACAATTTCCTGGAGAAAGTATTAGCAGAACTAGCACTTCTCACAGTGCGCTTCAGGCATTTTATCCTCATTCAGACAGCTCACTTATTACATGTTTGAAAACATTACAGAAGAAAGAAATACTCCATTCCTGTCCACAGTCCTTGATTAATGGAGGTAGACACATCCACCTTTTAAGTGACTCAGCCTAGAGCTATTAGATGATCAGAAGGGCTTAAATAATTTCTGGTTTCTCACAGTGAATCTCTCCCCTGGAAGTTTTGTCTCTCTTTTCCTCTGCTCTCTCCTCAACTTTCTCCAAGGAATGCTCTTGCAGTGTGGGAGGCGGGCTGGTGTCCTATCAGTAACTTTATTGGAGTTATTACACACTCCTCCCTCTTAAAATTCAGTTTGTTTATTTAGGAGCCTATGTTAACCTGATAGTGATGGAATGAAGTTCCCCAGCTTGGCATTCACTGTAAGTGCAAGCAAAGAAAAGGCTTCAGTGTGTTTAACTGACCTTTCACAACAATAAATCCTTACTTATGGATGCCAGTATATGGATATGCCTGCAAAAGAAATGTTTGAAGGAACATGGATTGAAATTCCTTCCCAAAGATCTGCTCCTTGGAGAGTACCACTGAGCATTTCTGCTAAAGAAATTCAGCTTCCAATTTTTTTTTTATGTCTTCTGTGTTTAAATAGCATTAGGAGGAATTCTCTTGCCTTGATAGGCTGAAGTTCTTCTTGATGTCCTCTTGAGGCTCTTTTCATAGTAGAGAGGGGAAAAATATATTTCTCTAGAGGGTGATTCAGATCAGAAACTTATTTGAGCTTTATGTATTTATTTTTATTTATGAATATATGACATTAATTTTTTTTTAAGCTATATTAATGCACTGGCATTCTTTTCGACCCTAATTTGCTCTTGATTTAGCTTAAAACCAATTGGTTAAAGGTCTTTGTCACTTTATTCAGGGCCTCTGTTTCACTCATCTCAATAGCCATATTATCATAGGGGTTTAATTTTCTCTTTATCTTTTGGTTTTTTGCTAAAGAGAATAGTATCCCTTTGAATTAGACATCACTTCTGTTCCTTAATGGTAGGTGTGGAGAAAAACAATTCAGACAAAAGATCCTAGATTGTGATCATTATCGTCTGACTTTTCTGAAATAAATTCAATTTCCATTGCTTTTTACTTTTTTTTTTTCCAGTCTTAATATTTTTTTCCCAATTTTAATTGCTTTTTTCAAGGCTTGTTAGCTCTTGACTATGCAGTTAAGATGAACATAAAGGAGCTTGTTCTCTTTCAGATCTTTTCATGAATTTGCTGTTCAACCATTGGCGTAGTGAAACTTTAGTATGATACAGTCGAACCAGTTTATAGGGAAACTGGTGCCAAATAATAATACCTTTAACTTGCACTTCAAGTTAGTTGCTTACAAGGAGGAACTTTTATTTAAGACACATCAAGAAAAAATGAAACCTAGTGAAACAACAGAAATTCATATATATGCTGCTATGAGAGAGAGGAGAAAATAGAACCTACTAATAGTTATATAGATATACAATCTTGTGCAGTTATTTATTCTGTGCAGAATTCCCTGATGACAGCCACTTCTTGAAGTTCTTAGTCTATATAAGTGACTTCTTCTTAGATATGAATGGTTTCATTCTTTCTTATAATTATAATGCCCTAGCAAAGAAGCAATGGTTGAAATTGTAACAAGGAAGAAGTTTGAATGCTTTATTGCTAGTGGATTGAAAATGTCTTTGAAATTTTGAAGGATTCTTATTACTCTGTGTGTGTTTCTCCAAACCCAAAATGACAATAGAATAGCAACACTGGAGCTCAGAGTATTAGTGCGAACAAAGTGACTTCCATTGGGGTTGATTTGATAAAGCATACTGGAACATAGCAGCCAAATCTTGCTTTAAATGGAACCAGCTTTGCCAGAGTTATAAAATAATGGGTGAATATCATTGTGCAGCGATCATTCCATTTGAGTTTCATGGTGTTCATGAAACTGTGCTGAACCTGCATAAAGGTGAACCTTCCCCATGGGTTCTACACCACCGATCTGCCACAAAGGAGCTTGTATTGCAGATGAGGCCAGCGCGGTTTTCTCTGTCTGTTTGCAGTGGTGGATCTGAACCTCCTGAAGGAGGAGGCGCGGCTGTACAGCTGCACCCCGCGCAACTTCTCGGTGTCGCTGCGCGAGGAGCTGAAGAGAACAGACACCATCTTCTGGCCGCTGTGTCTGCTGGTGAAACGCTGTGGTGGAAACTGTGCCTGCTGTCAGCAGAGCTGCAACGAGTGCCAGTGTGTACCAACAAAAGTCACCCAAAAATACCACGAGGTATGCACTGTTTTTACATCTGCATGTTTGGAAATAATGAAAGCCAATCAGGGCATTTGTTTTTAATAGAATGAATGCACTGGCATTAATATTTTAATATTTTATGTATTGCACTTTTAATAAATTATTTTTAGCATTTAAATTAGGTATTACATTGAAAAAGTTAAAGTCTTTATTATTAATATACTTTTCTGTGTAACTATTAATTAATTTCTGAGGTATTTACTGGTGCAGCTCAGACACAACCATACCTTTCGTTTTTCCTTCTTTAGTAGTAGCTATCAACTTTATGACAAAACAAATATTTGTTCATTTCCATTGCTATAAATTTATAGCTAAAATAATTTATTATATAATTTTCTAATTGGGTTAACTCTACTGTTTGGTCTTAAATAAAATTAAGTAGAAATCTGAAATTGCAAGACTCTTCTTTGGCAAAGCAACATGATTTAATCATGTTCAACGTGATTTAATCAATTTTGTAAATGGCTTGAGGTAGAAGCAAAAATAGTAATGAGTGGGTGGAATTATGAAGAAATTCAGTTTTAACATGCTTCCTGTCATCCAGTGGGTTTCCAGTGCAATCTAACTCGTAGTCTATGTGTGTGATGAAGCACTTGCTGTTTTCTTGATGCTTGGCTTCTTCTTCTTCAGGTTCTTCAGCTGAAGCCAAGGATTGGTGTCCGGGGATTGCATAAATCATTGACAGATGTACCCTTGGAACACCATGAGGAGTGTGACTGTGTGTGCAAAAGGAATACTGAAGGATAAACATAATATAATTGTGCTGTTTTCTTTCAAAGCACATTCAATCAATGGCTGATTCTATTATGGGGCTTGTGCATTATCTCCTTCTGTAATCTCAGTTGTTTGCTTTGGGGATCTTCCGTCTCGAAGATTTACAGTGAGCTCTAAAAAGAGGAGAAGCCAAACTGGGATTATATGTTGTGTGACAGCTCTGTTTGGAGGCCCAGTGAAAGGATGGGAGAAAGGCATCAATGAGGGATTTAAAATGTATGTATTGTTGTTGTTCCCCACACTTTTCTTGGCAATACATGGATTTATAATTTAGGAGTAAGAAATAGATTTAGAAGGCTGACATCATGGAGACTTGATCCTGCTGGCTGTCTCATTTCTACAGCTCGAGTACATCTGGCCTCTGGTTGAAAACACCTGAAATCTTTCTGTGTTCCGCTACTCCTACGTACTCTAAATCAAAGCGTTCTCTGTTGTATAAACTTGGGTTAAAACAGACTGTCTTTTTCCGAATTAAATTTAATTTGTCTAATGCTGGTAGGAAGGACTGGATTTTTCCATACGCTCTAGTAAAGCTCCTGCCTTTTAGAAGGAAGACTGGACAATAATGTGAGCTAAGGAAGCAAACATTGAAAAGATCAGTGCCTTTATTCTTACTACTATGGCTGATGATTTTTTTTGTGTGTTTGTTATTTTTTATCGTGTACATTTTTATACTCTCCTTTTGACAATATAACTATTTGCTTTTCTAAACTTGTTAAATATATCTATTTTTACCAAAGGTATTTAATATTCTTTTTTTTTTTTTATTACAACCTAGATCAACTATTTTTTAGTTTTGTGAGACTTTAAAGTGAGACTTATACAGTTGGAGGATCGGAAGTCTGACGACAGTGGGAAAGAAGCATGATCTCTTTGCAGTTTGTTTCTACAAAGTGAAAGTACAGTTTTTTACCTGGATGCACAGTAATAGTAGACAAAGATATGTGGATGAAGCTCTAAGCTTGCTAGCTCCATGAGCCTAAAAATATGAGAGACAGAGGTTACTATAACCAGTTTCAAAAGTTGACTTTAAAAATTCCCTCTCTCCATACTGTTCTTTGTTCAGTTAGAAAAGAAATAAGCATAGATGGATGCATTCTGGCTTGTTTAACTCTTTAATTTTTTTAAAGAAGAATGACCTACAATGTAAGAAAAGAAACCAGTGGCTAGCAGCCATCATGATGCATCATCGTCATGGGAAGGCAGCCCTGTCGATGGTGAAGTGTATGGTTTTCCATTGACAGAAACAGCTGCTTAAGTACTGTTCACTCACAGGAATGTAACACTCTGCAGTGCAGTTTAATGAACTCTATGGTATTGTTCTTCTGTATGTTTTATTCTTTAACCCATACACTTATCCCACCCCATGCAAATTGAAACTGAAACAGTAAAGTATTTTGCTTGTAAAATGCTTTAACATTATGCCTAGTTTATTTTTTTGACCATTGGATTTTCAGATTGTAATGAATCACAAAATAAAGTAATAATGCTAATTTTGGGAGAATAAATGTTTCAGTGTGGTTGCATATTTGTACCTGTCAGTATACAATTTAATGGGAAAAGTTATGATGGTGATTTTCTCCTTACCATTTTGAAAGTCAGCTCTGAAAACAAAAGTCTTCTGTTGCCAAGACTTCCACTTGCTTTATTAATTCTGCATTACTGTAAATACACAAGAAAAAAAAGGGAAAGGAATTAATGTGATGCTATTTGTACAAGCAGTCAAAATGTTGAAAATTGTGTGGATATGAAGCTATCACATTTAAATAACATCATCTGTTATTGTTTCCATAGTGAAAATAAATTCTGATGAAAATTTGGGTTTTTTGCAAGTTAGTATGACTTTCTGATACCAATTCTGGAAATTGTTTAGGTGGATTCTTATTTTGTCCCCACCCTCAAACACCTACTCAGTAAGAAAAATTTCTGGTGTAAATGTGACATATAATTTTCCAGTCTGAATATTAAACGTGTATCAGGATTCAGAATTATGGTCACAAAGAAACCTGGTTTACTTGAGTTTTGAGTCTTTGACCCAAAGTGTTTTGCAGGGATGTTGGGGATGTTTTTGCATTAATATTGTCTCCTTTTTTGTTTCTTGGGTTGTTTTTTTATTAAAGAGTTTTTGAACATCAAGTCAAGGTAAAGACAGAAAACACAGCCTCTGGCATCAGCAGAATGATTCAGCAGAAGAATCAAAAAATGTAATTCAATTGCAGAAGATTCTGCTATAGGAAATGCAGGAGGTCTCATCCTCTCTGTAGACTTGCTAGGAGAAAAAGGCTGGTCATGAATTTTGGAGTAGGTATTTGGTGGCAGCAGAGTAATGGGGAGTTTCTAGAACCATGTGGGATATGGTGAGTAATGTTTTCCAAATGTCACAAGTAGTTTTTTTTCCTACTGTGCCCCTCTGGCTCACTTTTTTCCTTGCCAGTTCCTTGAACCAGTTTCCTCCCCAACTGCTTGCTATGGACCTGCATCTGAGCTCCTTACCGCTTTGCTCCTTGTATTGCCTTCACACCATTTCTGTTTGCCACCCTCCTGCCGAGCATCGCTTAGCTCTGCACCTCCCCCTTGTCTCCATGCTCAGCCTTTGTTTTCTCCCTACTTCTGCCAGGTTTTTCCACCTCTCCTCAGAGATTCAGGTGATTTGGTACTCCACCTCCTCCCTAGCTGAGAGAGTCTGGAGAGGCTCATTTCTCCTCCAGGAGGGGATGCGGGAAAGGCACCAGCTGAGGGGAGCAGTGAAGGGTGAAGTTCTCCTGCTCGGTGCTGCATCCCAGGTCCTGCCAGGCAGAGCAGCCACTCCTGGCTGTGGGTGGCTTCTAGGAAAAAGGTGCGGTAAAAACTGACTGAAGATATCAATAATGAATTACTAACAAGCAGCTAACAGTGTCTTTCACAGCTACAGGTGATGGCACCTGAATGCCAAGGATATGTGGAGATTGATTGACATAAGTGGGTGGTAAGCCTTTTCCAATGTGGAATAGAAGTGGCAAGTTTTGATGTTACTCCTTTTTGGAGATTTTTTTAAATGTTGCTGTGTATTTTAAGCCATGAATTCCTGAATTGCATTAATGTAAGCATCAGTGTTTGGCAATAATGGCTGTTTCTAATGAGTTTAAACAGTGGAAACAACCAAGTAGAATAAAGTAGCTCCTGTAAACAGACAAAATCCAGATAGCACAGTCTGGATTTTGTAGGTTTTATCCTATGCCCAATAAATGTCTTCAGTCAAAAGTAATTGTTCCCCCCAGAGGAATAGGTGGGGGAGCTGATGACTGATGTTGAGCCTTGTTTTTATGGATTCTGTAGATAGTCACATTCCTGGAACCCTCCTGTCAGCTGTGGCCAGCATGGGAGTCGTGGAGAAGCACCAAATCTTTACTCACCAAGGGCGTTAACTGCAGATCTCTTGGCTCTTAAAAGACTTTAAGTGTTTTTGCTCTGCGTCTGCCTGGTCGAACAGGCTTACAGCTCCTTTTCAGCAGAAGAGGAGAAAAAAAATATGGATGATAGAACAGAGTGTGTGGAGAAAAAAAGATAGAAACACAAAGATTTGTTTTTTATTAGCTAGTTGCATCAGCTAATGCAAGCTGTTTCCTGATTTCCTTTCTAACAAAGAACTGTGTTGAAACTCTTAAAAATTTGCAATTCAGATGCTAGCTGCTTAAATAGTCTCATTTTGATTACTCAGATTCTGAAAATAAAAATTATAAAAATTTGCATTGACATTTACATTGTAAACATTTCTGTTGAACTTCTAAAGATGCAAAAATAGTGCTGCTGTTCAAGGCTTTCTTACAAACCTCATGCAGAAATGCTGAAGAATCATGGTTGCATGATTCTTGTTCAAACCAGGTGCTGAAGCTAAGTAGACCAACTTTTCTGATTCTGTGATATGATATTTAAATTTCTTTCAGCAAGATTGTTATTTTTATTACTTTTTGCATGGGATGCTTTATCAATTTGCCTTTGAAAGTCCTTTTGTGCACCTTTTAAACCAAAGAACACTGGTTTCGTTTATCTGCCAAAATCACATTGTTAAAAAATGGCTGCTTAATTCAGCATGAATTGGACAAACTTTTCAGAGCAGACAGTTTGCCTGTTGTCTCACTGGAATTCTTCTCAGACTGTTGTAAGAAGGATAAGTGTAGTAGAGATGGCCTTTGAGTAAAATATATGTATTATATTTGAATATCTGTATATGGGCCTTGCCCCGATAAGTCCCAGTTGTTCTAAATAGGTTGCAGCTGCAATGTCCTTAATTGGGCACAGCTGTGGCTAGTAGAGGTAGCTGGGGTAAAAGGGGGCTGGGTTTCCCAATTAGGGAGAACCCTGAAGGAGCCCTGAAGAAGCAGGAACAATCTGCAGAAGAAGGAGTCAGTGTGTGAAGAACAGGCCGCAAGAAAACCCCCAAGAGGGTATGGTACATTAAAAAAATAATGACTACAATTGAGACTACAGTTTATGGCTACAGATAAGTTTACTGCTCATTTATGGCAGAAAGATGGCAGCTTTTTTTGCAGTTGTGGTAGTATATAAGCTATATTCCTGCTCTGAATCTTGCTCTGTGTCAGCCTTCATTGAGCTGGTCTGTCTTCATCAAGTACAGAGGCAAAGCCTGGCCCTCCCAGCTGAGGCAGCTCTGTTAGGTGCACAAGGTGCTTCAACAGGAATACTTCATACACAGGCCTGTTTTCTGAACACAGCATTGCTTTCTCCAAGAGTCCTAAGGAGTTCTGAGTCTGGAATGGCTTTCCATATAGCTGATCTGGGCAGCTTTTTTTTTGCCTAATGAAGTAAAGACAGAAGTGCCAGTTTGACTCAAGCCCTTATTGCCTTCTTCAGATTCTGCTTCAATGAAGACAGATCCAAGCTATCTTGGATCTGGTGTCCCTCCTGTTTAGGGTGAGTGATAAATCACATCTCAGTAGATTTGCTTTCCTTTCACTGTGCAGACTCCCATTAAATTAGCAAGGTTGGGAAGAAAACTCGTTTATCTGTCTTTGTCCTGCTTCACGTATCTGTGGGGTGGGACTTATCTCAGACATGAAATGAAACTTATTTAAGAGTGAAGGCCATAATGTTTAGGATTATTTGAAAAACAGCATCACACAGTGATCAGAACAACTAGCAACTCTGAGACTCAAAAGTTAGTAAAATGAACTTCACTACCTTGTTCAAAAGGTTTCATTTAGAGACAGAAGAAGAAAATGTTTTGAACTTTGATTTCACTCTTTTAGAGGTTTTCTGCAGTTTTGGAATAGAGGCTGCTTTTCACCCTTATTGATAGTTTTTTAATTCTGTATTCTTTTATCATAAATTGAGTGATTACCTTCAAAAACAGTAAACACATAAGTCCCTATTTCCTCAGGTTTTAAAAGGCTGGACTCCCCTGATTCTTTCAGCCTTCAGAGCATCATTTTTTTTTTATTGTGACTAATATACTTTTCAGTGAAGAGAAATCAGTGACCTGGGAACCATGTAGCATCTTTATGCTTGAAGGCTAAGCAGACTTTAAGTATACTTGCAGAGAGGAGGTGTCAGGCAGGACTTGGCTTTTTTGGTGCCTTCACATAATTGAAAAGTCACAGCGGACTAGCTGAAGGGTGTGTGGAATTCAAATTAACAAAATTCCACCACTGTTCTCCAGAAAGGATATGCCCCACCATGAAAACACTCAAAAACTAAGTCTGTTTACCTGTGACTCACTTTAGTTACTTTTCATGTCTCATGTTGAAGGTAAGTGCTGAGAGACAAAGCATATTTGAGCTATAAAATCTTTTTCATCCAGAGCCTTAAGGAACTAACTGTAACAACAATCTTGGTCTGTGTTATGCTGTGTAGTCAAATCTTGGAGCTTAAGCACAAATTTCTGATATGGTCAGAAACAACCTCCTCCTGGCTGAGGAGGAGATGAGGGCATCCTTTCCTGACAATTTTATGGCATCTGGCTATTTGGGAAGCAGTCTGTACATGTATGTGGGATATGGTTTGAATCTGGTCCTTGGTGACAGGCTGGCTTCCACTTAGGATACCGGTTATTGATTATGTAGAATCAGAATTTAATTCATTTTCTTATGAATAAGAAAAGAAGTGAAAGTCCTGTGTTGCCTTAGACCAAGTGCTCATCTAGTTCAGCAGGCTAGTCTCTATGCATGGTGATCATTCATGAAAGCATACTTGAAAGTATGGTATGTTTTCCAAATTCCATAAATCATCAGTTTAAGTCCCTTTAGCCAGAATTTGAATTGCAGCCCATAACATACTCAGGAGGAGCTGTAAAACACAGCCAGTTTAAATAAATGAATGTGTCTTTTGCACTATGTGATCACAGTGTGCTGAAATTCAGCACAGGTTCTGCCTCACAGACAGTGGTTATCATAAGTGTCTTAAACTTGATTTCCTGGGCTGAACAGGTTTGAAAGGAACAGGTTAGCTGTTTCACTACCAAAATGGCAGTGGGATCTTGAAGTAACTCTTTTACACAGGAGATTGAACATACTTCTTGCATGCACTGTGAAGTGTTTATTAAAGTAATAAAAGTGTCATACAGACTAATTAGTTTCAGGAAGGATAGAAAAAGGTTGCTAAATGTTCATTTGCAGAACATTGTTAGTATCTATATTTCCTACTGTACATTTCATTTCAAGGCATCACTCAGGTTGAACAATCTTTTCTAATACATTTGGAATATTGTTTTGGGTTTTTTTTTCATCACTTTCAGGTAAATTAAAATATTAGCAATTTTTGGTGCTGAAATTTTGACTATTGCTAGCAATAGTTCAAGAAATATTGGAGATAACCTTTAAAGCATAGCCATTGCTAAACAGAGATGATGTGTTAACATCTCAAACAAAAAAGAATAAATTATGGCCTAAACCACAATCTGTGACTGTGAACAATTCCTTTCAGCCACCTTGGCAATTGTACATTTCTAGTAGTTTATCAGTGTTGCATGTTAATGCCAAAGCAATGTAGCTTTACTTGTAAAAATAAGGATTTATTCCATTCAATCAATGAAACTAAATTAGACAGCTATGTTAGAGAAGCTAATGAAGTGTGGGTTGGATGAGCTGGCAGTGAGGTGGATTGAAAACTGGACAAGTGGTCAGGCCAGAAGAAACTCCAGTGGGAGAGCACTATGTGTGCCCCCAGTCTTGTTCAGCATCTTCATCGATGCTCTGGATGTTGGGGCAGAGCGAGGGCACCCTCAGCAAATTTGTAGATGACTCCTAACTTAGCCTTCCTCTCTACTCAGCGCTGCTGAGGGCACACCTGGAGTGCTGTGTCCAGTTCTGGGCTCCCCAGAACAAAAGGGGCATGGGCATACTGGGTAGAGTGCAGCAAAAGTCCACTAAGATAATAAGGGACTGGAGAACTTCCTCTATGAAAAAAAGGCTCAGAGAGGTGTGAATGTGCAGCCTGAAAAGGAAAAGGCTTGAGGGAGTTCTCATCAATTTGTACAAATTACTGAAAGTGCAAAGGGGATGGAGCCAGGTTCTCCTCAGCTTTGCCCAGTAATTGATAGGACCAGAGGCAATGGACACAAACTGAAAAGCAGGAGTTTCCCTCTGAACAAAAGGAAAGGCTTTCTCAGTGTGAGGGTATCACAGCACTGGTAGAGTTTTTACTAAGAGATTTTGGAGTCTTCCCGCTTGTAGATATTCAAAAGCCACTGGACATGTATGTGGCTAACTGGCTGTAGGGGGACCAGTTTGAGCAAAGAACTGGAACCACATGTTTTCCAGGGGTCCTTTCCAACATCAGCCTTTCTGTGAGTAGCACACATATAATTTCCACAAACATTAAATCTTCATCTTAGCACTGAGATATTCAACTCATCATAGAACAAAGAATTAATAAGCAGAGAGTCAAGTACTTTCTTATGCTGTAAAGGCTATACCTAGGCATCAAATTGCCTTGTAATGTTTATGATCTGATAAATTCTTCAGTTTCTCCCAGAAAAAGCTTCTAAGGGTTTATATCTGCTTTGTTAATCATTGCTTTCAAGATAAAAACTGGAGATAAGGATGTGAAATAATAGTACATTATGTGATAGGAAATGGCCTATATCTAGGCCAATATCCTGTGTGAAATCACACCTTTATTTTTCAAGTAAGATCAAGTTTCTTATATAAGCAATAGCCTTTGAACTCTTACCAAATTTCTTACTTAACAGTTTCTCTGCGTTTTGGTTTTGCTTTATGTAGCACATAAGAAGAACATAGACATTTTCCCCTTGTACTTGCTAGCACTACTTTGTCCTGACAAAAGGTACCTCACAGGAACAAATAGAGAATGTGAGTTTTTAGTCGTTTGGGAAATGACATCAGAGCAATTTTATGGCATGTTGTCCAGGGGCAGCAATGCCAGGAATGGTGCCACACAGGATGATGATAACCATCAACTTACAGATAGGCCACTATGTAAATACCCACAGGATGCAGGGCTGGGGACCAGCACCCCTGGGAGTCAACAGTGGAAAGGAGGCACCTCTTCAAAGTTTAATTGTCCTTCATTTACTTGGAGAGAATATGTAAAGGCAAATGACATCATCCTTGCCTTCCTGGAAGGGGAAAAAAATGAAGAGCTAGTTAAACTATCCTAACACTTAAAAATTCTTTTTGCCCAATGGGAATGTGAAAAAACAATAGAGCTTTTAAGCCTTGCTGCTGTTCCCCTTGCCCATGATCAAGGTGGCATTTAGATCAGCAAAGACAGCATTCTTTCCAGTGTGAAAGCAGTGGAATAAATATATAAATATTTATATAAATATAAATATATTTATATAAATAATTTACTCTATATAAATAATTTACTCTATAAGAGTACCTGAATTAACCTGGTTAGTATAGAGTACACTGCTATACTAACCACAACCAACCATGTAAAAGCACCATGTGTGGTGGGTTAAAATTGTTGCCTTAAATATGGTAGCACTGTTCACAACTTTTTAAAGAAACCTTAATGGATTTTAGAATTTTGGCTGCCCTTGCAGAAACCTCGGAGATCACTCTGAGTGACAGCTGGAGTGAAAAACTTCTTTGTGATGTTTGGGACAGTTTTAAACAGTGATATAATGACAGCAATCTTATTTAAATATAAGAGAAGAGGTCAGGTACAGATTTATTTTTAAGTTTCAAGAAGATGGCTTGAGACACCATTCCCTGTTGGCAGAAAGGGGACTCTGATTCCTGAGCTAGGATTTTTTTGTCTCTTAAAACTTAAATTTTCTTCCATCTCATAGGAAAATGTAACAAGATTAAAATAGAAATCTTGTAATCTTATTTAACTTTATTTGCTTTTGCACACATCCTTCTGCATTGCAAGCAGTGCATCAGGACTGCCTGAGCCTGTGCATATTCTTCCTGCCTACAAGCTGTGTTAATGGGCCTCAGAAAGTAGAAGCAGTCTTTTTTGGATATTTGAGATCAGCATCAGTGTAGTTAAGAAATACAATTAGTAAGGGGAGAAGAGCAGCTAGTCCATGCCAAAAACCCCCAAAAAGCTCAGTATCTCTACAGATGAAAAATGGAAGAGTCAGAGGAACCCTTTACAGACACAAATATAAGGTAAACATCTCTTAAGAACTGATAGGCTGTAGGCTTTGACTTTATTACTGCCTTTGAAAATTTCCCCTTTGAGCAAAGAAAAATGGCATCAGAAACTAATCTTTGAAAAGAGACTGGGATGTAGGAAGACGGAAGAAAGTAAGCACAAGGTAAAGGATGATGTTTACCAAGGAAGCTGGTTGTGTTTGGGAACTGGTGGTGTTCATTGTTTGAGGAGCTCTGAAGGGATAGGGTGTGTACCTGTGTACCTCCATTGCAGGAAGGTGAGTTGTGTTTTACACTGCTCTGAGTCTGCCTGGAAGTGTAGGATGCCAAAAACAAGCATGAGCTATTTGTGAGCTATTAATGAGCACTTTGACTCCAGTAGGCTGAATGGATATCACTGGTGCCTATGTAAAAGTCTTCTCCAAGGCTACAGGATCACTCCTGACTGGCTTTGCAAGGATGTGCCATCAGGGGGAGAAAGCATCTAGGCAGAGGCTATGCTGTACTGGGAGAGATCTGCCCTGCCCTTCTACCTGGGTACCAAATGTGCTGCTCTGCGTGATGTTTCTTTGGATGTGTTGTGAGGTGTGGCTTCTCTCAGGCTGTAGAAGCAAACTCATCTCCCAAGGTTCTGTCTGGTTGTCATTACTTTGTCAAGTCACAAGAGACAAAACTTTTGTCAGAATATTTTCCTGTCCTTTGCTTCTTCTCATTGGATGCTTTGCTCTCTTTGCCATTCTGCCATAAGAGTTATCATAGGTTTGAGCTGCAGTTCCCAGTGGTGAGCCAAATGCTCAGCTGTTCCTATTTCATGTTGTGCTTGCCTATTTTCTGCAAAGCACAGAGGGATACATTGCAGGGAGGGGCAAGGATTTTGAGAAGTTTTCTGCTGTTTGCTGAAAAGCCATTGAAGACTGTAATGGAAAGAGCTGGGTTGTGGCTGCACATGGCTGAGGAAGACTTCAAGGGGCTGAGAATTTGATTAAAGCATTCAATATGCATAAAAAATTAGGATCAGGCCTATGATTTAGGTTTACTATGGCTGAGCAGCTGGCTAATATTTAGTTCTAAACAGAAAAAAAGAAATGTTTAAATATATTGGCTATTTCCTAATTATTGGGGCATGTAATCTTTGGCTTCAGTCTATTACCATTTAATTCAGCAAATCCTAAACCTTTAGAGCTGGAACGAACTGCTGCAATTTCTATTTAAGTGACATGAGTACTTTGAGACTCAGGTCTAGAAAGTGGGAAATTAATTTCAAAAAACTAGCTTGGATACATCTTTTAAAAATTTCCTCCCACTGTGCAATCAAGAATATCTTTACTTTGAAAGCCGAGTCTTCTGTTTGCTGTATGAAGTTCCTTGGTGTTCTCTCAGCCTATTGTGCCTGATTTCATTTTTACTGTAGGTACAGTATTTTCAGTAATTGGAGGTATTATGTTTAATTTTCTGCTATTTCAGACTTTTCTTTTTACTGGAGCTCCAGCAAAATTGTTTACAAGAGGTATGTACTGTGAAATATATTTTCCTGTGTTTCCCATGGGTGAAATAAATTGCTTCATGTGGGAAGCATGGGAAAATAACATGACGCTTTCACTCTACAAGAGATCTTTTAAAATATTTTTTATTTGCAGTGGGATATTCAGCTTTCTACCTGAAAATAAGAAAACTTTTTGATGTATACTTTTTTCCCCCTAACATGTTTAGTTCTTTCAGAAGAAGGTGAGAGCTTAAAACTATTTACAAATATGTTGCCTGTCAATTTAGTGACTGTCAAGTTAGTTTTATCAGACATCTGAGTATGGATTCATTTGCCCAGTAACAAACACAAATAGACCCTCTTTCCTTCTGGGCAGTCAAAGGCACTTGGGGAATATCTGAGGGAAGGGCTGTGTGTTTTACAGAGCTGCCTGACCCATGTGCCTCCTCACCTTTGGTGCATGAAACCTCAGAAGCAAAGTGAAATTTTAGAAATTTTACCATGAACTCCTTCAGCTGGGGAGAGCTGGGCTGGAGACTTCCCTTCTCCATTTTTTAAATGATTTTGCTGTCTCTTTATATTGACATTTTTTTTTCTTTATATTGACATGCAGATAGTGAAACCAACATATTTTCTTCATTTTAAGAAGTGGATGGGGGCCCATCAAACAGTCTGCCCTGTTTTCTGCATGGTCTTCTGTCTGCACAGTGTATGGAGCAGGAGGGCCCTGTTGAAGCAGGAGTGCATGTAAATACCCAAACACACAGGTTGTGTACAGCAGATCGCACCACACACCGGTATAGCTCCTTCACAAATGAATGAATGTGCACAAATGTTGTAAGGCTATAAGTTTGAATATTTGTCACAGAAAGATCCTCTTAATGGTATTTTTTTTTACTAGCATGAAAGAGGAAAAAATTGTCAAATGAATGCTGAATTTTGCTTAATGTACTCTCTGCCAGGGTTGGAGTTAGATTGTTATGAACTCAAGTGATTTTAAAATCAAATTTTCTTTGATGACAAAGACACATTCTAAACTCTATGCCTATTATCTCTCTTGTTATATTCCATAAACACATTTAATGAACTGGCAGATTTCATAGTAATGACTAGCCCTTTCAGTTTGCATGGGAAAGTTTCTCTTTTTTCCAGACCAGACCACTAAACATGTCTTGCATTACAAGAAAAGAGAGAAATTGAGACTGTGATTCTGAACTACAGATTCTGTGCTTTTATAAGCAAAGATTGTGCTTCCAGGTTTAATGTAATAACATCATCTCCTCCTCTGCCTTCAAGCTAGTAACCTTTCAGACTGAAAATCAGCATTATGTTCTTGGTGCCTGGTGAACAACTGATCTTGGTGAATTGCTGAGCTACTCTCTGTCCCTTCCTTAATTTACCCTGCTGAATGCAGGTGGTGGTACCTTCTTTTTACAAGGCACTTTTAATTCTGAATATGGAATTGCCATGCTAAATGCAACTTTATTTATTATGAATATATATTTGTTTAGAATAACACCATGTAGATGAACCCAGGGGAAGACGGAATGAAGGAGAAATGGAACTGCAGAAGTTTTTGTCATGTAATTGAATTGCTCTGTAAGGGGAGGATAGTGATTTCTCCAGGCAATTATTTCACAAGGTGCTGAGATGCTGCATGCAGCATTCATAATTTGGAAACTCCTACTTTCTCACAGTAACCCAGATGTGCATTAAAATAGAAGTGTGGTACCTTTTTTTGTTTGGATTGGATTTTTTTTAGTATGTCCTCATTAGTGCAACTTTGTTCCCATATCAGCAGAACTAGTGTTGCACCCTTTTAAGGTTGCAATGGACCCCACAGTTCGTGGGTTGCTGTGTGCCTGCGCTGCTCCAGACAACTCTAGCCTGGCAAATTAAATTGAATTAAAGTGTGAATTGCCTGAAAAGCCAGGAATCCAGGAATAGTTATTTTTTCAGTGGTTTGTCTTCCTTTCAGTTTTTTCTTACCACCAATAGCTTGAAGAGTAATATGGAAATCATTTTACTTTCTATGGATAATTTGGATATCTGAGCATAAATAGGATTGAAATAAATTTGTTTTCATCAGGTCAGATGCCTTTACCATGTATGCAATAGATCAGAAATCGATGTTCAATATATCACTAACGTAATTTTAATTTCTGGATGGATTGTTTAATGGTATTTATTCTTGGTTTTAGGGACCATTTTTCATGTAACTGGGAGAATTTTTTACTTCTTAGTCTTCTTTATAGACATGGCAAATGTTTCTCTCTGACCTAAGACATCTTACGGTGTTCAAATGATTTGCTGAAGAATGTTTTCTTCTTTCTCACTCCTTTGAGACTGGAAGAAATCCAAATGTATACTTCTTTTGGCAGCTACAAATGTAAAAGCTTATCAGCAAGAATATAAAATTTGAGGCTGAGTATCTAAATTAATGTACTTTTAAAAAAGGCCCAAAACTATGCAGCTTGAATATAACATGTGGCTCCAGATTGGCACTGGATTGTTGAAAATCTTTGTGGTATATTATTAATGTTTCAAAATTAAAGTGCTATTTCTTACTATATATATGCATGTCTTTCCTTATTTGTGCATTCATAGGCTAGACTTTGCATTTAGAGTGAAAACATCCCTAGTTGCCTGTGTGTCTGTTTCAGCTCTTACCTTTAATATGAAATTAGCTTTGTGTTCTTACAATACATTCTTGGTTTATATACATATTTTTTATTAATTTGCTATGTTGTTATTCCTGTCATGTTGGCAGTTTCATGCAAACAAAACCCCATAATATTGACGAAGAATGAGTGGTAGAAAGTGAAAATTACAGGGAAAGGAATGTATTTGGTGACAACAGGAAAGCTGTTTCCTATCCCCAGTCCAATTATCCCAATTATGAACCAGTGTTGAATGCTTTAAAATTCAGACACACTGTTTAAAAAATAAACACTTTATTGATAAAGCAATAAGATTATGTTCTCTTTTTCATCTTTTTTAATTAAGACCTTTGTTCAGTTAAAATTGGTGATATCATTGCAATAATTTTATACTGTGTGAAAATAATAGTTTGACTTGTACAGTGGGACATGTGGTATTTATAGAGATAAGTTACAAACTCTTAAAATGAAGATTTTATAATGGAAGTGTTGACACAGGCTTCATTCTGCTGGCATAATAAATTCTATTATAGTTTTCATTATAAGAATTTCCAGTCCTTTTATAGACTATGGAGTCTCTGGAAAGCAAATGAAGTCAAGAATTACTAGACTATCACAGAAGATTGCTCACAGTTATTACTTAAAAGTAGCATATGATTTGGAGTGTTACATTTTTTTCAGGAATATCTTCCTTTTCTCCAGGCAGTGGGACTTCAGTATAACTTGGTTTGTTTGAAGTTGTCTTTGTTTGGAAAAGAAAATCAATTTGATATAATCTTATTGTTAGTTATCTGGGAAAAAGAGATAAAACAGCCTTTTCTTTTGATCCATCTCAGAAATGGATGATGTTTCTAATATTTTATTATTTTCTGAGTCCAATAGGTGAGATGTGTGAAATGTCTTTCTTATATAAATCACATATATCACATGTGGTGCGTCACACTGTTGAGGGGTTCATATGCATTTTCACCCCCAAAGAATTTCACTGTGTGTAAAAACAACTCTCCCATGTTAGCCCCATGGACAGTTTTAATTTCTTGTGTTATGTATCAGTCACTGCTAGAAGTAACTATTTCTTATTCTTATCTTGTCTGAAGTTGCAGAAAACCATAGGAGACATTAATTAACATATAAAAGATATGCTGTACTTTGCATTACAGGAAAGAAACTGAACAGAATATTTTAATTCTCCCATATTTTTCTGTAGGTTCATTTTGGTTGTCAGACTGGAGCAGGCTAGAGGAGAGGTTTTATTCCATTGTATTCTATATACACATATTTCTATAAAATAACCTGAATCTTCACCAAAAATGTGAATAAATCCACAGGCATCTCACAAATAGCAGCAGAAAGATCCAGGCAGACAGATTTTAATGTTCTTGTATGGTTATTTAGTTATGTATGAAATTTCTGTTAAGAACCTGTGAATTAAAGATGTATACATCACAAAAATTTCAACTCTTCTTCTGAAAGAGTTGGGTGTCCTTGAAGTTATTCTAACATCTACATGGAATCAGATATATCAGGTGGGCAAGACAAGATGTTAAGTCTGAGGAACTGTTTGAATGTTCTTTAATGAACCTAAAAGTATGTTATGGTTGTCGTGACAACCCTAGCAGAAGGCAATGGGAGGTCTGATGCTAAATGCAGCACTGGGTGACAGTGGAACAAGTTACTATCCTGAGTAAGACCATAGTATGTTTCTCTCTTCGGTGAGAAGTCTGCTTTCTGCATTTACTTCCCAGCATCTCCTTTTTAGCAGTTATTCCAGGAAATGATTTAGGAAGTACTGAGCTATAAATAACATTCTTTTCCACTTGGGATAGAAGGAGAGGGAAGAAGGTGTGGATGTTTAAATGAGTGGTCTGATACTGAAGCAGGTCAAGCCAAGCTGTGAGAGCTGTCTGTATTTAATTAGGAACAGACAGCTGACAATTTATGAGTGGTACATGCAGGCCATCTTTAGCTCATTGAGTAGCTCTTGTATTTGCTCAAATTGGCAAGTACAGTATTCCTTTCACCATCCCATAATACACATCCCTTTCCCATTTATGTGCACAGGCACAGAACAATTAAAGTGTACAATAAGTAACATGAATGACAGGATTGCACTGTGAAGAAATAATAACCATCAGAATATCCAGTAAGTAAATTTCCATGGGCCTTGGTGCACATTCTCTATTTCAGCTGCTAATATTGTACTCCTGAAATTTCAGGGAGCTGTAGTAAAATCTGTAGAGTTTTGGTTTAACATGTGCTAAAGCTGGAAGGTCATGCAATGTTTCCAATTGATGTATTCAGTTGGTTAATAAATACAGGGATATTATAATGGTATCCTTCAAGCTACTGAAGACCACCCTCTTCAGAGACTGTCACTGATGTCTTGTGTCTGTGTTCTGTCCAAGTGCTATACTGTCAGCTTTCTTATGGCTGATTGTTCATCCGTTTGTATTTCAGGGAATTTATAGGCAATCGGACTAAAAATATAGAATCTAGACATGCAAGCTATTTCAGGTGAAGAAAGGTCTCAGTAGGAAGTTCAGGAAAGAAATAATAGTTATTATGAAATGTGTTTCCTTTGACTAGGTGCTATAACCTTCATATGCCCTGTGGAGCATATTTCAGTGAACCACTTCAAGGGAAAAATAACACAGGAAGCTGACTGAATAATGCATATGACAGATTCTCTTTCTATTTATGTTTGCCTTCTTTAGAACAGAAAATAATGAGTTGAGGGGACAGGGGAGATTGATACCTCAAGGAAACTGAAAGAAATGTTAAATTACAGTAAAACATATAGGAAAAATTTATGTATGTATATTAAATATTAATACCTTATATAATCAGTGAATATGGAGGAATTTTAAGAGATATTCATAAGGTTGATAGTTGAATGGATTATTTAGGCAAACATTCATGTGAATGTGGTCTCTAGAAGTTTCTATCACTCATAAAATTATATGTCCAAAAAAGTAAAATTCCTATGGTAAAATATCAGAATAGATCAGTCCCGAAAATCATGCACATTATTTATGTAGTAATTGTGATAATGAAATAAAGCTTTTCATATTCGTATTTTATTTCTTTACATTTAGTTTTTATTTTATTTTACGTAGTAAATATTTCTCTATTTAAAATGGAAAAGTTACTCAGAAATAAGCCTTAAGGGAAATGGAGGAAATTGTGAGTTTTTGTTGGTTTGTTTTTTTTATGAGTCAATATTTATTCAATTATGTTGAGAAGATATTGGAATTATGAAAATTCTATATGCAAACATGAATTTGATAAGAATCTATTGATGGATCTTTTTCTTTTTTTTTCACAATTGTTTTTGTCACTTCCTAGAAGAAAATACATTTAGAGAACAGAAAATCCTAATTATAAATGATTGAAGCTTCTAACTTCAGGAGTGAAAAAATGCTTTAATCATTCTGACTTATAATTAGATTCTGCTGCACCTACATGATACATCATGCCATGTCAATGCCTTTTTCCTGTCAAAGTGATTATACCAGAGACAACAGATTTTTTCCCACTGCAGTGGTTCACTATGCAAGCCAGGCACTGATAATCCCACCTACAGCAAAGACTTAGGAGAATTCCTGGCTCATTGATAACCATGAACAGCACGCCTTAGATAGGTGCAGTGAAGAATTTACAGATTTACAGGGGTTTGAGGAAATTGGATGGAAAGCACAGGACCTGCACTGCAGTTTCTTGTAATTCTGTTGTAAAGAACATCAATATGTGGTATGAACAATTAATGCCACATAACAGTTACTATGTTTCTTCTTGTGTGTCATTTAATTCCCAACAATAGCATTAAATTAAGATTGAATACTTTACTGTTGAAATAATGATTATTCATTCCCTTTAAAATGTGATGTGTCATTGGGTGAGTCATAACACCCTTCTGTTTTTACATCTATTTTATACTTTGAAATTTATTAGTATTATTTGTGTTAGGGTGGTGATGGTATTGGGTTTTTTTTTGTAAACCAATGAAATTAAGTTGATAAGTGACAGTTGTATTTTTCATTGTAGATATGCACTCTAACACCTGAGTATCCTGCGCACAAAATTAATAGGGAAGTCCAGTGTGGATCTTAAAATAGTTCAAATATTTTGACAGTTACAGAATGCTATTTTTTTTACATTTTCTTTCTTTTCATAGGGCAGAGAGGCAGGGTTGTCATGTGGTGGTATTAAATGTAGTACTGTAACTGTGTGCATCACTGATATTGGCAAGGCTTGTTCAAAGAAGGCTGTGAAATGTTTTTGAGAAAGGTAAGTCTAGATCTGCCTGCTGTCTTCTGACAGAGGCTGTGCTTCATCCCCTGCACACAAGAGTATTGATAATGGTGCCCATGACAATGAATCCACCTTGCTTTGTTGTACAGTCTCCCTAAGGATCTCAGTTCTAGTGCTTTACTAATGTATTTACTGGTTTTCTTCAAAGATTCTTTATCTGCTTATCCTGAGGTGGAGGAGATTCAAAATTGGCGGAGATCAGACTTCTCAGGTCTGTTTTTAAGTTCCTTATAAGGACTGTGTATTGGTTTTGGTGAACCTTTTTAAATTGCAGACTTCTTGCAGCTATGTTAACAGTACAAAGCCTTTATTAATAGAAGAATATATTTATAGGGTTGTCTACTCTGTGTCATTCTGTTTTGTTATTTCAGTCTGCATGCTGGGCAATTGACCCTACAGAAGTAGCTGCCAAGGACCTGTCTTTTGTACCAAGTGTTGATTTTTTTCTGCGTCTGCTAGTTCCTAGCAAATTGTGAAGGAATGAAAAAAACCTTTCTCGTATGAGGTCATTGCTGTATATGCAAAAGATCCTAGCAACCTCCCCAGCCACTCTGCTTCCATGTTTTTTCTTCCTGTACCCTCTTTCCTGCCCAGTTCTCATTATAACATTGTGAGAGCTGCTCAGTGTGCCAGGACTGCTACCCATCTCTTGGTAGCAGCTGTGTGGTGTGGCATTTGATCCAGTCCTTTCCCCAGTGAATTTCTACTAAAGCTCAGTTTTGATACAAGTTTCTTAGATAACTTCGCTGTCAGCAGCTCATTGTCACTGTCGCATTTCATGCTTTTTCCAAGGGCTTTCTTCTACAAAGGCTTAGAGATAGGCTCAGTTCAACACACATGAGTAGTCCTACTACAGTCAGTGAGACCTCTTTAATGTGCATGAAGTGCCTCTATGAGCTTTTGAAGAAGGTTACTTAAAAATTCTTTAAATATACATGTATTTGCAGGGTCACCAGATGAAGGAAGGAATGGATGATGAATCTGACTCCATGTTCTCAGAATGCAAATTTATTATTTTATGATACTATATCATTTTAAGAATGCTATACTAAACAATACTAAAGAATACAGAAAGGATACTTACAGAAGGCTATAAAGATATTAATGAAAACTCATGACTCTTTCCAGAGTCTCAGCACAGCTTGGCACTACTTGGCCATTGGGTCAAAACAATTCACAGAAACCCAATGAAACAACCACCTGTTGGTAAACAATCTCCAAACACATTCCAAAGGAGCAAAACACGGGAGAAGCAAATCAGATAATTGTTGTTTTCCTTTTTCTCTGAGGCTTCTCAGCTTCCCAGGAGAAAACTCCTGGGTGAAGGGATTTTTCCAGAAAATGTGAATGCCACATATGTGTTCTTATACACAACATCGAACTTTCCAAGGACTGCTGCTGTGGGGGAGGTTATCTGCCTCATGTTGTTTCCTGGAAGGTGCACAGAGCCCTGTGTTTTCTGTGTGCTCTTTCTCACAGATCTTTGTCTTGTCCACTTGCACAGATAAGTGGATAAGAGGTGGTATCTCCTTGCTGTTGAGATATCTCAGAATCCTTGCAAGCTCAGTGGGCTTTGTTAGGACCTATGCTCAGGTCACACATACTGTGGACTTCCATGTCCATAGGTTTGGGATTTTTAGGCAATTGCACCTATGCACCCTGTATCAGAAAACTAACATTGTGATAACACACATGATCGGTAGCAGTGTCCTCCCTCTATTTTAAAAAAGGAAAAAATGAGAGTATCTTCTGTCCCATTATTTCTTGGAAACCAATGAGATTTTGTTCAAGTGTAAATATTTCCCAATTCTTTCCCCTCCATAAGTTTTCTAACCGTTAACTTGTTCTAAGACAGTATTGCCCTTCTTCCAGTCAAGTCTTCAATTGTTCCTTTTGCCTTAGAAAAAGAACTAGTGTCACCTAGACAGACAAAATCATTGTCTGCTCAGACAGCAAGGGGTAATCTTGTCAAATTCACCATGCCTGAAGCAGAATATTTTTTCCAGACCAGACTTAATAGGGAAAAAATTACTTTGTGATGAAAATGCAGCCAAACATTGGTGACCCCTAGTTCTGTCTTTGGGTCAGTGAAGTTTTCAAGGAAGACCCTGTGGCTTACTTGATCTTATTATTGCAGATTGGGCAATTAATGCATCTATTAAAGTACCTATTATTGGTGATGATGAAGAGCAAGAGTATAACTGTCCTCCAGTGCTTACAAGTATTTATCATACTCTTACACATCTGCTGAACTACCTTCCGAGAAGCCTTTAATTACATTATTGGCAGAAATCCATTTGTTGCTTCCTTTTGCTGCTTTCAACATTTTTCCTTTAGAACTTTTATGCATCTGTTCTTGTTCTTTATGTATAGCTAGTAAGTGTTCCCAAATATGTCTCACTGCTAAAATAAGACAGGTTACAGATAGCAAATTAGGATAAAAAAGGGGAAAAATAAAAGAGGGAATCAACACTAAACCACTGTTAGAGGCAGAGAAACTGAAACTGGTATCCCAGGCAGTATAACTAAGTCTCACTTAGAGCAGTTTGTCTTTTCTGGCAAACCAGCAATCCTCTCTTCACACTAACTCTAATGTTTGTCCAGCCTTGATTTGGGCTGTTTCTGTGCCTCAAGGCTATAAAAAGCAGGGGAAAACAGGGAGGGGAGAACAAAACCCTTTCATACTGCTTTTCAAACTGGAATGCCTTAGCCAGGGCTGGAGCTGAGACAGGGAGGATGGCAGGGCTGCAGCAGCCATCAGTCAGATTAACTCCAGGATCCACCACCTCAGGCAGGAAGGAGATTAGATAGATTGTCCCTTATCTAGTCTGAGACAGAGCCAAGAATGAATCAAAATCTGAATCAAAATCAGTGCCTGCCTAACACATAGAAAAAATTCTTCTCTTGATTTTTCCATTTAGTATTATTTTTCACTAACTAATTTAACATTTGAACTGTGCCCATATAAAGTACATTATTTCTTTCTCTCCTTTATTTTTATTTGCAAGCAGTTTATACTCTTTTGGTTAATTTGTGTATGTACATCATGCAAACATAGATTACAAAATGAGACAGAAATGTAAGTACTCAGATTAAAAGGGCAGTATGGAAGTTTTTAAGTACACAGTAGACAGCTTGGCTTTAAAGATATCTGTATAATGTTAGAAAAATATAAAATGTGCAATTAAAATGGTACAAAACCTAAATGTGTTTCAGTTTAAAATGGCTATGTTTGGAATAGAGAAATCTTATGTTCAAATACATGTACAGTTATGTGTTGCCAAAAGTATGGAGGCACCACATAAATGATTATATATCAAAGGAAATATACTGTGTAATAGAGTTGCACAAAAGAAAATAATATCCCTAAAAAGTTGAAAATAAATGGCTGTCTAGAGTATTTAAAAAATGAAGAAGCTTAGACTTCAAAAATATGTTAATTGAACTGAGTCTTTTTTTTAAATATGGACAGATGTGTAATAAATAAAGTTGGCATTTACTTCCAAAACAATGCTAAAAAGCATTCCGAGTTAAGTGATTTAGAATAAATGGTTCTGGATTATGTGGCTATCAGAGTAATAGAAGGAGAATACTAATTAGCACTCCAAATCTTTCATACTGTACCAATCCAATTCTCTCCTTTGGTAATTCTTTATTGTAGCCATAGTAACAAAAGAAGAAAACTTAAGCCACACAGACTTTTTAAATTCCTTTTATTTTTCTTAAAGAAGTCCTAATTTCTCTAAGAAGCTCTGTTTTGTACTTGTAACACTTGTAATTATACCTTTCTACATTTAAATATGACAGCATATCCTTAGGCATAATTCATTCCTACATAGCTCATCTAGATTAAATTTTTAAAAGCTTGCCCTTGCTTTCAGTTTTTCATGAAGAGCCCTTCAAAATAAGCTGCAGTATTCAGAACTTAAATATATATATATATATACACACATATATATATATATATAATGACAGTGCTTCCCTAAAATAGAACAGTTATTTTGAGGGATGTTCTTTCAGATGTACTTTTAGAAATAGTTCAGAGGATTTTCATGCCAAAGCAAAAGAAAGTTAAAGAAGGTACTGATTTGAAAGCTCCAGGAAAGGTCTTAAAACATGAAATGAATAATAGATTAATCCAGGTTGGAAAAAGCCCCAGAAGATCTCTAGTCCAACTTGTCACTCAAGGCAGAATCAGTCCTGAGGTCAGCTCAGTCTGCTCAGGGTTTGATCCAGTTAGGTCTTGAAAGCCTCCAAGGCTGCACAGCCTCCTTGGGCAGCCTGTTCCCCTGCTGGACTGCCATCAGTGTAAAAGAGCATTCTCCTGTTTTCAGTGGGAGCTCCCCCCTTCCAGTTTGTGTCTGTTGTCTCTCACCCTCCTGCTAGGGACTCTTGTGGCCCTGTCTTCATGCTAAATCTACCATAAGCACTGGGGGCTCCACTGGATCCCCTGGATCACCATTCCTTCTCCCAGATGAGCAAGCCTCAGCCTCTCCTCCTGCTGCAGGCCCAGCTACCTTGGCCATCCTCCATGGACCCTACTGCATTAACAATGCCTTCTTCACTGCTCAAGAGACCTCAAACCAAACACAGGCTCCTAGATAGGGTTGACATGTGAAATTAAAGGCCACAGACTTCTCCTTTGCCACTGTGTATGTTCCTGACTGTACAGCCCCAAACACTTCTACCCTGCCCTGCTGCCAGAGCGTGTCCATCTTTAGATCCACCACTTCTCTACAGAGTTGCTCCACAATCCTGTACCACTGTGTGTGTTTCATGCATCCATGGGGTACAGCTTGGCAATTGTCCTTGTTTTGTTACTTAGAGTTCCTGCCCGCCCATCTCTCCAGCCTGCCTGGTGCTCCTGGAAGTGCCCATGGCTTTGGGCGCATAGGTTATGTGCACCAGCTAGGTGTCCCCTGAAAGTTTGGTGAAAGTGAACTCTGACCTCTCCTCCAGATCACTGTAAAATGTGTTAGACAAGAGAGGTCTTGAAAAAAATCACAACTGGCCTCCAGGTAGAGCATGTGCCATTAACTACCCATCCTTTTGGCCTCAGGGCCCAGGCAGGTTTTCACCCATCTAGTAGGCCACCCATCCAGATCCACCACCCATAATGTTCCAGTTCAGATATCAGGATGCTGTGGAAAAGGAAAAAGTACCTCCTGATATTTTTAAAGAGAATTCCTATTTCTAAACTGCAGGAAAAAATCTTTACTAAAAAGCCACTACAATATTTTAGAGTCACATTTTTATATTTACTCTGACAAAAGCAGTTTTATGTTATTGCAAATTGTACATAATACAGTGTGCTGATTTCTATACAGTAAATAGAATAGTTTCTTCTCTGTCTATCTAGTATATCAACAGGAATGAGGAATGTCAGAACTACTCAAAGAAGAGGTTCTTATCATAGTTTAAATCTACCACAACAAATGGGAGATTAAATGGTAGATCCTGACACTGATCACAGCTTTTTTGAGAATGATTTCTATTAAAATATATTTATTTCATTCCTTTAGTAGTCTATGAAACTGTACAGATGTTTGCAAAACAAAAGTGGTCAGGGAATGGGGGTTTTTGCTTGGGAGATACCTTAGCAGTTTTTGAGGTGAGAGACTTAGAGGCAAGATGGGTTTTCCAAGCTATAAAGAGATATCGCTCCTCCCTGGGTGCCACCCCTGACTGATTTGTTGATTTGTCATCAAGGATTCCCAGGTGTGTGCTCCTGTCAGATTTCAGGAAGCATGTCCATCCTTGCACAATTTTCTTTGCCACCACAGCTAAAGGCACTTGCAGTTGTGACTCAGAACCAGGCTGCAAAGAGTGGCCCAAGAAGCAGCTTTGACAGTGCAGACAAACAGATTTGGGCCACTGGAGGCTGTGATACATTCATACTGAGACCCTTATGTGGTGTGCTTTTTATAGAACAGGTGATTGGAACCCTCACCCTTAAACAAGGCCTGGTACCTGCAGATCTAAGTAGGTTGTCCTTCTTTTCCATTCTTGGCTCACATCTGACAGGTTGTTCTTTTCACACCACCATTTTTTGCAGCGTGGTTGTGTAAACCTTTCCACCAAGCCATTTAAAGTCATGTGAAATTTTCCTCCCTAAAATTTTAAATTTCTTTTACTAGGATTTTTCCACCATATAAATAATATGAAGAAAATCAAGACAGGATGAATATGAAAGAACATATGAAAGCTGCCTAATACTTGCTTTAAGGCTCTGTGTTTCAAACTTCAGTCTTTATGACTCCTTGAAGTCATAAAGGGTTCACATAAATTTGAGGCCACCTGAATTCTTTAGTTGCCATGCATTTTTCTGAGCTTTCACACCAACATGGCTGCCCATCTTTTCAAATGGAGCAGGCTTAGCTAGAGCTGGGTTGGGAGTGCAGACTGAACCTGTCTTTAGCCACACATTCATGTCAAAATCCCTGTATTTCCTGGAGGCTTTAAATTCTTTTTTTCCTGGACATCCTGAACCAGCTTAGTGTGGAGTGACCCAGCCATAATTTACATTTAACCTAATTTGAATTCATAAGCAAGGCATTCCTCAGTCTGTTTCACCTGAGGGGCTCTATCCAGCTGGCAGCCTCTGAGCATGACTAATGGCACAGGCTGTGCATGAAGCACAGCAGCGGCAGCAGCAGCAGGTGATGGGAGTCTCCATTCATTCAGGAGCATGAGTATGCAATGTGGGTTCAATCTTTTCCTGGCAGAAGGGATTTGTGTCCATCTTTCACCCCAGTCTTCCAGGTAAAAGCTACTCTAATGGGGCTTCCCTCTGTGAAAAGCTCTAGATTTAAAAGGAATATGCAGGAATAAATGAAATACTTATTTTCATTAGTGGGAGGAGGTGGGGGAGAGTGCACAGAATTTGTGCCAAAATAGTCATGTTATTTAGGTGTCCTGGGGCAGTTGGAGCTCTTGCTTGGGAAAAGGGGAAGGCTGACTTCCAGTCCTTCCAAGTGGTTATTTAAAAGCTTTACCTGATGCCTGATTAACAAAAAACCCCATGAACATTAGCCTCCTGGCTATTATAAGTCTCAAATGGATGCCTAATTCTACTCAGAGGTTGAAGAGGAACCAGAGGTACTTGCCGTGGTAGGAAGTGTACTCTCCTGCTTGGCCCTCCTTCTCCCACCCTCCCTCCATCCCCACCTCCTTCTAACAGGTCTTTTATATCTTTTCTGGATTTAGACCCTGAATATAGGCTTCAGTCCTTGCATTCCCAAGCTATATTGATACCAAGGAGCATGAAATGAGATTTGCCTTAAGGCACAAAACCACAGTGTATGCATTTAAAAAGCTTTGTGTGCACACAACTGACTATTACAGTGGTATTTGAAAATGAACAAAAATGCATATTATTATGCACGTTTGATGGCAGTGTGTACAGAGCATACAAAGTAGAAAAGGCCTTGTGGCTTGTGTGTTCATTCAGAATCAAAAGCAGTGAATATAGAAGAGGCTAAATCAAGATAATTTTGACACTTAAGATTGTTTGCATGTTATTTGGTAGAATCCTTTTTCCTAAGACATTTTAATGCAAGTGCCTTTGAAAGGCGCTTGAGAAGCACTTAAAACACTGATATGTGTATACATTTTCACTTAACAGAATGTGTGTACTGTTGGTTTTATTAAAATGTTGTATAAGAAATAGTCTTACTGAAGATGTGCACTCAGTACACGAACAGTAAAAGTGCCCAACCTTTAAAATTTTCCCCATATAAAACTTGAACGTGTAAGATATTACTGCACAGTAACTCCATCAGGATAAAATTGTAGGGGTTAGAGAAGCATTCATCTAGCTTAAGCTATTTTTTACACTGCTCAGGGCATTATCCAGTCTTTATACCATTGGCATCAGGAGTGGCTGGGATGAGTGTGTGGTGGCTGACAGGATGCACAGCACGATGGCAGGCTAAGGGCACATCCTTGGGCTCTTTGTCTATGGCAAAGAGCATAATCTTGAATTATTGAGTGCGTTCTAGAATTCTAGTGTTGTGATAAGACAATCACCAGGGATGCAGAGAGCATTCTAAAGAGAGACTTTTTTTGTTAAAGTAGGACTAAATCTGTGAGAAAAACCATGCAGTAATCTGTAGGTTGTAACAAAGTAATTTAGCCAACAGGTTGTTTCTAATCAGGTTAAAGCAGAAAAGCTGGGAATTGTCCAGCAGCTAAAGAGGGGATCAAGATGTTGAGAGATTAAGATTTATCACCAAAGTATATTTTCCCAGATTTTAAAGAAACTGAGAGGTCCTTTTCTTTCTCTTTTAACACCATTATAAAAGTATCTAAGACAGTCCATTATCTCGGACACTAGATTATCTTGAAACTTCAGAAACTTGAAAGCAAGTTATATGGGAAGTTTAGTACTGCATAAGCACTCAGACTTCAGCCATCAAAATAAAAGAGAAATTTAATACTTCAACAGTATTAACATTGTATTTACAGCTGCTGCTGCTGCCCACATGAAAAAATGTTTCCCAGGGGCTGAGATCAAAGGTACTGCCAGTGTGACATACTATGGGACTACACTATAATAATTTTACAGTTTTAACAGATTGTTTCCAGTGAAAATGTGTGTGATAAAAACTGCAGGTGTTCATAAACAGGGAATGAAGAACTTTTTTATTAATACGGGTTAAATTTTAAATTAGCTACTTGTTTCAGCTGTGCAACAGGCTATTGTTTGAAAAGTACCTCCTTTATCTATAATTTTCAGAGCACTTATACTCCAAACATCCTAGAATTTTTGTGAGACCATGAGTCCTGTGTAACTGCTAGCCTACTCATCCATATTAAGAAAAAGAAGTTGACAGCAGTTTGTTGTCTGTTTGATATGGGGTTTTGCATTTAGTTTTGTAAGGCTGCTAGTTCATGTAAGTTCATGTGCAAGTGGAAGGTCCTGTGTAAAAATTCAGGCAGAACCCTTGCAGTTATTTTACTTTTCAGAATGTCTTAGCTGAAAGGAAGCAGGCTGTCCCTCTCTTTTTGACTTTGCCACCCTGATGCCAAAGAAGGAAACATCATATCCAAAAGGACTTAGAAATGGCAGCAGGCTCCTTGCCAGATGCTGTGGGTACGTCACCAGAATGGTGCGCAGGCATTTAGCCTTCTGACTCTATTAATGTTAATGAGAGTCAGGCAGTTCAACATCCATATACCATGCTCCAAACATATCCATTGAAGTCTGGCAAAGAAGCCCTGAGGCTTCCTTGTAAAAGTCTTTGAAACTGCTGCTCTTCTCCTGTAAGATTTGTGATGGAAAAAAAGCCAGAAAGCTGCCTGCTATACAGAGATTTCCATGCAAAAGCTGGGCCTGAATATAGATAGGTCTGGTGTTTTGCCATACTACTAAAATCAAAGCGCTGTGAGGGGAAGGAGAGTGATGTGAGAGGTATGTGCTTTCCATGGGCAATGCACTGAATGGCTTTGTAGAGGCAACTCCAGGCAGGCATTTTCTCTGCAGATTATATTGAAAGCTGCTGAGAAACACCTGAACCAAGCATCAGAGTTCACATCCCTGTCCCTGACAAAGCATTGTGATTTATTGTGTTGTTCTGGTCCAGAGCAAAAGGGCTATATAGCCAATTTATCTTTCTTCTGAGAGTGTGGAAGGCTATTCATGTATTACAGAGGGCTGACTATAAAAAGCTCCTTTCTCAGTAGGGAAAATAAGCACATCCCTGTGGTCCCCCTTTACCTGGGGAGCAGGAATTGGGGGTGCTGCTCTTACAGCAGCTGATCAGCTAGCTACCTGTGAGAGGAGGAGACTTAGCCCCATCTGTGGATAAGGCCCCAGGGAACTTGTTCTTCATGATTTCTGCCATGTGTGGTCTTATCTACAATGAAGTCTGAAGGTAATCTATATTCTCACGTAGGTATTGCAACAGGATCACAGATGGTGCAAAAATTGGTTTCTGAAATGCAAATAGAAAGGGGCAGGAAGCCAGCCTCCATTGCTTCCTTACTTGTACCAGCATAAGTGTGAAGGAATGGAACTCCCATCATCAGAGCTACTCACTATGAAGGCCTGGGGAGAAAAGAGTCAAGTTCTTCCTTACTTTGAAAGATGCCTTAAATTCCTTATTTCTTCAAATGGATAAGTGAAGATAGATGGTTCCAGGTTAAGGCAGTTTGCAGTCACTCCTGTACATGCTCAGAATTGCCAATTTGTTTTAACACTGGCCTATTTTTTCTCTTCCTGTATCTCTCCAGCTGTGTGGTCCCCTGCAGACTGGGCTGCCTTCCACAAGCCATAAAACAACCTGAGGACTGCCCTGATTTAGGCTTGTTTAAAATTCTCCTTGATTGCACTCATTGGCGAGAAGTGCAGCAGTGCAGGGTGGCAAAATCCAGCCACATTGCAACTAGGAATCTGTACCCAAGTTGGTTGAGTTTAATAAAGTGCTGTGCAAGACATGTCAGGTAACAGATTTCCTGTAAGGAGAACTCATTCAAATTCTTCTTGGTAGCACAGAGGGGATATTTCACTGTTTATTCCTTTGTATTCATTCATACAAAGTGTCTTGCAAAGAAAATGTGTGGCTGGGTAAGAAGAGCTGAGCTTGGTGCTTTAGGCTGTGACACGATCTCAGGCAGAGGCAGAGGTCTCTCCTCACATGCTGTCCATGCCTTTGCCCAAGCAGTGCTCTGTGTGCTGAGACAGCAGCCAGCAGGAGTGGTCCCCGTGGTCCTTGTGGTCCTTCCACGTCCCCCGTGGCTGCAGCAGGGAGCTGTAGGATAGATGACAGTGAATGTGTCAGAGTCCATGTGTCGCACGGCGTCCCTTGCCATCGTGTCAGGCCACATTTCCACCTATGCTACGCTAACCTGCAGCATTTTTTTGTCTCTCAAAATATTCTGAATTTGCTTCACCAGCAATTGTGCTCTCTGGAACGGTTCCATCTACTGCCAGTCACTGTCTCTGGAGTAAGATACTCCCACTCTTTTACATGCAAATGGGCATTCTATTTTTAACCTCCTCAATTTTTTCTCTTGAATCAACACATAAACTGTAGTTTATATTTTTCTGCTGCTTCATGCTTTTTTTTTCTGGCAACTACAGGACATCTGGTGAACTATTATTTCAATGAATAGTATTTTTGATTAATCAGAAAACCAGTTAAGCATTTTCAGAGGCAAGGATGGTCCGTATCTTTCTGAGTGTGTTTCAGAAGTACGAGTTTTCTCTCTCAGCATGCCATTCAAAAACACCCCAGGCAAACGCTTTATCAGCAAGGACAACTGAAAAGAAACTTTGTAACTGACTTCCTAATACTTTGAAAATTAAAATAGAGCATCATTCAAATTTAAAAATAAGAAATTATAAAGCTAAAAATAGACTTGCTTTGTTTTTGCTGATTTTTCAGCGAACTGTGATTATTCCTCTAAGAAGTACTTGTCTGAGTTTAAAATTGCTTTAAAAATAAATTTGCCTCCATTTTTTAGTGAACCACAAGATATACAGTCTCAAAATAATACTTATATCTCATTCTTGCAGCAGAGAATGCAAAAGCCACCTGTTTGTTGTTGACCAACTTCCTATGCAGAGAAGCACACATATTACAATCCCAGCTAGTAAGACCAGTTTCTAGTTCAATGGCTCACAGAGAGCTGTGATGGCAAGAGAGATTTTTAAAATTTTTTTTTCCTCAAAAACAGCACTCCCTGAACTGTGGATCAGGTGTTGATCTCAGTTTTTTCCTTGATAAATCTTGACACTGCCATTGCCATGCTCTACACTGCCAGGCTACTCAGACCTTCTGTTTGGTTCTGCAAGATTCTGCATTGTCTTTTTGAATTTGGTTACCGGCCTATTAAAAAGGTGAAGGAATTTCCACTGACCCAACGACCCCAGATTTTTTCCCATCATCTTTGAAAATAATTATGTTACTGCCTGGGTTTACTCCACTTGTTTATAGAAAAAGGATTTCAGAAATGCATAATTGTGTTCAGCACATGGTTTACTGTGTGTCCAGTTTGGCTTATTGAATAAGAGGTGAGAAAAGGTCAAGATCCTGTGATCAAAATTAAATCCTGCTGCTTATTTGTGCTAAACAGAAATTCATTGTGTAAGATTAAAAAAAATAAAAAGAAAGAAATTCTTGAAAATCCAAAGTAAAAGTTAAAAACTTCCCATGTTCTTAAAATCACAGAAGTGATTGTAAGAAATAAAAAAATCAACCCAATTAATCTCTTGTTCTTTTCATCAGCATACAGTAACAATATGAAATACACTTACACTATACAATAAAAGTCTTGAGTTTTGATTTTGCTTCTTTAATCAATACTTTAAAAAGTTAGAACAACCGCTGTTTATACAAACTAATTACTTTTTAATTATTATTGAAAATCAGCTTTATTGTTTTGTTTTACTGTTTCATAGTGATGAAGTAGAATTTTTCATGTATGAAATTTTTAAGTTTGCAAAATTGTGTAAGTTTACAGTTTTCATGAGTAACAAAGCAGGTTAATTTACAAAAGTTTGAAGATGCAGAATAGCATAGCTTTAACCATATTTCAGCAACTATATTTTCAAATGGAAAATTGAGCCATCAATCATTGTCAAAAATTTGTCACAAAAATATGCACCTTCTGCATTTCTAAGCACTTGCAAAGCTAATAGTTATGAATTCCACCACTTCTAAGCTGAAAACTCACCTATCTGCTTTGCAATTTCTAGTTAATATGTGATGTAAGACTTGATGGATCTGAAACTCATCACTATTTAAAGTGCTGTAATATAAGCCATAGATATATTAATTTCCTAAAACTTGGCAGTCTGGCATTTTCTAATATGTGAAGGGCTCAAGATTTCATTAGATTCTTAAAACAGCCATATCTAGTGACTATACATAAAGAGATAAAGATCATGTAAATTATCTGAAATTGGAGGACAGATACAGCAATGCTGTTTGCTAAAAGTTTACAAAATGGAATGTAATGGCATTATATGAAATATTTCTATTTCTGTCAGTAGTTTGCTTGTGAAACAGAATCCCCCCTTTTACTAATCTAATTTTAAGAATTGCTCATTTCATTATCAGGATTTTCACGATTAAACAATTGTAAGTATTGCGTAAATAATTTAGTTTTCTGTGTAGTAAAAAAGCATCATGGGTATTTCCTGTCACATCTGTGACAGGTAAGAATGTTTGTATATTTATTTTCTGCAGTTCACATTTCCCTTTACCTCTATCAATTGGAAAACAAACTAAGTGACATCAAGTTTTCTAATCGTGGTCCACTCCAGAGACCTTAGAAGGATTTAAGACGTTAAAAGTATTTGTCAAAATATCTAAACAGCCTTTCCTTTTATGTCAGCTAAACTTGAATTTGCAACACCTGTGCACTCCCCCACAGGTGTTTCTTAGGGCCCTGAAGTTCATTACTATGCTGGGCAGGGCTGACCTTGTCTGGGGGATTCTAGCAAAGGATTTTCTCCTTCTCCAAAAAGTGGGCATTGGCTACACAGCTCCCAGCAATCCTGCTCTACTGTTGCACATGCACACAGGGAATACCTGCAAGTACTGACAAAATCTCAGCCTAGGAAGACATATATGCCCTTTTTTTTTGTTGTTGGTTTTTAAACAAAATTGTGTCTGGAACTGTTATTTAGCTATTGGGTGCTGCTGCTCTTCAGCTGATAGAAATTTCAAACACCTGTTGTGCTTCCTGCTCCTGCAAAGCCCTTGGTGTTGCAGTTTCCTGTACTTGTACCAGCACAAAAATCTTCAGCAGATGCAGCACTGAGAAGTTTGCACACCTCTTCTCCTTTGTATTCCTGTGGCAGTGAAGGATTCTTGTTTTGAAGAAACAAGCTGCTGACCTGGGATCTTCATCATCACAAAGGGTAAGAGTACACTTTAAGTTAAGAAAATCTGCACTTTGAGAAGGCTAGGGAAAAAATACCAGTAGAATACAGAGGTTCTAAAGTATTTAACAGTAGCCTTTGAGAAATAAAAAAGGATTTTATGAGTTTTTTATGTCTAATGGGGGATGAGGGGCAAAGAATATTTTTGTTAGGCCTATGGGCAAATCCATGTATGCCCTGCATCTAAAGTCAGCAGCTGCTTGTGTGTGGCTCGGTATCTCTCTGGCTTTTTGCTTTATGTCTGTGTGTCCCATATCTGAGTGATCTGTGTCTGTGGCAATTTTGAAAAGAATGTTCTGTGGCCGAGATCCAGAGGGTTTTGAAATGGCAATTTTGAAACTGCAGCAACCTCCGGTTGCCCTTAAGGAAAAAGCACTGTAAGACACAGATAGGTACTGTTTTCTGGCACTCCTTTTCCAATCTCCTTTACTTCATTTCATCAAATTTAATAAATCCAATGTCAGTGAATGTGATAATCTGGCAAGTACAGCCAACCAGATACTTAGTGGGATACTAAGCTGTCTTTAAATGCAGTTTTGTTCCCAAGACAAAAACCACAGATGGGTGTTTTAGAAGAACAAACTAATTGTTCCCACAAAATGTGACTGCAGTATATCCACCCCATCAGTGGCTTAATAAGCTTCTCAGAAAGAAAACATTGTTGGAAGAGTACCCCTTTAAAAAGAAACTAAAAATCTAGGAAGAAGCTAAAATATTTTATCAGGTTCTGGAAAGCTAAGGCTGAAATTCTTTCTTTAATGGCAAGGTTTGACCCCTACTAAACTGTCTCCAGCGGGAATGCTTTAAGCCATGATGCGGAAAAGCATTCTGTGATAAAGCACTCAGTTTTGCTTGTGGAATTGTTCAATTAGCCATTTAAATAATGGCATATGTAATATAAAATACAAAGTGTGGTTGGCCAGCTATCCCTATCCTGAATAAATGTTCTAATTCTTAGGTTGTGCCAGTACATTTGCTCTCTGTGGACCCAATTTTCTGATATTGAGTCATTGAGTATAAAATGACTTACAATGTCTTTCTTTTTCACTTTCAATGAAGTACTTTTTCCACACAAGAGCTACTTCTGTGGAGAAAGATGCCAGAGACCCTTGTAAAACCACAGTGTTTATTTTTCCTGTTCTATCACCTTCAGCAGAGATGGGAATTTAAAGCTGTATTCTGTTCCTTGGCCAGGTGTTCCAGTGAAGGTGCTTCTGGTGTAGTGAAAGCCCTTCCCTTCTCTCTAAATTCGTGGCATTTAGGTAAAGAATTGATGGTTTGTTTTTTTTTTTTGAAGAATGCAAATGAGAATGATAAGGGAAAAAAAAAGAACAATCAAAGGGTGAGAAAACCTGGCAAGGAAGGTGGATCACCTTCAGATTTCTTGGCAGGACTTGGGTCTGTGCTCTTTGTTTAGCTTTGCCAAGGTTTGGGCAGTTACGGGCAAGCCCAGAAGATCTTTCCCTTTGTGCAGAAAGAATTTCAGCCACCTCTTTACCCCCTTCAAGAAATATAGGTATCACAGAGGGAGGTAGGAGCAAAATGAGATCTGAGTATGAAACTTTCAGACGGGTGTGGTCAAGTTGCCTGAATATCTTTATGCTACTTCTAAACTGGTACCACTAACTGTGGCTTTCTAAAATGAGGTAAATGCTAATAAGAGGGTGAGTAGAACAGTGTTTCTGCAAACCTCCTGCCTCTCCATTACTATTGCCAGGAGCCTTTTACTGCTCAATAGGGATTTTTTGTGTGAGTTACTGGTTAAGTATAGGAACAAGCATAATGGTTTGGAGCCTGTTAAATGCATGACTATTTCTAAGCTACTCCTGCTCTACAAAGAAAGGATTTCTACCTCCACAGATTTGATGTGTCACCTTGTGTAAAGCATTGGTTACTTGGAATGATTTGTCTGACATTATTTCAGAAGTAAGCAATAAATCACAGTTGAAACTTCAAATGGTTTCTTGTTCAAGTTCAGTCATTTCTGTCATTGTCTTCAGATTTATCTACTGACTCATGTATTAGGCAGAATAAATTTCTCTCTTTTAAAGTTCATTACATTTTGCACACTATAGCCATATGACAAAGATGCCAAGAAAAACTATTTACAAGCATTACTTCAATACTATTTAACTGAGACAAATTGGCAAAAAATGTTTTTAAATGAAGAAAATGTTTTGAGTATTTCATATCAAAATTGGGGCAAATATTTTATTTTAAATATTTAAAGAAAACGCCTCAAACTTAATCAAATTACAGAGTCAATTCATAAGCTTTTGGGGGGGGGGGGTTGATGGTGGGCAATAAAGATAATACCTATTTTTAAGTAAATGGAGAGAACATTGAGTTTTACTGAGTTAGTACTTCTTAACACTTCAACCATCCTGTACATTAGTAACATTGTAATTGTGTGGATTGTTATTCCCTTTTAACATGATTCCATTAGTTTCAGAACTATGGATTTTATAATTTTTTTTCTGTTTTAACATCAGCTGCAGAGTAGGTACATACATGTGTATTTTACTGAGAAGAATATAAGAACTAAGCTTGTTCAATCTGCTTCCTAAGCAAGCATCTCCCCTCTTGTATAGAGATGCTTTTGTATTTGCTTTCTATTGCTACCTAAGGGGCTTAAAAAAAAGAGTTTAACTGCTTGAAACAGCAGAGTGATGAAGTGGGGGTATGACTTGTGCTCCACCTCCATGCTCTAGTAAATTATAATGATATGGCTGTATATTCTATGGAACCAAAATCAGCTTTCCAATAATTTGTATGAAAATTAATCTGTAGTCCTATGTGACACTGTTACAGTTTTTATTAGTCTTGGAAAAGAGAAATTTATTGTCTTTTTTTACAAAGTCTTGCGGGAGCCAGTGATGTATGTCATTGGCAATCAAACTTCAAAAGCTTTTGCAACAGTAAAACAGCACACAGTTTAAAAACCACCAGAGGTGGTTTCAATTTATTTTTACTTATTTTTACCTTCCTTCAATTAGGAAGTGTCAAAATGCATAAAAGGGGAAACACTACTAAACTTCTAACTTTTAAAATAGTGTTGTGGTCTAAGGTGTCTAATGCTGTCCTCTCTTGAATGTAAGCATTTGACACTGCCCACTCAATGTTCAAGCAGTGGTTGGATGTACGTGAAAATGCTGATTATTTTTCTGTGTGTCACAACAGGACCTATGGTCACTCATGAAGATCCAGCTGGGTCATTAGGTGAGAAAAGTACCAGTGCCTTGGCAGGACAGAGGTTGCCAAGGTCCTGAGATTAGTCAACAGCCATGAGAAAGTGCTTACAGGCCTGGGGTAACCTTGACATTTCTGTCACCTTGGCCTCAGGCTTCTCCTGTGTCAGCAAGTGAAGAGCCTTTTACTGTTTGACCCAAGTTATGCTGGCAGTACAGACTTCTCCTGACTTCAGTAACAGTTCAGAGTTTTGCCTCCCTCCCTCTTCTTCTCTTTTTCTTACACCACCCCTGGTGCCATCTGTATTCCAACCACATTTTGTAAGAACTAAGATGCACCTTTTTTGACTGAATCCCCCTGAAGAATCTGTCTGTGCACAGCAAAAAACATAAAGGCACAAAAATGATGTTAAAATATATTTGTAGCAAACATATTTTAGTGAGTCAACTTATTTGAGCCCAACTTATTTCACTTTCTTATTGTTTAGTATTTCTTTCTTTGCCTTTGTTAATCAGATGCTTGATTTTTAATAGTAAACTGCATGATACTGTCCTTGATAGTTGACTTGTTATCATGACCAAGTATTCCTTGGACTTTCAAATGCAGAATTCCTTGTTTTTACCTAGGTGAATGAGGAGAGGAAAAAATCCTGCATATCAGAACAAAGCTAGGAGTGTGGGAAAGTAATTGGGGAGTGCAGTGCTGGTAGGGCTGCTGCTTCTGTGGTCCCCTGTTCCAGGATTGGGAGCTGTGTATAGTATCATCTCCAGTACAAGTGGCTTCAAGTAACCAAAATTCTTGCAAATATTTTGATCAAAACCAGGTGTGAGTGGAAATGGAGGGCTACTATGACTTTTGCAGAAGCTATCATTTTGTGGTTTGTTGTGAACTTCAGTGCTGGCTATATTTGATAACTGTGGTGTTTATAATGATGGCCTAGGATGGTGGTTTCCATGGTCCAAACTGTCAGGCTGTGGTACGTGACCTTCATAACTATGCTGAATGTAATAACAGCTCTGGATTCACAAAGACTCAGCTCACTGTGACCATGTAGCTTCCCCTGACTTTCTCATGTGCTTGCTGGTCTATAGGAGATGCTGAATAATTAAACTAAACAAGGAAAATGTGATTTGTCTGTTGGTAGCCTCAAGAATATGAGACACAAGAATAACGATCCTGATGAATTTCAGTTCCATTGAAGTGAAAAAGGAGCTTGCTGAACTTTGAGCCTAAATGTCACACGTTTTCTTTCCTTGACTTCTCTTCCTGTCAAGATTGACTTCTCTTCCTGTCAAGATATGTAGGTCCTATATTAGCAGTCAAGATGGGGAATCTGCGAAAAGATTTCCACAAAAAACACAGTGTGATGTCTTTAGTTTGGCACAAAACTTTTTTCTCTTTTCCCCTAGCCTCCTGCAAAGCTAAACGTGTATGAAGACTTATCTTCACTCGTGTAAATATTTGTTTGGGGAATTTCATTAACATAAGTAAATGCCTAACCTCTTTCATTCTAGAGATGGTTTTATGTGCTGAAACAGAAACTCCATTTTTCAACACGTACAGTTCTCTCAACTTCCAGATAACTATTGTGACAGAATAACTGGAGGTTACTGTGGATCTTTTAAAAGGGAGGAAACAATGTGAGAGAGTCCTATTTTTCTGGGAACTTTTTATTCTGTTGTAAAGTGCTCTGAACAAACTTGTCATGTTCTACTTTTTGAGCTTTTTAATTTTTCCACTTCTGGTGAGAGAAACAGGATACAAGGTGTGTTTGGTGGCACTGAAATGGCTTGTATGTATATTGGGGGAAAAAAATCCCAAAATGGTAATGATTTGAACCTTGCACCTAAAAGCTGGGGTGACTCCAACCCTGGAGGCTTTATCAGAAACGGGGCAGAAGACTTTCCTGATGTAGGTGCCCGCCCCTTAGCTTCTCATCAAGTTCTTGCAAAAATCTTTGGAAAGAAAGAGAAAATTTTAGGGTATGACTCTTCTGATCTGTTTAAGATATCTTCTTCCTGGCAGAAAAATTAGTTATTACCCAGAAATACTTCTTTCTATTTTCTGTAAAGAGAATAATTTCAAAACTAGATAGGTACATTTATTGACACAATTGTAGCAGGGTCCTTCACTGCTACTTTAACACTTAGATAAATAAATAAATATAAAATAGGTATTTTATCAAGACAGAGAAGTTTGTCTTGATATGTTAGCTGCTACAACTGGAAGTAGAGTATTTACATAATTTATTTAGAAATTTCACTCTTCTAGCCAACTGGCATGTTCATGTTGTTTCCATTCTCCATAAAAATATTAAAAATGTTTAGAATAATCTGGGCAATTTAGTAATTTAAGTCATTTTGCGTACTGGGTTTTGTTTGCATTCTTTTTGGTTATTTGCCCTTCATTCTGTACCTTATACATTTGCACAGGCTATTACAGACTGGATTTTAATTTTTTTTTAATGTAAATAGCAAGAAATTTCAGACAAGGTTTTCCTCATCTAGGAAGCTCTGAAGAAATCATTGGTCAAGGAACAGTTCAACATTTTCTTGAACACCTAAAACATAAATAGTATTTAACTGTAATGTGTTTTGTTTGCCTGTCTTTTGTTTTTGGAAGTTTATTCAAGAACTTTTTTTGCAAAGGAAACTGTTGTTCCAACTTCTTAAGGAAATTTATTCCTTGAATTTTATGTTTTAGATATTTTCCTGAAATGTTCTGCATCTTGGCTGAGTTGTGAACCTCCAGCCAGCTTCCTGAATGTGGTGTCAGTATTTTGGGTTCATTCCTACCCAGCCCCCAGTCAAATTTCAGTGTAATGTTACAGATTTTTGGTACCAACAAAGAGGTCAGACATTGTCTGTCTTCCTAGGAGAGCACCTTTCATTGCTTATACATGGCGGTGGTGGGTGATAGAGATTAAAGCTTCACTGTAGTTTGTAGTTTTTTGATCACCTCAGGGAAGTTTCAGCAGGACCTGTTCGAGTGGCTTTTAAGTTTTGTACTGTCTATGTTACCTCTTTCCAGAGGAATCCAGGTGCGTGTCTGGCTTTGCAGAAATGTGGTTACATCCAATATTGTAAGTTGGATGTGAGCAAACACCATTGCAGCTTTTTGGATCTGAAGCATTTGGCAATAAATTATGCGTTACAAATAAACAGCCAATGTGAACATGTTCACTTAAGTAGCATCCGAAGATCATTAGCATTTCTGACTAATTGCTATCTGGTGAGTAATACAGGTACTCAAGGAGCAAACAGTATTTTTCAATAAAGTCTCACTTAACTGCAGCTGTAAATTTCTTCATTTAATGGCTCACATTATTTTTTTCCAACTGGTGTAGCCTTTGATGTCAGGTGTTGCATATAAGATTGGCATCACCCTGATGGGTTGTGTTAATTATTGGCACTGTATTGTCACTGCGCTAGAGTTGAGAAGATTTTATAAACATCACAGTCAACTGTCCACTGGGGGGGTGATGGTTTTGTAGTTATCATTGCCATTTTCATTTAAATAAATAATAATAATAAAAAGCCTTTTTATTATTATGCCTGCGATGTTAAGGTAACAGCAAGGATATTAAAGCAAAGAGAGGCAAGGCCAGAGCATTCCCTGGGTGCTTATCTTAGTAGATTTGTCTGCTTCCTCCAGTAAGTTCCTTTTTATCCTAAGCCCATTCAAGAGGAAGCTGGCCTGTTGCAATATTGCATTTTCTCCTGCCTCAGGAGCTCCAATAATTTTGCAAGTATAATTGTTTTTATGCTGCTGTTGATTTTGCATGGGCTGCACAGTGTGATGGTTGTCTGTGTCACAGGGGCATTGATCATCAGCTGGAAAATGTTATGTGATTTTTTTAAATTTTTTTTTTCTCACAGCTAGTATTGTAAACATTAAGAAAGGGGATGTCGTATAAACATACCACATGTCACTCTACTTAAATTTAATGACGGAAAAGAAACTTGTATGTAAGTGGAAGCATAGCTATTTAATGCTCCTCTCTTTTCTGGTACACAGGAATAGCTGTCCCTTCACCTGATATTTCTAAAAGTAGGGTGTTAAAGCTCTGTCAGCCTAAATGTCAGTACTGATGGCTGATTTGAATTTCTGACTCTGGTGTATTTAAAAAGCCTAAGCTGGTCTAGAGGAGCAGTGTCTTTCCTAGCTCATCATCTCAGTGGTCTTGTGTTGGGTCTGTGGTGAGAGACCTCTCTTCCCCCTTGGTGCGCTAGTCCTCCATGTTCATAAACTTGTGGGGCTGGAGTTGGGAAATTTATGAGCTCAGATATGGTGGGTTTGATGCAAGTGCACCAGGTTTAAAAGAAAAAAATCTTTTGGGGAGTTGCAATATGCTTCACACTCCAAATTTCAATTTTTCACCTCATTAAAAAGAGTAGAAGGATTCTCACATAAAACTGAAAATAAGTACAAAAGATTGTTGTAGCTTTAGTGGCAAATGACATATTACCAAAAACCTGAATTTAATTCAATTTGGTAAGAAATCTAACTTGCCATTCTAATACTTCATTATTTACTTATATCATTATCCTTTTGGTTTTTTGGCCACTGGAAAATTTCATGAGACTTCATGTTAAGTATCAAAATAAGAAAAAAATGTTAAACCATGTCCTCTACTCCAAAAATAATGGAACAGGGCTGCTATGTTTCTGAATTCTTTACTCTGAGTTAAATCAATTATTTCAGCACTATAAAGAAAAAGCTTATGTCTCACAATAATTACCACACAGACATTCTCTAACACTCAGAACAAACATCTGGATCATGTTGACTGACTTTTCACCATGGCAAAAAGGATGAATGAAATATAATTCCTGCTTTCTGATATCATTAGGATTTCTTCATTCCCACAACAGCTGGGGCTCTCAATATATTATAAGCATTTTCTTTTTTAAGTGTTGCAGATGTTATGTGTAAAAAAATTCACACAACTTACCATGAAGCAACTCTTGTGTCAAATGTAGTAGACAAATGAATTAGGCTTTACATGAAGCCCTTGTTAGTCATTAATTTGAGCAAAATATAAAACCCTGATGTCTTTGCAAGATACATTAGTAATATCAGAATAAAGTAATAATAGCTAATTTTTATGAATAGATTAGGCTGTTACATTTTCATTTTCTGCATGTGTATTTGGAGGTTTACTTCTTGTATCTGTATGTATGTTTGATTTTCCTAAGTATTTCTAATGCTCTATTATCTCTAGAATAATATTCTTAATACAGCATACTCTTCTGTGATAAACTGCAGCAGACTGACTCTGGGACAAAAAAAAAGCTGTGCTAAACTGTGGTCTGAATTTTAGGTCGATTGTTAGATTTAAAAGAGAAAACGTGCATTAAAAATAGTTTGACTCTTTTATGTGGTGGATTAGCCTGGTTTGGCTTCTTTGAAATCTGGTAATCAGATAAAGTTCTGCACAAAGCAACTGCAGCTCTTTGCACTAGCACTTGCGGTGCAGACCAGCTTGAGGTCAGTGATCAAAATGAAGGTACATTTCAAAGAATTTCCCTTGGGAATGTGCCCTGAGAACTGCTGATGGATCAAAAGCACTGGTCTGTGGCAATGAAAAGACACAGAGAAGCACTTACTGTCATGGAAGTACAAACTGTGTTTGCAATAGCACTTGGCATCTTTTGTAAAGTGCATGGCTATCAGGACAACAGGAAGCATGACAGCCCGCCTCGCGTACTTAATCTTCTGAGCAGAATTATTTAACCAGCTGTGGCACTTCTCTTTCATGTCTGCAAAGGAGGCCTAGGCACTGGTGTAGGTTTTCTGAGAGTGAACCCGGTCCATTTTTTTTGACAGTGGAGCTGATTCAGTGCTGCTGAAGTGAATGTCTTCATCAGTGGGGCTGTGCCTGGCCATTCTGTCAGTGCCTGCAGGTTGGATCGTGATGTGCACAGTCAGAGGGAGAGATGGGAGTCCTCCAAAATAGACAAAATAGCGGCTTCACTGCCATTCTTTAGCATGAGGGAAGATTTTCCTACTGACTCTCTAATTTCCCAAAAGCGCAGGCATTTCTGTTGGTTGGACTTTGTATCCTGGTAGAGGTGAACATGAATAATACCATCACACCTAATGTCTTGGACTTGCTCTGCTGTGACAACTGTGTGTTATGACTGCAGACTTGAGTGATACAGAAGTAGCCCGGTAATTATCCTACAGCTATAATATTTTAAGCAGGTAAATGCCCACACAGGAAGAGCAGTACCTGTGTTTAATGATAAATGTACCAAAATAAAGAACATATTAAAGTCACTGGAGTGATTTTAGAAGAAAATTTATTTAATATGTCTTACACATGCAGTAGGCCCAGGATGACAATCAAAACCTAAGAATTGCTGGGAAAGCTTTATCTCAGTGAGCAGGAAGTTGATTATAAACAGCAATTTACATTTTGGGACTGTTAAAACTTGTGGCTATCATGTTTTGTCTGTGTTGTTGTATTGGAAAGGAGAATTCCTGCCATATGGGATATCTGTGTTCATTTTGCTCCTGTCTTTGTTTTGATATTTCTCCTTCCCATATGACCACTGCTATGTACTAGGACTCACCTCAGTGAATGTACAGACTCAGAAGCCACTTGGAAAGTTACACCAAGATTGAAGAGAATTCATCTGTAAAATTGTAAAAGTCTTTTTGTGTCTGAAGCTCTGATGAGAGCACTGGAAATGAGAACATTAGTATAGTTATTATGTCTCAGATCAATTACAACTGAAATGTTTTCAGCTAATGTATGCAGCTGCTGCTTTGTCATGTTGATATCCAGAACCAAATGGAGAAAGAGGATACAGGAACAGCATGAAGGGCATAAAGATATAATTGGATTTAATTTTTTAAGTTAGGCTGATATGGCACTCTCCTTAGGTGGGAAAAAGCAACAGCAAAAAGGAGGCAGAAGAGATGGGATGCCAAAAAACACAAATTTGATCTGGTGACTGCTGCTCCCCAAGCAGATGTGCTGCTAGTGCAACAAAATAAGAGTTATTTGCAAGCATTTCTTGCTGTTTTTTTCCCCCTGGTCTTTTCCTTTGAGACTGGAAACACAATCTGGAAAGTAGCCGGTAGCTTTGCTTTAGCTCACGCTCAAGTATGAAAGTGCCAGAGGTACTTGGCAAAGGGGCACAGAACAGAAATGGATTAGATTTTAAGTGCTGAAATGCTAATGGGTCCCAGGGAAAGTTGTCTTTTGAACATATTATTCTGTAAGTATCCAGTTTTTACCTTCCTCAGAAATATCCAATTTTAGTCAGCAGTAGATAAAATATTCTGGCTACAAGCCTGATTCATGAAGGTAATATTTGTTAAACATTGTTTAAAGCTATACTGACAGAAAATTTCAGACTATGGTTAAGCAGGTACACATATTGAAATATTACTCAGTACTAGTTTAAAGTACAGAAAAAAAATTTCTATTCCATTTTCTTTAAAACATTAACCTTAATGCAAAACATCAAGGAATAGATGAGCTGAAAAGTTCACCTTGTGTTTATGCTTGTCTGTGTCCTCTGTGACATTGGGATGATGAGTGAGTGAGACTTGCACTCCTTTGCTACCACAGGTAAGAGGATTCCTAAAGGGGCAGTGCTTGTATTCCTAACTTTGTTTGCTGAGGTATTTTAATGCAACCCCAGAATATGCCTGCTCCTTGTTCTGCTTCATGACTGTTTGAACATAAAATGCAAAAACATGGCAACAGAACAGAAGTGACAGTGCTTTCTTGGGTATCTAAGTTGTTATTTAAAAGTCCAATTGCTATTTAAAGTCCAGTTATTATTTGAAAAATCCAGTTTTGTACCCTCTAAATTCTCTCCTTATATTTTTACAGTCTTATTTTATAATGGTCCTGATGCTGACAGCACATTGGAACGACCTAGCATCTCAAATCAGGGATGTGCTACTGAAGAAAATCTCTGCATTGTCCCCAGGTTTGATTAATCTGGGGGGAGTTGGGGGGGGAATGGAGAAAAGAGTGGGAGAGAGGGTGGTCTGCAAGAATATAATATAGATTCCAAGCACCTCAAATGAGAAATGTCATCTAGGCATCTAGTGTGCTTCTTTTTTAATAAGGGGCATCTGTTATGCCCCTGATTTCAAGTTGGATTAGGAAGAGGCATTGTTTTTTGATTATTAAGAGCAAATGGTAATAGAAAATAAAGAAAAAAAAAAGAAGTCATTATTAATAATATTTTGGTATTACAATATTTTTTATAAGATAAGGCAAATAATTAATGCTCCATAAGAGCTTTGCTTCAGTAATTTTTAGCTTGTTGATTTCCAGATTTGGGGATGTCTTCCAGTGAGAGTGTACTTTTTTCAGTATAGATCTGCCAACAGTGAGTGATGTTTCAGACCAGTCAGCACTGTTAAGCTTTTTCTGCTCTCCCTAATAATTTTACTATGGAAAAGTATCAGAGCAGAGCATGGTGGGGGAGGTACATCTCTGAATACTCTTACAGATTAGGTAAACACATGGTTCAGGAACCAACAAAAGCAGAGGGAGTAACTTTGGATTTAATTCATTTTCTTGCACAGATTCTTGTAGAAAAAAAACAACCCAAGCAAACAAAAACCCACCCAAAAATCACCAAAAAAACCCTAAGCAAACAATAAAGCACAACAATAAACATACTTGTGAGTAGTTACGGTTTGGTGGCATCAAGCTTAAGTATAAGTTGTACTATAAGAAGAAGCCTCATTTTGGTTTGTTTTGACTACTCTGACCCTAGTCTCATCTTTCTTTAACCCTTATTTAAAAACAGGCAGTGAATTTTTTTTCATCTCATTTTGTCACAGTACAGGGGGTTTTATGAGCCTGTGTTACATTACCCTTCAGTGTTGCCCTTGTCAGAATGAAAACAAGTAGTTTCTTTTGTGGGAACAAATACTGAAAATCCCTGTTGCATTAACTTCATCACTTACCAATTCTGCTATTCTCTTCAGACTCTTGTACGTCCCTTGTAATGTGCTTCAAAATGAAAAGGTTGGCAGGTTTGCACTGACCTGATGTCTTCACAGGGTTATGCACTGTACCTTTAAGATGTCTTCTCTTTCTGCATCTTACAGAATGATACTATGGCCCATTTTCACTGCACTGTAAATGAGAGGTGCTGCTCACATCACTTACCTGTGTTAGGGCTGGGATATTGGCCCTTCCTGTGAGCTGATTTTACTTGGTAGTACAGGAAACTAAGCTGAAGAAATAGTTATTCTACGCAATATCTGACTAAGTGATTCACAGAAGGGAGCAATGGGAACCCAAGCACTCTGAAGGGAAGGATGAAGTCCTTTTGATTATCACCTGGGCCCATAAAACTGCAGCCATGATTATTTTTTGCACATCTCTTATACATAATTTCGGGGCTGCTAGTGGTCTGTGGACAGGAGGTTTGAACTGTATCATAGGAGATATGAGTGAAATGAGATCACATGAACTAGAAATTATGCTTGATTTGCTTATGTCTTGAAGTTTAGCAGTTGCTTTGAGCTCAGTTGTGTTGCTGTGTCTCAAAGCACATGAAAGATGAAGTTACTTTAGACATAGAGCAGGGGATATCTGAAGTATGGAAACTTGCCTTTAAGAAGAGCTGATAAACCTGTGGCACTTTTGCAAATGACTTAGAACCAATGACTTCGAACTATGGTGGTTTGACTGGTCAGTGGCAGTTGATTCAATCAGGTGGATGTTTGCTAGTAAGGATGGATTTGCCAGGACCACGTCATGTCTATTTATAAGAACAGTAATAAAAAGTTCAATGAAGCAAGAGGCAAACTAAGTTCAATGTTATAATTACAATTAATTAGATTAGAGTTATAAGTATTTGTTTTCTCAAAATAATTAATGGAAAAAGTCCTGACTATTCCAAATGGGAATGGGTAGTTCTGAGATTTGCACGTGACGTATTGTGAGTTAAAAAGCTTGCTGATTCATGATAATTTATTATGAAAAATTATTATTGTCCCAAAAGATGATGTAGATTTATTTAATATTTCTCTGCTTTAGTGTAAATAATGTTTCTTCACCGAAATCTGGGACTGCTATTAACCAATCCTACACAAATCCTTTTAGAAGTTGATTTATTGTGTCCTCTGTGTATTTAGAGTGTAAATAGCTGTCTGTTAGAAATTTTATTCTGTACCACTTTGCTAGTGGAACATAAAACAATCTCTTATGAGGAATTTAATAATCTAATGGAAGTTCATTGTGTTCAAATAACTTTCAAGCTGCAGTCCTTTCTGTTAATGGCCTGGCTGTGGGGAGTTAGAACCTGCCTCTATTCTCAACAATTTCTGCATAGTTTTGAGAAGAAATTGAAATGGAAGAAGTAGATGATAAAACTGAGAGGAAAAGGTTTATATTTCAGGTGGCTGCCTGAATAGGTTCAGCCCTTAGCTCTGCTTTAAGAACAAAATGGGACAGTGTACTGAGTGTAAATATTGAAGAGGCAGGACAGGAAGCATTACCCTTCCATACTAATTTGACACCTGATGCAAGTCTTTATATTACACTTGCTTTGAGGTTAGCTGAAAACATTTTAACACTCAGCATACTTGATTTCTTCTTTTTTAAGCTGGGGATAGCCTGGGAACCATCAAGTGCCAAATGCTTTCATCAAAGCCATAAACAAAAGGGGATTCTATAGGAAATCCATTTATTCTCAGGAGGTTTCAACAAAACACATTTTCACTTATTCAAAGTGGAAGAATAAATCTGTAGCTCTTTTTAAAGAGACTTACTTCATGGCCCTAGGAGGCAGGCACAGTACTGGATTTAAAACAAGAGCTGTAACAAAAGCACCCTCACCAGGCTCAGTAAATTGTGGTACTGTTTTGTAGGTCTGCAGTACATCTGCATGTGAGAGTGTTCAGTTACTGCCCAACCTAGCAACTTAGATAGCCTATGAGGGGGAAAATATGGGCTGTGTGGATGCTGGGTTTTGATCAAATAAAGTAACATTGAGTGAATTGTCTTCTCAAACAAAATAAAGAGCTGTGCTCTGATAGCTGTGATTATGAGATACAAAATTACTTTTACAGCAATGAAAATCTTAAACAACCAATCTGGTGTTTTACCTGTGTTTAATCTTTCTTGTCACAGATCATATTTGTCCATAAACATACTGGTAATTAACCTTGCCTGATTATTTAAGGATTCATGTTTGCTGCCACAGCAGAGGTTCCCAGCTCAAATGCTGGGCTGATGTTACTGAGTAAATACAGTGAGGGGAAGCTGACTAGTTTTGGAGGTTGGCTCCTGGCCCATATAATAACCTATATATATGAGTTTTGGTGGCAGAGGCTACTTCTGCTTGTATTTCTACCAAGCACTGGGGTGTCAGGAGCAATTCAGCTGCTTGTTTATTTTGTACAAAATGGAGAAATATGTGCCTGTGTATATTTTCTGGACAGTTCAGGTTACAGTATCTATCAGAACTCTGTTTTAGGGTTATTTATGGACCAACATATGCTAGACCATTAGCAAGCATCCCTCTTTCCATGCTATATCAGAATACTCCAAAGAAATGCAGTTAAATCCAAACTGCTACAGACATTTGACCAGTGATGTGTGGACACAAAATGCAGAATGCTGCCGGGGTACAAGCAAGGCTTTCATATGATGATCAGTGTCCTTCTTCCTCAGTGATGGCATTTGCCAATGAAATTAAAATGTTCTTTCTATCCTGATCTTAGAGTCTAGGACTACAACATACTGCAAAATAATACTAAAAAAAGAATATAGGAACTGTCTGAGTTAATTTCTCATCTCTTGTTCATTAGTTTGGTAGCAATACCTATTTTTACAAAAAGTTAGTTTGTACAGAATCACTAAAAATCATAATTCTTATCATAAGTTAAAATCCATTTTAGTTGCAGAAGACACTTTTTTTCTGACAGAAAATTGAGGGGTTTTAGTTTGCTTAATAAGAGATGGTTTGAATCAGTATTATGCATACTACATAAAAAATGGAAATAGACTGTGAAGTTAGCAGTGCAATCCTCATTTATAAAAATACTTAAACATATGTATGACCAAATAAAATTAGCAGTAGGAATTTCTGGTTTGTCCTGGTGGGGTGATATTTTGTGTGGTTTTCTGTTTGTTTCATTTTGTTTGGGTTTTGTTTTGGTTTTTTTGTCCTGAAGTTATGGTTTCCAGATGTGTAGGATCAACGGTAGTCTTGGGAGTTTTGATTACGTGTTGTGGCTGAAGGCTTGAAACTTGAAAGACGCAAGTTACATCCAGCAAAAAGAACTGCAAGAAACTGCAGACTGGCTGGAAACATTAATGTTCAGAGCTCAAAATTAAAGCATATAAAAAAGAATAGCATAGGGATCAGTATATTTGTCATAAGGAATATTTCAGGCTGGCAACATATTAAGAGAAGATAGTATAAAAAGCCTCCATTGCTTCAAATTGGGTTATACTCTGATTTCACTTACACTGTGTAGGCTGAGCGAAGAGAACAGAATCCCGTTCAATGGATATTGCTTCACTGGAAGTCATGGTTTTTATTATTTTGTGATAATCTGGCCTTTATATCTATATGTCTTTACACTTTCCGCTGGAATAAAACCCAAATATATGGTTCCAAGAATACACAAGAAAAAAAAATGACCAACATGATGATAATTGGAAGATTTAGCATGTGTTACAAACATGTCTTCCTAGGATAGTAATATGCCTGCTCGGCAAAAAATGATGCAGACATTTTTTGGTGTAATTACAATATTACATAGAAGGTTTGTTTATAACATGTGGTAAGAGAGAGTATCATAATGCTGGTTAAGCACACTCAAAGAAAAAGAATAGACATTGAGATCTCCAAAACAAAGCCTTACAAACACTCTGGAAAGAAGATAGGATCAAATGAAATACAGCAGAAAAAACACCGAAGAAATCCAGAAAATCGTGAGTTTTAGTGTCTTCAAAAAATGGTCTCTAATGGAATGAGTTGCAGCGCAAAGGACCAAAAGAGGCAAAAACTAAGCGCAGAGCAGTTGCAATAGAAGGGAAAAAGTCAAGGAGAGAGACAGAATATGGAGGAGAAGATATGAGGGACATGGCATGGATACATAAAAAAAAAAAAAAAAATTCTTTAGCAAAGTCAAAGCCATCCAAAGGGAGGCCATATGCCATCAAGTGCAGGGACATGCAGCAAAGCTTGCCCAAAGTGATCCCTGCTGAAGGCCAAAACACAAAAGAAGGACTTACAAACACTCTGGAATGGAGATACCATCAAAGGAATGGCAAGTGGAGGAGAAAAAAAAAATTTGGGAAATTTAGTGACTACAAACAATGGACCGGGATTATATCCTGTGCAGTGCAAAGGACCAAAAGAAGCCAAAACTAAGCTCACAGCAGTTGCAAAAGCAGGGGAAAAGTCAAGGAGGAAGACACATTTTGGAGGGGAAGATATGAGGGACATGGCAATAATACCTAAAAAACCAATAAAAAAAAAATTTCTACAGTCAAAGCCATCGAACGGCATGGCATGCCTACAAGTGCAGGGACATGCAGCAGAGATTCCCCTCTTGGTCCCCATTGAAATCGCAAGATTCCGTTCCCCTTCCCCAAAGGAAATGAAATTTCCTTTGGGGAAGGGGAACGGAATCTTGCGACTCAAAATGAAAGGCTTACAAACACTCTGGAAAGAAGATAGGATCAAATGAAATGCAACTGAAAAAAACCCAGAAAATCAGGAGGATTAGTGTCTTCAAAAAAAGATCTGTGAGGGAATGATTTGCAGCGCAAAGGTCCTTTGCACTGCACTGGATATAATCCCGGTCCATTGTTTGTAGTCACTAAATTTCCCAAATTTTTTTTTTTCTCCTCCACTTGCCATTCCTTTGATGGGATCTCCGTTCCAGAGTGTTTGTAAGTCCTTCTTTTGTGTTTTGGCCTTCAGGGATGATCACTTTGGGCAAGCTTTGCTGCATGTCCCTGCACTTGAGAGCATATGGCCTCCCTTTGGATGGCTTTGACTTTGCTAAAGAATTTTTTAATTTTTTTTTTTATGTATCCATGCCATGTCCCTCATATCTTCCCCTCCAAGTTGTGTCTTCCTTTTTGAATTTTTTCCCTGCTTTTCCAGCATCTGTGCGCTTAGTTTTGGCCTCTTTTGGTCCTTTGCACTGCAACTCATTCCCTCAGAGACCATTTTTTGAAGACACTAAACCTCCTGATTTTCTGGGTTTTTTTCAGTTGCATTTCATTTGATCCTAACTTCTTTCCAGAGTGTTTGTAAGCCTTTCTTTTAGAGGTCGCAAGATTCCGTTCCCTTCCCCAAAAGAAAAGAAATTTCCTTTGGGGAAGGGGAACGGAATCTTGCGATTTCAATGGGGACCAATAGGGGAATCTTTGCTGCATGTCCCTGCACTTGTAGGCATGCCATGCCTTTGGATGGCTTTGACTGTAGAAATTTTTTTTTTCTTTTTTTTTATGGTATTCATGCCATGTCCCTCCTATCTTCCCCTCCAAGATGTGTCTTCCTCCTTGACTTTTCCCCTGCTTTTGCAACTGCTGTGAGCTTAGTTTTGGCCTCTTTTGGTCCTTAGCACTGCACTGGATATAATCCCGGTCCATTGTTTGTAGTCACTAAATTTCCCAAATTTTTTTTTTTCTCCTCCACTTGCCATTCCTTTGATGGGATCTCCGTTCCAGAGTGTTTGTAAGTCCTTCTTTTGTGTTTTGGCCTTCAGGGGGGATCACTTTGGGCAAGCTTTGCTGCATGTCCCTGCACTTGATGGCATATGGCCTCCCTTTGGATGGCTTTGACTTTGCTAAAGAATTTTTTAATTTTTTTTTGTTTAAGTATCCATGCCATGTCCCTCATATCTTCCCCTCCAAGTTGTGTCTTCCTTTTTGAATTTTTTCCCTGCTTTTGCAACTGCTGTGCGCTTAGTTTTGGCCTCTTTTGGTCCTTTGCACTGCAACTCATTCCCTCAGAGACCATTTTTTGAAGACACTAAACCTCCTGATTTTCTGGGTTTTTTTCAGTTGCATTTCATTTGATCCTAACTTCTTTCCAGAGTGTTTGTAAGCCTTTCTTTTAGAGGTCGCAAGATTCCGTTCCCTTCCCCAAAAGAAAAGAAATTTCCTTTGGGGAAGGGGAACGGAATCTTGCGATTTCAATGGGGACCAATAGGGGAATCTTTGCTGCATGTCCCTGCACTTGTAGGCATGCCATGCCTTTGGATGGCTTTGACTGTAGAATTTTTTTTTTCTTTTTTTTTATGGTATTCATGCCATGTCCCCCATATCTTCCCCTCCAAGATGTGTCTTCCTCCTTGACTTTTCCCCTGCTTTTGCAACTGCTGTGAGCTTAGTTTTGGCCTCTTTTGGTCCTTTGCACTGCACTGGATATAATCCCGGTCCATTGTTTGTAGTCACTAAATTTCCCAAATTTTTTTTTCTCCTCCACTTGCCATTCCTTTGATGGGATCTCCGTTCCAGAGTGTTTGTAAGTCCTTCTTTTGTGTTTTGGCCTTCAGGGGGGAACACTTTGGGCAAGCTTTGCTGCATGTCCCTGCACTTGATGGCATATGGCCTCCCTTTGGATGGCTTTGACTTTGCTAAAGAATTTTTTAATTTTTTTTTTTTGTTTAAGTATCCATGCCATGTCCCTCATATCTTCCCCTCCAAGTTGTGTCTTCCTTTTTGAATTTTTTCCCTGCTTTTGCAACTGCTGTGCGCTTAGTTTTGGCCTCTTTTGGTCCTTTGCACTGCAACTCATTCCCTCAGAGACCATTTTTGGAAGACACTAAACCTCCTGATTTTCTGGGTTTTTTTCAGTTGCATTTCATTTGATCCTAACTTCTTTCCAGAGTGTTTGTAAGCCTTTCTTTTAGAGGTCGCAAGATTCCGTTCCCTTCCCCAAAAGAAAAGAAATTTCCTTTGGGGAAGGGGAACGGAATCTTGCGATTTCAATGGGGACCAAGAGGGGAATCTTTGCTGCATGTCCCTGCACTTGTAGGCATGCCATGCCTTTGGATGGCTTTGACTGTAGAATTTTTTTTTTCTTTTTTTTTATGGTATTCATGCCATGTCCCCCATATCTTCCCCTCCAAGATGTGTCTTCCTCCTTGACTTTTCCCCTGCTTTTGCAACTGCTGTGAGCTTAGTTTTGGCCTCTTTTGGTCCTTTGCACTGCACTGGATATAATCCCGGTCCATTGTTTGTAGTCACTAAATTTCCCAAATTTTTTTTTTTCTCCTCCACTTGCCATTCCTTTGATGGGATCTCCGTTCCAGAGTGTTTGTAAGTCCTTCTTTTGTGTTTTGGCCTTCAGGGATGATCACTTTGGGCAAGCTTTGCTGCATGTCCCTGCACTTGATGGCATATGGCCTCCCTTTGGATGGCTTTGACTTTGCTAAAGAATTTTTTAATTTTTTTTTGTTTAAGTATCCATGCCATGTCCCTCATATCTTCCCCTCCAAGTTGTGTCTTCCTTTTTGAATTTTTTCCCTGCTTTTCCAGCATCTGTGCGCTTAGTTTTGGCCTCTTTTGGTCCTTTGCACTGCAACTCATTCCCTCAGAGACCATTTTTTGAAGACACTAAACCTCCTGATTTTCTGGGTTTTTTTCAGTTGCATTTCATTTGATCCTATCTTCTTTCCAGAGTGTTTGTAAGCCTTTCTTTTAGAGGTCGCAAGATTCCGTTCCCTTCCCCAAAGGAAATGAAATTTCCTTTGGGGAAGGGGAACGGAATCTTGCGATTTCAATGGGGACCAATAGGGGAATCTTTGCTGCATGTCCCTGCACTTGTAGGCATGCCATGCCTTTGGATGGCTTTGACTGTAGAAATTTTTTTTTTCTTTTTTTTTATGGTATTCATGCCATGTCCCTCATATCTTCCCCTCCAAGATGTGTCTTCCTCCTTGACTTTTCCCCAGCTTTTGCAACTGCTGTGAGCTTAGTTTTGGCCTCTTTTGGTCCTTTGCACTGCACTGGATATAATCCCGGTCCATTGTTTGTAGTCACTAAATTTCCCAAATTTTTTTTTTTCTCCTCCACTTGCCATTCCTTTGATGGGATCTCCGTTCCAGAGTGTTTGTAAGTCCTTCTTTTGTGTTTTGGCCTTCAGCGGGGATCACTTTGGGCAAGCTTTGCTGCATGTCCCTGCACTTGATGGCATATGGCCTCCCTTTGGATGGCTTTGACTTTGCTAAAGAATTTTTTAATTTTTTTTTTTTATGTATCCATGCCATGTCCCTCATATCTTCCCCTCCAAGATGTGTCTTCCTTTTTGAATTTTTTCCCTGCTTTTCCAGCATCTGTGCACTTAGTTTTGGCCTCTTTTGGTCCTTTGCACTGCAACTCATTCCCTCAGAGACCATTTTTTGAAGACACTAAACCTCCTGATTTTCTGGGTTTTTTTCAGTTGCATTTCATTTGATCCTATCTTCTTTCCAGAGTGTTTGTAAGCCTTTCTTTTAGAGGTCGCAAGATTCCGTTCCCTTCCCCAAAGGAAATGAAATTTCCTTTGGGGAAGGGGAACGGAATCTTGCGATTTCAATGGGGACCAATAGGGGAATCTTTGCTGCATGTCCCTGCACTTGTAGGCATGCCATGCCTTTCGATGGCTTTGACTGTAGAAATTTTTTTTTTCTTTTTTTTATGGTATTCATGCCATGTCCCTCATATCTTCCCCTCCAAGATGTGACTTCCTCCTTGACTTTTCCCCAGCTTTTGCAACTGCTGTGAGCTTAGTTTTGGCCTCTTTTGGTCCTTTGCACTGCACTGGATATAATCCCGCTCCATTGTTTGTAGTCACTAAATTTCCCAAATTTTTTTTTTTCTCCTCCACTTGCCATTCCTTTGATGGGATCTCCGTTCCAGAGTGTTTGTAAGTCCTTCTTTTGTGTTTTGGCCTTCAGCGGGGATCACTTTGGGCAAGCTTTGCTGCATGTCCCTGCACTTGATGGCATATGGCCTCCCTTTGGATGGCTTTGACTTTGCTAAAGAATTTTTTAATTTTTTTTTGTTTAAGTATCCATGCCATGTCCCTCATATCTTCCCCTCCAAGTTGTGTCTTCCTTTTTGAATTTTTTCCCTGCTTTTCCAGCATCTGTGCGCTTAGTTTTGGCCTCTTTTGGTCCTTTGCACTGCAACTCATTCCCTCAGAGACCATTTTTTGAAGACACTAAACCTCCTGATTTTCTGGGTTTTTTTCAGTTGCATTTCATTTGATCCTATCTTCTTTCCAGAGTGTTTGTAAGCCTTTCTTTTAGAGGTCGCAAGATTCCGTTCCCTTCCCCAAAGGAAATGAAATTTCCTTTGGGGAAGGGGAACGGAATCTTGCGATTTCAATGGGGACCAATAGGGGAATCTTTGCTGCATGTCCCTGCACTTGTAGGCATGCCATGCCTTTGGATGGCTTTGACTGTAGAAATTTTTTTTTTCTTTTTTTTTATGGTATTCATGCCATGTCCCTCATATCTTCCCCTCCAAGATGTGTCTTCCTCCTTGACTTTTCCCCAGCTTTTGCAACTGCTGTGAGCTTAGTTTTGGCCTCTTTTGGTCCTTTGCACTGCACTGGATATAATCCCGGTCCATTGTTTGTAGTCACTAAATTTCCCAAATTTTTTTTTTTCTCCTCCACTTGCCATTCCTTTGATGGGATCTCCGTTCCAGAGTGTTTGTAAGTCCTTCTTTTGTGTTTTGGCCTTCAGCGGGGATCACTTTGGGCAAGCTTTGCTGCATGTCCCTGCACTTGATGGCATATGGCCTCCCTTTGGATGGCTTTGACTTTGCTAAAGAATTTTTTAATTTTTTTTTTTATGTATCCATGCCATGTCCCTCATATCTTCCCCTCCAAGATGTGTCTTCCTTTTTGAATTTTTTCCCTGCTTTTCCAGCATCTGTGCACTTAGTTTTGGCCTCTTTTGGTCCTTTGCACTGCAACTCATTCCCTCAGAGACCATTTTTTGAAGACACTAAACCTCCTGATTTTCTGGGTTTTTTTCAGTTGCATTTCATTTGATCCTATCTTCTTTCCAGAGTGTTTGTAAGCCTTTCTTTTAGAGGTCGCAAGATTCCGTTCCCTTCCCCAAAGGAAATGAAATTTCCTTTGGGGAAGGGGAACGGAATCTTGCGATTTCAATGGGGACCAATAGGGGAATCTTTGCTGCATGTCCCTGCACTTGTAGGCATGCCATGCCTTTCGATGGCTTTGACTGTAGAAATTTTTTTTTTCTTTTTTTTATGGTATTCATGCCATGTCCCTCATATCTTCCCCTCCAAGATGTGACTTCCTCCTTGACTTTTCCCCAGCTTTTGCAACTGCTGTGAGCTTAGTTTTGGCCTCTTTTGGTCCTTTGCACTGCACTGGATATAATCCCGCTCCATTGTTTGTAGTCACTAAATTTCCCAAATTTTTTTTTTTCTCCTCCACTTGCCATTCCTTTGATGGGATCTCCGTTCCAGAGTGTTTGTAAGTCCTTCTTTTGTGTTTTGGCCTTCAGCGGGGATCACTTTGGGCAAGCTTTGCTGCATGTCCCTGCACTTGATGGCATATGGCCTCCCTTTGGATGGCTTTGACTTTGCTAAAGAATTTTTTAATTTTTTTTTGTTTAAGTATCCATGCCATGTCCCTCATATCTTCCCCTCCAAGTTGTGTCTTCCTTTTTGAATTTTTTCCCTGCTTTTCCAGCATCTGTGCGCTTAGTTTTGGCCTCTTTTGGTCCTTTGCACTGCAACTCATTCCCTCAGAGACCATTTTTTGAAGACACTAAACCTCCTGATTTTCTGGGTTTTTTTCAGTTGCATTTCATTTGATCCTATCTTCTTTCCAGAGTGTTTGTAAGCCTTTCTTTTAGAGGTCGCAAGATTCCGTTCCCTTCCCCAAAGGAAATGAAATTTCCTTTGGGGAAGGGGAACGGAATCTTGCGATTTCAATGGGGACCAATAGGGGAATCTTTGCTGCATGTCCCTGCACTTGTAGGCATGCCATGCCTTTCGATGGCTTTGACTGTAGAAATTTTTTTTTTCTTTTTTTTTATGGTATTCATGCCATGTCCCTCATATCTTCCCCTCCAAGATGTGTCTTCCTCCTTGACTTTTCCCCAGCTTTTGCAACTGCTGTGAGCTTAGTTTTGGCCTCTTTTGGTCCTTTGCACTGCACTGGATATAATCCCGGTCCATTGTTTGTAGTCACTAAATTTCCCAAATTTTTTTTTCTCCTCCACTTGCCATTCCTTTGATGGGATCTCCGTTCCAGAGTGTTTGTAAGTCCTTCTTTTGTGTTTTGGCCTTCAGCGGGGATCACTTTGGGCAAGCTTTGCTGCATGTCCCTGCACTTGATGGCATATGGCCTCCCTTTGGATGGCTTTGACTTTGCTAAAGAATTTTTTAATTTTTTTTTTTATGTATCCATGCCATGTCCCTCATATCTTCCCCTCCAAGATGTGTCTTCCTTTTTGAATTTTTTCCCTGCTTTTCCAGCATCTGTGCACTTAGTTTTGGCCTCTTTTGGTCCTTTGCACTGCAACTCATTCCCTCAGAGACCATTTTTTGAAGACACTAAACCTCCTGATTTTCTGGTTTTTTTTCAGTTGCATTTCATTTGATCCTATCTTCTTTCCAGAGTGTTTGTAAGCCTTTCTTTTAGAGGTCGCAAGATTCCGTTCCCTTCCCCAAAGGAAATGAAATTTCCTTTGGGGAAGGGGAACGGAATCTTGCGATTTCAATGGGGACCAATAGGGGAATCTTTGCTGCATGTCCCTGCACTTGTAGGCATGCCATGCCTTTCGATGGCTTTGACTGTAGAAATTTTTTTTTTCTTTTTTTTATGGTATTCATGCCATGTCCCTCATATCTTCCCCTCCAAGATGTGACTTCCTCCTTGACTTTTCCCCAGCTTTTGCAACTGCTGTGAGCTTAGTTTTGGCCTCTTTTGGTCCTTTGCACTGCACTGGATATAATCCCGCTCCATTGTTTGTAGTCACTAAATTTCCCAAATTTTTTTTTTTCTCCTCCACTTGCCATTCCTTTGATGGGATCTCCGTTCCAGAGTGTTTGTAAGTCCTTCTTTTGTGTTTTGGCCTTCAGCGGGGATCACTTTGGGCAAGCTTTGCTGCATGTCCCTGCACTTGATGGCATATGGCCTCCCTTTGGATGGCTTTGACTTTGCTAAAGAATTTTTAAATTTTTTTTTGTTTAAGTATCCATGCCATGTCCCTCATATCTTCCCCTCCAAGTTGTGTCTTCCTTTTTGAATTTTTTCCCTGCTTTTCCAGCATCTGTGCGCTTAGTTTTGGCCTCTTTTGGTCCTTTGCACTGCAACTCATTCCCTCAGAGACCATTTTTTGAAGACACTAAACCTCCTGATTTTCTGGGTTTTTTTCAGTTGCATTTCATTTGATCCTATCTTCTTTCCAGAGTGTTTGTAAGCCTTTCTTTTAGAGGTCGCAAGATTCCGTTCCCTTCCCCAAAGGAAATGAAATTTCCTTTGGGGAAGGGGAACGGAATCTTGCGATTTCAATGGGGACCAATAGGGGAATCTTTGCTGCATGTCCCTGCACTTGTAGGCATGCCATGCCTTTGGATGGCTTTGACTGTAGAAATTTTTTTTTTCTTTTTTTTATGGTATTCATGCCATGTCCCTCATATCTTCCCCTCCAAAATGTGTCTTCCTCCTTGACTTTTCCCCTGCTTTTGCAACTGCTGTGAGCTTAGTTTTGGCCTCTTTTGGTCCTTTGCACTGCACTGGATATAATCCCGGTCCATTGTTTGTAGTCACTAAATTTCCCAAATTTTTTTTTTTCTCCTCCACTTGCCATTCCTTTGATGGGATCTCCGTTCCAGAGTGTTTGTAAGTCCTTCTTTTGTGTTTTGGCCTTCAGCGGGGATCACTTTGGGCAAGCTTTGCTGCATGTCCCTGCACTTGATAGCATATGGCCTCCCTTTGGATGGCTTTGACTTTGCTAAAGAATTTTTTAATTTTTTTTTGTTTAAGTATCCATGCCATGTCCCTCATATCTTCCCCTCCAAGTTGTGTCTTCCTTTTTGAATTTTTTCCCTGTTTTTGCAACTGCTGTGCGCTTAGTTTTGGCCTCTTTTGGTCCTTTGCACTGCAACTCATTCCCTCAGAGACCATTTTTTGAAGACACTAAACCTCCTGATTTTCTGGGTTTTTTTCAGTTGCATTTCATTTGATCCTATCTTCTTTCCAGAGTGTTTGTAAGCCTTTCTTTTAGAGGTCGCAAGATTCCGTTCCCTTCCCCAAAGGAAATGAAATTTCCTTTGGGGAAGGGGAACGGAATCTTGCGATTTCAATGGGGACCAATAGGGGAATCTTTGCTGCATGTCCCTGCACTTGTAGGCATGCCATGCCTTTGGATGGCTTTGACTGTAGAAATTTTTTTTTTCTTTTTTTTATGGTATTCATGCCATGTCCCTCATATCTTCCCCTCCAAGATGTGTCTTCCTCCTTGACTTTTCCCCAGCTTTTGCAACTGCTGTGAGCTTAGTTTTGGCCTCTTTTGGTCCTTTGCACTGCACTGGATATAATCCCGGTCCATTGTTTGTAGTCACTAAATTTCCCAAATTTTTTTTTTTCTCCTCCACTTGCCATTCCTTTGATGGGATCTCCGTTCCAGAGTGTTTGTAAGTCCTTCTTTTGTGTTTTGGCCTTCAGCGGGGATCACTTTGGGCAAGCTTTGCTGCATGTCCCTGCACTTGATGGCATATGGCCTCCCTTTGGATGGCTTTGACTTTGCTAAAGAATTTTTTAATTTTTTTTTGTTTAAGTATCCATGCCATGTCCCTCATATCTTCCCCTCCAAGTTGTGTCTTCCTTTTTGAATTTTTTCCCTGCTTTTCCAGCATCTGTGCGCTTAGTTTTGGCCTCTTTTGGTCCTTTGCACTGCAACTCATTCCCTCAGAGACCATTTTTTGAAGACACTAAACCTCCTGATTTTCTGGGTTTTTTTCAGTTGCATTTCATTTGATCCTATCTTCTTTCCAGAGTGTTTGTAAGCCTTTCTTTTAGAGGTCGCAAGATTCCGTTCCCTTCCCCAAAGGAAATGAAATTTCCTTTGGGGAAGGGGAACGGAATCTTGCGATTTCAATGGGGACCAATAGGGGAATCTTTGCTGCATGTCCCTGCACTTGTAGGCATGCCATGCCTTTGGATGGCTTTGACTGTAGAAATTTTTTTTTTCTTTTTTTTTATGGTATTCATGCCATGTCCCTCATATCTTCCCCTCCAAAATGTGTCTTCCTCCTTGACTTTTCCCCTGCTTTTGCAACTGCTGTGAGCTTAGTTTTGGCCTCTTTTGGTCCTTTGCACTGCACTGGATATAATCCCGGTCCATTGTTTGTAGTCACTAAATTTCCCAAATTTTTTTTTCTCCTCCACTTGCCATTCCTTTGATGGGATCTCCGTTCCAGAGTGTTTGTAAGTCCTTCTTTTGTGTTTTGGCCTTCAGCGGGGATCACTTTGGGCAAGCTTTGCTGCATGTCCCTGCACTTGATGGCATATGGCCTCCCTTTGGATGGCTTTGACTTTGCTAAAGAATTTTTTAATTTTTTTTTTTATGTATCCATGCCATGTCCCTCATATCTTCCCCTCCAAGATGTGTCTTCCTTTTTGAATTATTTCCCTGCTTTTCCAGCATCTGTGCACTTAGTTTTGGCCTCTTTTGGTCCTTTGCACTGCAACTCATTCCCTCAGAGACCATTTTTTGAAGACACTAAATCTCCTGATTTTCTGGGTTTTTTTCAGTTGCATTTCATTTGATCCTATCTTCTTTCCAGAGTGTTTGTAAGCCTTTCTTTTAGAGGTCGCAAGATTCCGTTCCCTTCCCCAAAGGAAATGAAATTTCCTTTGGGGAAGGGGAACGGAATCTTGCGATTTCAATGGGGACCAATAGGGGAATCTTTGCTGCATGTCCCTGCACTTGTAGGCATGCCATGCCTTTGGATGGCTTTGACTGTAGAAATTTTTTTTTTCTTTTTTTTATGGTATTCATGCCATGTCCCTCATATCTTCCCCTCCAAGATGTGTCTTCCTCCTTGACTTTTCCCCAGCTTTTGCAACTGCTGTGAGCTTAGTTTTGGCCTCTTTTGGTCCTTTGCACTGCACTGGATATAATCCCGCTCCATTGTTTGTAGTCACTAAATTTCCCAAATTTTTTTTTTTCTCCTCCACTTGCCATTCCTTTGATGGGATCTCCGTTCCAGAGTGTTTGTAAGTCCTTCTTTTGTGTTTTGGCCTTCAGCGGGGATCACTTTGGGCAAGCTTTGCTGCATGTCCCTGCACTTGATGGCATATGGCCTCCCTTTGGATGGCTTTGACTTTGCTAAAGAATTTTTTAATTTTTTTTTGTTTAAGTATCCATGCCATGTCCCTCATATCTTCCCCTCCAAGTTGTGTCTTCCTTTTTGAATTTTTTCCCTGCTTTTCCAGCATCTGTGCGCTTAGTTTTGGCCTCTTTTGGTCCTTTGCACTGCAACTCATTCCCTCAGAGACCATTTTTTGAAGACACTAAACCTCCTGATTTTCTGGGTTTTTTTCAGTTGCATTTCATTTGATCCTATCTTCTTTCCAGAGTGTTTGTAAGCCTTTCTTTTAGAGGTCGCAAGATTCCGTTCCCTTCCCCAAAGGAAATGAAATTTCCTTTGGGGAAGGGGAACGGAATCTTGCGATTTCAATGGGGACCAATAGGGGAATCTTTGCTGCATGTCCCTGCACTTGTAGGCATGCCATGCCTTTGGATGGCTTTGACTGTAGAAATTTTTTTTTTCTTTTTTTTTATGGTATTCATGCCATGTCCCTCATATCTTCCCCTCCAAAATGTGTCTTCCTCCTTGACTTTTCCCCTGCTTTTGCAACTGCTGTGAGCTTAGTTTTGGCCTCTTTTGGTCCTTTGCACTGCACTGGATATAATCCCGGTCCATTGTTTGTAGTCACTAAATTTCCCAAATTTTTTTTTCTCCTCCACTTGCCATTCCTTTGATGGGATCTCCGTTCCAGAGTGTTTGTAAGTCCTTCTTTTGTGTTTTGGCCTTCAGCGGGGATCACTTTGGGCAAGCTTTGCTGCATGTCCCTGCACTTGATGGCATATGGCCTCCCTTTGGATGGCTTTGACTTTGCTAAAGAATTTTTTAATTTTTTTTTTTATGTATCCATGCCATGTCCCTCATATCTTCCCCTCCAAGATGTGTCTTCCTTTTTGAATTTTTTCCCTGCTTTTCCAGCATCTGTGCACTTAGTTTTGGCCTCTTTTGGTCCTTTGCACTGCAACTCATTCCCTCAGAGACCATTTTTTGAAGACACTAAACCTCCTGATTTTCTGGGTTTTTTTCAGTTGCATTTCATTTGATCCTATCTTCTTTCCAGAGTGTTTGTAAGCCTTTCTTTTAGAGGTCGCAAGATTCCGTTCCCTTCCCCAAAGGAAATGAAATTTCCTTTGGGGAAGGGGAACGGAATCTTGCGATTTCAATGGGGACCAATAGGGGAATCTTTGCTGCATGTCCCTGCACTTGTAGGCATGCCATGCCTTTCGATGGCTTTGACTGTAGAAATTTTTTTTTTCTTTTTTTTATGGTATTCATGCCATGTCCCTCATATCTTCCCCTCCAAGATGTGACTTCCTCCTTGACTTTTCCCCAGCTTTTGCAACTGCTGTGAGCTTAGTTTTGGCCTCTTTTGGTCCTTTGCACTGCACTGGATATAATCCCGCTCCATTGTTTGTAGTCACTAAATTTCCCAAATTTTTTTTTTTCTCCTCCACTTGCCATTCCTTTGATGGGATCTCCGTTCCAGAGTGTTTGTAAGTCCTTCTTTTGTGTTTTGGCCTTCAGCGGGGATCACTTTGGGCAAGCTTTGCTGCATGTCCCTGCACTTGATGGCATATGGCCTCCCTTTGGATGGCTTTGACTTTGCTAAAGAATTTTTAATTTTTTTTTTGTTTAAGTATCCATGCCATGTCCCTCATATCTTCCCCTCCAAGTTGTGTCTTCCTTTTTGAATTTTTTCCCTGCTTTTCCAGCATCTGTGCGCTTAGTTTTGGCCTCTTTTGGTCCTTTGCACTGCAACTCATTCCCTCAGAGACCATTTTTTGAAGACACTAAACCTCCTGATTTTCTGGGTTTTTTTCAGTTGCATTTCATTTGATCCTATCTTCTTTCCAGAGTGTTTGTAAGCCTTTCTTTTAGAGGTCGCAAGATTCCGTTCCCTTCCCCAAAGGAAATGAAATTTCCTTTGGGGAAGGGGAACGGAATCTTGCGATTTCAATGGGGACCAATAGGGGAATCTTTGCTGCATGTCCCTGCACTTGTAGGCATGCCATGCCTTTGGATGGCTTTGACTGTAGAAATTTTTTTTTTCTTTTTTTTTATGGTATTCATGCCATGTCCCTCATATCTTCCCCTCCAAGATGTGTCTTCCTCCTTGACTTTTCCCCTGCTTTTGCAACTGCTGTGAGCTTAGTTTTGGCCTCTTTTGGTCCTTTGCACTGCACTGGATATAATCCCGGTCCATTGTTTGTAGTCACTAAATTTCCCAAATTTTTTTTTTTCTCCTCCACTTGCCATTCCTTTGATGGGATCTCCGTTCCAGAGTGTTTGTAAGTCCTTCTTTTGTGTTTTGGCCTTCAGCGGGGATCACTTTGGGCAAGCTTTGCTGCATGTCCCTGCACTTGATGGCATATGGCCTCCCTTTGGATGGCTTTGACTTTGCTAAAGAATTTTTTAATTTTTTTTTGTTTAAGTATCCATGCCATGTCCCTCATATCTTCCCCTCCAAGTTGTGTCTTCCTTTTTGAATTTTTTCCCTGCTTTTCCAGCATCTGTGCGCTTAGTTTTGGCCTCTTTTGGTCCTTTGCACTGCAACTCATTCCCTCAGAGACCATTTTTTGAAGACACTAAACCTCCTGATTTTCTGGGTTTTTTTCAGTTGCATTTCATTTGATCCTATCTTCTTTCCAGAGTGTTTGTAAGCCTTTCTTTTAGAGGTCGCAAGATTCCGTTCCCTTCCCCAAAGGAAATGAAATTTCCTTTGGGGAAGGGGAACGGAATCTTGCGATTTCAATGGGGACCAATAGGGGAATCTTTGCTGCATGTCCCTGCACTTGTAGGCATGCCATGCCTTTCGATGGCTTTGACTGTAGAAATTTTTTTTTTCTTTTTTTTTATGGTATTCATGCCATGTCCCTCATATCTTCCCCTCCAAGTTGTGTCTTCCTTTTTGAATTTTTTCCCTGCTTTTCCAGCATCTGTGCGCTTAGTTTTGGCCTCTTTTGGTCCTTTGCACTGCAACTCATTCCCTCAGAGACCATTTTTTGAAGACACTAAACCTCCTGATTTTCTGGGTTTTTTTCAGTTGCATTTCATTTGATCCTATCTTCTTTCCAGAGTGTTTGTAAGCCTTTCTTTTAGAGGTCGCAAGATTCCGTTCCCTTCCCCAAAGGAAATGAAATTTCCTTTGGGGAAGGGGAACGGAATCTTGCGATTTCAATGGGGACCAATAGGGGAATCTTTGCTGCATGTCCCTGCACTTGTAGGCATGCCATGCCTTTGGATGGCTTTGACTGTAGAAATTTTTTTTTTCTTTTTTTTTATGGTATTCATGCCATGTCCCTCATATCTTCCCCTCCAAAATGTGTCTTCCTCCTTGACTTTTCCCCTGCTTTTGCAACTGCTGTGAGCTTAGTTTTGGCCTCTTTTGGTCCTTTGCACTGCACTGGATATAATCCCGGTCCATTGTTTGTAGTCACTAAATTTCCCAAATTTTTTTTTCTCCTCCACTTGCCATTCCTTTGATGGGATCTCCGTTCCAGAGTGTTTGTAAGTCCTTCTTTTGTGTTTTGGCCTTCAGCGGGGATCACTTTGGGCAAGCTTTGCTGCATGTCCCTGCACTTGATGGCATATGGCCTCCCTTTGGATGGCTTTGACTTTGCTAAAGAATTTTTTAATTTTTTTTTTTATGTATCCATGCCATGTCCCTCATATCTTCCCCTCCAAGATGTGTCTTCCTTTTTGAATTTTTTCCCTGCTTTTGCAACTGCTGTGCGCTTAGTTTTGGCCTCTTTTGGTCCTTTGCACTGCAACTCATTCCCTCAGAGACCATTTTTCGAAGACACTAAACCTCCTGATTTTCTGGGTTTTTTTCAGTTGCATTTCATTTGATCCTATCTTCTTTCCAGAGTGTTTGTAAGCCTTTCTTTTAGAGGTCGCAAGATTCCGTTCCCCTTCCCCAAGGAAATTTCATTTCCTTTGGGGAAGGGAACGGAATCTTGCGATTTCAATGGGGACCAATAGGGGAATCTTTGCTGCATGTCCCTGCACTTGTAGGCATGCCATGCCTTTGGATGGCTTTGACTGTAGAAATTTTTTTTTTCTTTTTTTTTATGGTATTCATGCCATGTCCCTCATATCTTCCCCTCCAAGATGTGTCTTCCTCCTTGACTTTTCCCCAGCTTTTGCAACTGCTGTGAGCTTAGTTTTGGCCTCTTTTGGTCCTTTGCACTGCACTGGATATAATCCCGCTCCATTGTTTGTAGTCACTAAATTTCCCAAATTTTTTTTTTCTCCTCCACTTGCCATTCCTTTGATGGGATCTCCGTTCCAGAGTGTTTGTAAGTCCTTCTTTTGTGTTTTGGCCTTCAGCGGGGATCACTTTAGGCAAGCTTTGCTGCATGTCCCTGCACTTGATGGCATATGGCCTCCCTTTGGATGGCTTTGACTTTGCTAAAGAATTTTTTAATTTTTTTTTGTTTAAGTATCCATGCCATGTCCCTCATATCTTCCCCTCCAAGTTGTGTCTTCCTTTTTGAATTTTTTCCCTGCTTTTCCAGCATCTGTGCGCTTAGTTTTGGCCTCTTTTGGTCCTTTGCACTGCAACTCATTCCCTCAGAGACCATTTTTTGAAGACACTAAACCTCCTGATTTTCTGGGTTTTTTTCAGTTGCATTTCATTTGATCCTATCTTCTTTCCAGAGTGTTTGTAAGCCTTTCTTTTAGAGGTCGCAAGATTCCGTTCCCTTCCCCAAAGGAAATGAAATTTCCTTTGGGGAAGGGGAACGGAATCTTGCGATTTCAATGGGGACCAATAGGGGAATCTTTGCTGCATGTCCCTGCACTTGTAGGCATGCCATGCCTTTGGATGGCTTTGACTGTAGAAATTTTTTTTTTCTTTTTTTTTATGGTATTCATGCCATGTCCCTCATATCTTCCCCTCCAAGATGTGTCTTCCTCCTTGACTTTTCCCCAGCTTTTGCAACTGCTGTGAGCTTAGTTTTGGCCTCTTTTGGTCCTTTGCACTGCACTGGATATAATCCCGGTCCATTGTTTGTAGTCACTAAATTTCCCAAATTTTTTTTTTTCTCCTCCACTTGCCATTCCTTTGATGGGATCTCTGTTCCAGAGTGTTTGTAAGTCCTTCTTTTGTGTTTTGGCCTTCAGCGGGGATCACTTTGGGCAAGCTTTGCTGCATGTCCCTGCACTTGATGGCATATGGCCTCCCTTTGGATGGCTTTGACTTTGCTAAAGAATTTTTTAATTTTTTTTTTTTATGTATCCATGCCATGTCCCTCATATCTTCCCCTCCAAGATGTGTCTTCCTTTTTGAATTTTTTCCCTGCTTTTCCAGCATCTGTGCACTTAGTTTTGGCCTCTTTTGGTCCTTTGCACTGCAACTCATTCCCTCAGAGACCATTTTTTGAAGACACTATACCTCCTGATTTTCTGGGTTTTTTTTAGTTGCATTTCATTTGATCCTATCTTCTTTCCAGAGTGTTTGTAAGCCTTTCTTTTAGAGGTCGCAAGATTCCGTTCCCCTTCCCCAAAGGAAATTTCATTTCCTTTGGGGAAGGGAACGGAATCTTGCGATTTCAATGGGGACCAATAGGGGAATCTTTGCTGCATGTCCCTGCACTTGTAGGCATGCCATGCCTTTCGATGGCTTTGACTGTAGAAATTTTTTTTTTCTTTTTTTTTATGGTATTCATGCCATGTCCCTCATATCTTCCCCTCCAAGATGTGTCTTTCTCCTTGACTTTTCCCCAGCTTTTGCAACTGCTGTGAGCTTAGTTTTGGCCTCTTTTGGTCCTTTGCACTGCACTGGATATAATCCCGGTCCATTGTTTGTAGTCACTAAATTTCCCAAATTTTTTTTTTCTCCTCCACTTGCCATTCCTTTGATGGGATCTCCGTTCCAGAGTGTTTGTAAGTCCTTCTTTTGTGTTTTGGCCTTCAGCGGGGATCACTTTGGGCAAGCTTTGCTGCATGTCCCTGCACTTGATGGCATATGGCCTCCCTTTGGATGGCTTTGACTTTGCTAAAGAATTTTTTAATTTTTTTTTTTTATGTATCCATGCCATGTCCCTCATATCTTCCCCTCCAAGATGTGTCTTCCTTTTTGAATTTTTTCCCTGCTTTTCCAGCATCTGTGCACTTAGTTTTGGCCTCTTTTGGTCCTTTGCACTGCAACTCATTCCCTCAGAGACCATTTTTTGAAGACACTATACCTCCTGATTTTCTGGGTTTTTTTCAGTTGCATTTCATTTGATCCTATCTTCTTTCCAGAGTGTTTGTAAGCCTTTCTTTTAGAGGTCGCAAGATTCCGTTCCCTTCCCCAAAGGAAATGAAATTTCCTTTGGGGAAGGGGAACGGAATCTTGCGATTTCAATGGGGACCAATAGGGGAATCTTTGCTGCATGTCCCTGCACTTGTAGGCATGCCATGCCTTTGGATGGCTTTGACTGTAGAAATTTTTTTTTTCTTTTTTTTTATGGTATTCATGCCATGTCCCTCATATCTTCCCCTCCAAGATGTGTCTTTCTCCTTGACTTTTCCCCAGCTTTTGCAACTGCTGTGAGCTTAGTTTTGGCCTCTTTTGGTCCTTTGCACTGCACTGGATATAATCCCGGTCCATTGTTTGTAGTCACTAAATTTCCCAAATTTTTTTTTTCTCCTCCACTTGCCATTCCTTTGATGGGATCTCCGTTCCAGAGTGTTTGTAAGTCCTTCTTTTGTGTTTTGGCCTTCAGCGGGGATCACTTTGGGCAAGCTTTGCTGCATGTCCCTGCACTTGATGGCATATGGCCTCCCTTTGGATGGCTTTGACTTTGCTAAAGAATTTTTTAATTTTTTTTTTTTATGTATCCATGCCATGTCCCTCATATCTTCCCCTCCAAGATGTGTCTTCCTTTTTGAATTTTTTCCCTGCTTTTCCAGCATCTGTGCACTTAGTTTTGGCCTCTTTTGGTCCTTTGCACTGCAACTCATTCCCTCAGAGACCATTTTTTGAAGACACTATACCTCCTGATTTTCTGGGTTTTTTTTAGTTGCATTTCATTTGATCCTATCTTCTTTCCAGAGTGTTTGTAAGCCTTTCTTTTAGAGGTCGCAAGATTCCGTTCCCTTCCCCAAAGGAAATGAAATTTCCTTTGGGGAAGGGGAACGGAATCTTGCGATTTCAATGGGGACCAATAGGGGAATCTTTGCTGCATGTCCCTGCACTTGTAGGCATGCCATGCCTTTCGATGGCTTTGACTGTAGAAATTTTTTTTTTCTTTTTTTTTATGGTATTCATGCCATGTCCCTCATATCTTCCCCTCCAAGATGTGTCTTCCTCCTTGACTTTTCCCCTGCTTTTGCAACTGCTGTGAGCTTAGTTTTGGCCTCTTTTGGTCCTTTGCACTGCACTGGATATAATCCCGGTCCATTGTTTGTAGTCACTAAATTTCCCCAATTTTTTTTTTTCTCCTCCACTTGCCATTCCTTTGATGGGATCTCCGTTCCAGAGTGTTTGTAAGTCCTTCTTTTGTGTTTTGGCCCTCAGCGCGGATCACTTTGGGCAAGCTTTGCTGCATGTCCCTGCACTTGATGGCATATGGCCTGCCTTTGGATGACTTTGACTTTGCTAAAGAATTTTTTAATTTTTTTTTGTTTAAGTATCCATGCCATGTCCCTCATATCTTCCCCTCCAAGTTGTGTCTTCCTTTTTGAATTTTTTCCCTGCTTTTCCAGCATCTGTGCGCTTAGTTTTGGCCTCTTTTGGTCCTTTGCACTGCAACTCATTCCCTCAGAGACCATTTTTTGAAGACACTATACCTCCTGATTTTCTGGGTTTTTTTCAGTTGCATTTCATTTGATCCTATCTTCTTTCCAGAGTGTTTGTAAGCCTTTCTTTTAGAGGTCGCAAGATTCCGTTCCCTTCCCCAAAGGAAATGAAATTTCCTTTGGGGAAGGGGAACGGAATCTTGCGATTTCAATGGGGACCAATAGGGGAATCTTTGCTGCATGTCCCTGCACTTGTAGGCATGCCATGCCTTTGGATGGCTTTGACTGTAGAAATTTTTTTTTTCTTTTTTTTATGGTATTCATGCCATGTCCCTCATATCTTCCCCTCCAAGATGTGTCTTCCTCCTTGACTTTTCCCCAGCTTTTGCAACTGCTGTGAGCTTCGTTTTGGCCTCTTTTGGTCCTTTGCACTGCACTGGATATAATCCCGCTCCATTGTTTGTAGTCACTAAATTTCCCAAATTTTTTTTTTTCTCCTCCACTTGCCATTCCTTTGATGGGATCTCCGTTCCAGAGTGTTTGTAAGTCCTTCTTTTGTGTTTTGGCCCTCAGCGCGGATCACTTTGGGCAAGCTTTGCTGCATGTCCCTGCACTTGATGGCATATGGCCTCCCTTTGGATGGCTTTGACTTTGCTAAAGAATTTTTTAATTTTTTTTTTTATGTATCCATGCCATGTCCCTCATATCTTCCCCTCCAAGATGTGTCTTCCTTTTTGAATTTTTTCCCTGCTTTTCCAGCATCTGTGCACTTTAGTTTTGGCCTCTTTTGGTCCTTTGCACTGCAACTCATTCCCTCAGAGACCATTTTTTGAAGACACTAAACCTCCTGATTTTCTGGGTTTTTTTCAGTTGCATTTCATTTGATCCTATCTTCTTTCCAGAGTGTTTGTAAGCCTTTCTTTTAGAGGTCGCAAGATTCCGTTCCCTTCCCCAAAGGAAATGAAATTTCCTTTGGGGAAGGGGAACGGAATCTTGCGATTTCAATGGGGACCAATAGGGGAATCTTTGCTGCATGTCCCTGCACTTGTAGGCATGCCATGCCTTTCGATGGCTTTGACTGTAGAAATTTTTTTTTTCTTTTTTTTTATGGTATTCATGCCATGTCCCTCATATCTTCCCCTCCAAGATGTGTCTTCCTCCTTGACTTTTCCCCAGCTTTTGCAACTGCTGTGAGCTTAGTTTTGGCCTCTTTTGGTCCTTTGCACTGCACTGGATATAATCCCGGTCCATTGTTTGTAGTCACTAAATTTCCCAAATTTTTTTTTTTCTCCTCCACTTGCCATTCCTTTGATGGGATCTCCGTTCCAGAGTGTTTGTAAGTCCTTCTTTTGTGTTTTGGCCTTCAGCGGGGATCACTTTGGGCAAGCTTTGCTGCATGTCCCTGCACTTGATGGCATATGGCCTCCCTTTGGATGGCTTTGACTTTGCTAAAGAATTTTTTAATTTTTTTTTTTTATGTATCCATGCCATGTCCCTCATATCTTCCCCTCCAAGATGTGTCTTCCTTTTTGAATTTTTTCCCTGCTTTTCCAGCATCTGTGCACTTAGTTTTGGCCTCTTTTGGTCCTTTGCACTGCAACTCATTCCCTCAGAGACCATTATTTGAAGACACTATACCTCCTGATTTTCTGGGTTTTTTTCAGTTGCATTTCATTTGATCCTATCTTCTTTCCAGAGTGTTTGTAAGCCTTTCTTTTAGAGGTCGCAAGATTCCGTTCCCTTCCCCAAAGGAAATGAAATTTCCTTTGGGGAAGGGGAACGGAATCTTGCGATTTCAATGGGGACCAATAGGGGAATCTTTGCTGCATGTCCCTGCACTTGTAGGCATGCCATGCCTTTCGATGGCTTTGACTGTAGAAATTTTTTTTTTCTTTTTTTTTATGGTATTCATGCCATGTCCCTCATATCTTCCCCTCCAAGATGTGTCTTCCTCCTTGACTTTTCCCCTGCTTTTGCAACTGCTGTGAGCTTAGTTTTGGCCTCTTTTGGTCCTTTGCACTGCACTGGATATAATCCCGGTCCATTGTTTGTAGTCACTAAATTTCCCAAATTTTTTTTTTTCTCCTCCACTTGCCATTCCTTTGATGGGATCTCCGTTCCAGAGTGTTTCTAAGTCCTTCTTTTGTGTTTTGGCCTTCAGCGCGGATCACTTTGGGCAAGCTTTGCTGCATGTCCCTGCACTTGATGGCATATGGCCTACCTTTGGATGACTTTGACTTTGCTAAAGAATTTTTTAATTTTTTTTTGTTTAAGTATCCATGCCATGTCCCTCATATCTTCCCCTCCAAGTTGTGTCTTTCTCCTTGACTTTTCCCCAGCTTTTGCAACTGCTGTGAGCTTAGTTTTGGCCTCTTTTGGTCCTTTGCACTGCACTGGATATAATCCCGGTCCATTGTTTGTAGTCACTAAATTTCCCAAATTTTTTTTTTTCTCCTCCACTTGCCATTCCTTTGATGGGATCTCCGTTCCAGAGTGTTTGTAAGTCCTTCTTTTGTGTTTTGGCCTTCAGCGGGGATCACTTTGGGCAAGCTTTGCTGCATGTCCCTGCACTTGATGGCATATGGCCTCCCTTTGGATGGCTTTGACTTTGCTAAAGAATTTTTTAATTTTTTTTTTTTATGTATCCATGCCATGTCCCTCATATCTTCCCCTCCAAGATGTGTCTTCCTTTTTGAATTTTTTCCCTGCTTTTCCAGCATCTGTGCACTTAGTTTTGGCCTCTTTTGGTCCTTTGCACTGCAACTCATTCCCTCAGAGACCATTTTTTGAAGACACTATACCTCCTGATTTTCTGGGTTTTTTTCAGTTGCATTTCATTTGATCCTATCTTCTTTCCAGAGTGTTTGTAAGCCTTTCTTTTAGAGGTCGCAAGATTCCGTTCCCTTCCCCAAAGGAAATGAAATTTCCTTTGGGGAAGGGGAACGGAATCTTGCGATTTCAATGGGGACCAATAGGGGAATCTTTGCTGCATGTCCCTGCACTTGTAGGCATGCCATGCCTTTCGATGGCTTTGACTGTAGAAATTTTTTTTTTCTTTTTTTTTATGGTATTCATGCCATGTCCCTCATATCTTCCCCTCCAAGATGTGTCTTCCTCCTTGACTTTTCCCCTGCTTTTGCAACTGCTGTGAGCTTAGTTTTGGCCTCTTTTGGTCCTTTGCACTGCACTGGATATAATCCCGGTCCATTGTTTGTAGTCACTAAATTTCCCAAATTTTTTTTTTTCTCCTCCACTTGCCATTCCTTTGATGGGATCTCCGTTCCAGAGTGTTTGTAAGTCCTTCTTTTGTGTTTTGGCCCTCAGCGCGGATCACTTTGGGCAAGCTTTGCTGCATGTCCCTGCACTTGATGGCATATGGCCTGCCTTTGGATGACTTTGACTTTGCTAAAGAATTTTTTAATTTTTTTTTGTTTAAGTATCCATGCCATGTCCCTCATATCTTCCCCTCCAAGTTGTGTCTTCCTTTTTGAATTTTTTCCCTGCTTTTCCAGCATCTGTGCGCTTAGTTTTGGCCTCTTTTGGTCCTTTGCACTGCACTGGATATAATCCCGGTCCATTGTTTGTAGTCACTAAATTTCCCAAATTTTTTTTTTTCTCCTCCACTTGCCATTCCTTTGATGGGATCTCCGTTCCAGAGTGTTTGTAAGTCCTTCTTTTGTGTTTTGGCCCTCAGCGTGGATCACTTTGGGCAAGCTTTGCTGCATGTCCCTGCACTTGATGGCATATGGCCTCCCTTTGGATGGCTTTGACTTTGCTAAAGAATTTTTTAATTTTTTTTTTTATGTATCCATGCCATGTCCCTCATATCTTCCCCTCCAAGATGTGTCTTCCTTTTTGAATTTTTTCCCTGCTTTTCCAGCATCTGTGCACTTAGTTTTGGCCTCTTTTGGTCCTTTGCACTGCAACTCATTCCCTCAGAGACCATTTTTTGAAGACACTAAACCTCCTGATTTTCTGGGTTTTTTTCAGTTGCATTTCATTTGATCCTATCTTCTTTCCAGAGTGTTTGTAAGCCTTTCTTTTAGAGGTCACAAGATTCCGTTCCCTTCCCCAAAGGAAATGAAATTTCCTTTGGGGAAGGGGAACGGAATCTTGCGATTTCAATGGGGACCAATAGGGGAATCTTTGCTGCATGTCCCTGCACTTGTAGGCATGCCATGCCTTTCGATGGCTTTGACTGTAGAAATTTTTTTTTTCTTTTTTTTTATGGTATTCATGCCATGTCCCTCATATCTTCCCCTCCAAGATGTGTCTTCCTCCTTGACTTTTCCCCTGCTTTTGCAACTGCTGTGAGCTTAGTTTTGGCCTCTTTTGGTCCTTTGCACTGCACTGGATATAATCCCGGTCCATTGTTTGTAGTCACTAAATTTCCCAAATTTTTTTTTTTCTCCTCCACTTGCCATTCCTTTGATGGGATCTCCGTTCCAGAGTGTTTGTAAGTCCTTCTTTTGTGTTTTGGCCTTCAGCGTGGATCACTTTAGGCAAGCTTTGCTGCATGTCCCTGCACTTGATAGCATATGGCCTGCCTTTGGATGACTTTGACTTTGCTAAAGAATTTTTTAATTTTTTTTTTTATGTATCCATGCCATGTCCCTCATATCTTCCCCTCCAAGATGTGTCTTCCTTTTTGAATTTTTTCCCTGCTTTTCCAGCATCTGTGCGCTTAGTTTTGGCCTCTTTTGGTCCTTTGCACTGCAACTCATTCCCTCAGAGACCATTTTTTGAAGACACTATACCTCCTGATTTTCTGGGTTTTTTTTAGTTGCATTTCATTTGATCCTATCTTCTTTCCAGAGTGTTTGTAAGCCTTTCTTTTAGAGGTCGCAAGATTCCGTTCCCTTCCCCAAAGGAAATGAAATTTCCTTTGGGGAAGGGGAACGGAATCTTGCGATTTCAATGGGGACCAATAGGGGAATCTTTGCTGCATGTCCCTGCACTTGTAGGCATGCCATGCCTTTGGATGGCTTTGACTGTAGAAATTTTTTTTTCTTTTTTTTTATGGTATTCATGCCATGTCCCTCATATCTTCCCCTCCAAGATGTGTCTTCCTCCTTGACTTTTCCCCTGCTTTTGCAACTGCTGTGAGCTTAGTTTTGGCCTCTTTTGGTCCTTTGCACTGCACTGGATATAATCCCGGTCCATTGTTTGTAGTCACTAAATTTCCCAAATTTTTTTTTTTCTCCTCCACTTGCCATTCCTTTGATGGGATCTCCGTTCCAGAGTGTTTGTAAGTCCTTCTTTTGTGTTTTGGCCTTCAGCGGGGATCACTTTAGGCAAGCTTTGCTGCATGTCCCTGCACTTGATGGCATATGGCCTCCCTTTGGATGGCTTTGACTATGCTAAAGAATTTTTTAATTTTTTTTTGTTTAAGTATCCATGCCATGTCCCTCATATCTTCCCCTCCAAGTTGTGTCTTCCTTTTTGAATTTTTTCCCTGCTTTTCCAGCATCTGTGCGCTTAGTTTTGGCCTCTTTTGGTCCTTTGCACTGCAACTCATTCCCTCAGAGACCATTTTTCGAAGACACTAAACCTCCTGATTTTCTGGGTTTTTTTCAGTTGCATTTCATTTGATCCTATCTTCTTTCCAGAGTGTTTGTAAGCCTTTCTTTTAGAGGTCGCAAGATTCCGTTCCCTTCCCCAAAGGAAATGAAATTTCCTTTGGGGAAGGGGAACGGAATCTTGCGATTTCAATGGGGACCAATAGGGGAATCTTTGCTGCATGTCCCTGCACTTGTAGGCATGCCATGCCTTTGGATGGCTTTGACTGTAGAATTTTTTTTTTTCTTTTTTTTTATGTATCCATGCCATGTCCCTCATATCTTCCCCTCCAATTTGTGTCTTCCTTTTTGAATTTTTTCCCTGCTTTTGCAACTGCTGTGCGCTTAGTTTTGGCCTCTTTTGGTCCTTTGCACTGCAACTCATTCCCTCAGAGACCATTGTTTGAAGACACTAAACCGCCTGATTTTCTGGGTTTTTTTCAGTTGCATTTCATTTGATCCTATCTTCTTTCCAGAGTGTTTGTAAGCCTTTCTTTTAGAGGTCGCAAGATTCCGTTCCCTTCCCCAAAGGAAATGAAATTTCCTTTGGGGAAGGGGAACGGAATCTTGCGATTTCAATGGGGACCAATAGGGGAATCTTTGCTGCATGTCCCTGCACTTGTAGGCATGCCATGCCTTTCGATGGCTTTGACTGTAGAATTTTTTTTTTTCTTTTTTTTTATGGTATTCATGCCATGTCCCTCATATCTTCCCCTCCAAGATGTGTCTTCCTCCTTGACTTTTCCCCTGCTTTTGCAACTGCTGTGAGCTTAGTTTTGGCCTCTTTTGGTCCTTTGCACTGCACTGGATATAATCCCGGTCCGTTGTTTGTAGTCACTAAATTTCCCAAATTGTTTTTTTCTCCTCCACTTGCCATTCCTTTGATGGGATCTCCGTTCCAGAGTGTTTGTAAGTCCTTCTTTTGTGTTTTGGCCTTCAGCGGGGATCACTTTGGGCAAGCTTTGCTACATGTCCCTGCACTTGATGGCATATGGCCTCCCTTTGGATGGCTATGATTTTGCTAAAGAATTTTTTTTTTTTGTTTAAGTATCCATGCCATGTCCCTCATATCTTCCCCTCCAAATTGTGTCTTCCTTTTTGAATTTTTTCCCTGCTTTTGCAACTGCTGTGAGCTTAGTTTTGGCCTCGTTTTTTCCTTTGCACTGCACTGGATATAATCCCGGTCCAGTTTTTTTAGTCACTAAATTTCCCTAATTTTTTTTTTTTCTCCTCCAATCTGGTGATAAGCACTCTAGAAAGTATTTTATATCCAACCAGGGATCAGTTTTCCACGTGGTAGAATCTTTTACTCTCTTAAGCCACTTCTTTTTTTTCCAATCGGCCTTTTAAAATATAACTTTAATTGAAATGCACTTTTACCTTAAGACAGATATTGTTTCATTTTAATGAAGTAGGTGATCAATTAAAAGCAGGTAATATTATTTTTGGTCTTCTTGCTTTGGTAAATACATAAATCTACACAAAATTAAAAAGGTTAGATCCGTCTTCTGACTGGCAGTTTTAATAATAAGATGATATGAGAAGAATCTTGGAATAGAGTAATAGATTGCCGATGCTCCTGCTCTCTGTGGACACGAACAAGTTATAAATCTTAGAAGTTAAATTCTTTACATTCTTGAGATTAAGTTGAAAACAGTAGTTTATATTCAGGCAGCTTTGGCTATTCTTGATTTAATTAGTGCTTCATACTCTATGATGTAAATACATATCCAGTAAGCTTTTCTCAGTCTGCCATGCGCTACTGCCACCAGTCTCCTACTGGTTTATGAATAAATCTGTCTAACAACAATCAGATCAGCTGTGTGTGGCAACATACAAATATTTCATAACCACCCACAGAAATATATACTGTAAGGTCCTTAAATATAATAAATGTGGGCATTCTGTACATTTGCATTCTCTGATGAAATATAAGATAAAATATACCTTAAAATATAGTGGTAATACAAATAATATTGGTCAGTTCTAACATTCAGGCTACTTCAGAATAATTTCAGGTGTGCTCTGTTTTCAGTTGTGGGTTCAGCTATGTGCAATGTCACACTTCTGTCACATTTTGTTTTTGCACTTGCAACAGCAGAATACTTGAATAGAGTTCTGACTAAGTCACATCATACATGGAGAAATATCTCTATAATATCTCTGCAGCTCAGTTTCTGGAAAACTCTACACTGGACTGTAAACAGCTTCCAAGAAGTAACTACTGACCTTTGATTTAAAGAAATATGATTGCCAAATATGTCCAAGAACTAAAACTGTGATGTTCTTACTCACAAAACCTTTCAAAACACTTCTAGATACAAAGGACAAATCTTCAGCAAAGATTTGTCAGTGTAGCAATTGTTTTCAAGGACTACTATCAGTAGGCAAAAATGAACCAACCAAACCAGCTCTGCACACCCATATTAAAATAACCCAAAACCAGAAAAACGTTTGAAAACCTGAGGAGGATATTTCAATTCGATAGGTTTTTTATCCATTTTGGTATCACACCTATAATGGTAAGCCTATACAATAAGATATTTAGATAGACACATCGACGTTAAAGCACTTTTTATAAACTTAATTTTGTAGTTACTTCTCAGTTAAGATACCTTTTTTTTTAATGCTTATTTTAGGAAGACTTGATCCCTGCCTGCACATCACTTCCATGCTGTTCTCTTTTCAGAGGGGAAAGAATCAACCTTTGAAGTGTCTAACTATGAGATCTATAAATATAGCTTGGAAAAAATTGTGAATGAGGCTGGAAATTATGGGTCTTAGGGATTGCTATTGTGATCAATGCTTGCACAGCTGGGAAGAAGAGATTTCTTGTCTTAATCTGCACAAAATACTGTGTAAATGGACTGAACAGATAGACAAGAGCAGTCTATGCTGTGCTTGAAGAATAGGGAAGTTTAAAAATACTGTGAGGAATATAGTGAGTTCATTCTCTTACATCTTCGGTAGCTTCCTTGCAGCTATAAAGAGGGTTAAGAGCTATCATTTCCTTCCACAAACTGAGCAATTAAGTGCCATCTGAACAATGCAGATTCACAGGATGGATTCCAGTATAGACTTTTCTGAACAATTTTAAATCAGAAAAAAAACCACAGAATGCCCACTCATTTTGGCTTTTTCACTCTTTTTAACAAGAGAATGAAAATCACAATAGGAATCTGCTGTGCATTGTACAACTTACACAGTTTCTTAGGGTGAACAGGATTTTGGTACTTAGCATCATACTCTCCTCAACATTTCATCAGTGTTGAACTGCATTATTGTAAACTGAACTGTGTCATCAGTAATTTTTTATTATTTTTTAAAGGTAGTACAATCAGAAACAAATGGCATTATTTGTAAATTGGTCTTGTATTGGTTGTGTTCTTGTTTGTTTTCACAAATAAAGGAGAGTACCCAGTGCTTTAAAACAAATGAAGAAAAGCTACCTTTCATGGTCATCATAGCATTAATAGGAAATTATAGGAAATTATTTCAATAGGAAATTATTTTGAATGTCTCAACGTTAGCATTGCTGCTGGATTATTTTGATGCAGAAAAAGTCTTGTTCAACCAGAACTCCACAGTGGGATTCTGCTCTGTGTATGACCACTATGCCTAATGGTGGAGTGGCTAATGCCTTCACAGCCCTTTGGCAGTAATCAGCAGAAAATAGCCCAGGGAAGAAGGAAAACATGATAATTTCTTTCCCAACTAGAAGTTTATGAAGAAGTAAGGTATGATTTTATACCTTGCAAGACATGCTTTGCCACTTCCTGCCTTCATTTTCCTCATCTTTTGAGTTTGTTTCTTTTGGGTGGATAGCACCTGGGGGTAATAGAATTCTTGATTTTAAAAACACGACTGATCTAACAAAGCTGTATCTGTTGCCTAAAGTTTCTGGTCAAAGTACCAGTCTCTGCAGCTTCTGCTGTTGTTATTATTTCTTCCTTTGTTGTCATAGTTAAGGTGAGACCCTGTCCTCCACCCACTAATTATTGGGGCAATTATTGCTTAAATGTACAGTCTGTACTTGGGTAAATGCATTTGAATTGGAACTCTGTAGGCTTCTGACCTTGTATGTTGTCTCATTGCCCAAATAGCATACATGCACTGATGTTCTGCACAATAAAGATGGCTATATGCTTTTTTTGTGAGCTCTTTGAGCACAAGTCATTTGCCATGAATTCAGATTTACTAAAACTTTTGAACAGGTTTACAACATTAGGTGCCTGGATTGTCATAGAATCTTGCCTGTGTTGAATACCTAGGTGGAATTTGGTGAGACTCAAGTCTTGTTTAAAATGCTTGTGTGATTAGTTTCTGTAAATAATGGAGAGTGTGGATTTGCTCTTAAAGCCTATTCTTTAGACAGAGAAATTATAGATTAATCATTCCTGAAAGAAAGAAAAGATCCAAAGGCTTTACAGGAGAAAGCGTTGCAGTGAGTCTCAGGGAATCTGGACTTTTGGCTGGGCCATGGACTTTCTGTATGGACCTTGAATCTCAGGTCCTTATGTAAAATAGAGGTAGGAGTATTTCCCTGTCACAAGGTCTGGGGAAATATTTTTAATGTTAAGGAAATAGCAAGAAGTTCTAATGGTAAGAGACTCCATGGTAAATAATTGAGCATGGAAGTACATGCAGCTGAAGCTAGAGATTAGTGGCTTAATAAAGCATTTGTCCAATCCTGTTGTACAGTTCATATGGCCCACTGCTGTAGCACGTAAAAATAAAGGCAATGACCCTAATTTCAGTTTTGTATTAACTTTGTTGCATGAAAAGATGAAAAAAGACAAACTGTTTTCCATCCATAGTTAATGCTAATAATGAGTTTGCTACAGAACTAAGGTACTCTTTGTACCTTAGTCACAGCTAGGATACTTAAGAAAACTTGGTACTTGGAAACTCTGTTCTTTTCGTTCTGTTCCTGGATGATGTTCCTGAATCAGAGCTAAAAATAAAGCTACATCTTTCCTTGGTTTTTGGTTTGTTTTTTTTTTTTTTTTTTTTTTTTTTTCATTTTGTCTTCTGTTTTGACAGGCATCCTTTTACTTTCAAAGCTCAGCTTCTTGGACTAAGCATCATTGCACTTCATCTTCATACTCACAGATATTTTAATAACATTTAGTTTGAAATCACTGCTACAATATCTAGAACATGATAGTAACTGGGAGAATTTCAGAGTATTGGGCAAGGAAAGGGACAAGTACATTATAAACAAGGAATTTTTTTTTCTGGTTCATATTAATTTTAGGAGAATTTTGTTCAAGTGGAGGAATATGATAATGTAATAATGGAAATTTGGTGAGTTTAGCTCTTGGTGTTAGCAGCTTATTTTCTTCTTAGAGGTCAAAGTCAGAACTGAATAGTGTTTTTTTAATATGATGGTCTAGAATTGCTTTAAAATTAGAGGAAAAGAAATGGAGCGCTAAATCAATGCAAATCTAGAAATTCCAGATGTGAATTGGCAAAACAAGGAAGTTTTGAGAGACAGTCACTAAAAGCACAAGTCTAGCAAGGAAGAGTGAGCTTTCTGGGGTGGTTCAGGCCCTTGTTTAGAGTCCAAGGGTACAGACACACTGCAATCAGGAAACTAACATTAGCTCAGACAGGATGCATGAGTCAAGGATTTTGAAAGGAGATGAAAAATGTGGTATTCGGGCATCTGCCACTCACCAATTGCTGGGCACTCTTTGTGGTTCATGCTGCTGATTGGAATGTACTGGAAAGGAAAGAAAAATAGTTTAAATTGGGTTAACAGCTAACATCTGTCATGTGACTTACTGAAAGAGAGAACTGTTTAGCTGCAAAGACATGGCCAGAAAGGATAAGAAGGGAAAAGCTCATCATAGAGAGTTTCCTTTTTCCACCACCCCCAGTCCCCCTGATCTTGTTTATCTCAGCTGATAAGGCTTAACTGCTTCAAATACTGAGTATAACCTGGCAATAAAAGCATGTGCAGCCAAAGTTGCATGTTTTAATATTTTCTTCTATAATGGATTGTATTCTGAATTAACATCTAGAATCTGTTGGTATTTAAAATGGGCATCATAATGGTCCATTTGCATGGTTTAATTTAGGTTGGATTCAAAACAAAAGATCCCAGTGGCCTTGCTCAGGTCTATGAACACTTCCTTTTTCAAGGCATGCTTTGCTTTAGTTGCAGAAACTTTTTCATTTAACATGTGCTAACGTCTGGGCACTTGCTGAGCTTTAGACTGGAGTTATATTAGGAGCTGGAAATATATACTCAGGTGTGAATCCACTTTTCATGGTTGGTGCAGATAAACACATGAAATGTCTTACCCTCACTGTTTTCCTGACCATCAAATCTTTGTCTGAACCCTAGTACCAACTTTAACATATATTTTAATTGACTTTTTTTCTAATATAATTTGATGGTCTGTATTCAAGTACCTTTTGTTTCCCTGTACTCCTGGAATCCATCAGTCAAGAGCTCTGACTCTGTCTTTGCTACAATGTCTGTATCAAGAAAAAAATTTGTTGAATTTTTGCTTCTGACCTGTGTAAGCTGTTTTGACATTTCTGGCATTTTCCAGAAGCAAAGAGTTCTTAAACTTTGAGCAATTGTTTAGTTCTGTGATATCTTTAACCCACTTAAATTCTCTTGGATATATTTGATAATTGTAGACAACGAAAAGCTAGTATTCTGAATGTACTACAGCTTGTCTCTTGCTATTAAAAAACTTATGGAATGGTGGAAAAAGGTTTTCTTGCAACTGAAGTTTATTTGCCATAGAAAAGACATTTCAAAAGTTTCCAAAATAGCTTGGAAAAATTGAAGTAGAGCAACAAAATAAAACTGTCAGTTATTTTTAGACTTTCTGCATGCATTTGTCTAAAACGAGCTCTTGTATTTGTTAACCAGAAATGCTCATTTCTCCGGCTTATATTTTCTAAAACCTAAAACTATTTATATTTCATACTGTCTCTTGCAGAATTTCCTCAGGCTTTACCTTTTTCTTCCTTACAGTAGAGTAAATAAAATTATTGTTTGCCTTTATTTGGCCAACAAAACTTTAGTCTGGAGAGTAGGAGTGATTGGCTGGATGGTACCTGGAGATAATCTGAATCCATTTTTATATATTGTCTGAGATTTATGGGCTCTCAGAGTCTCAGAGTACTTTTACTTTTGTCTATTGTTTATATGAAAAAGGGCTTATCTGACCTTTGTGTTAACATAGTGTGATGGACTTGCCTTTCCAACATGGATCAGTGATGGAGGCTATCTTTGATCTTGTTGTTTTTATCTTGTGAATTAATTCACCACTTTTATTTAGAAATTCCCTGGTTGGGAACATCACATTAATACAGTTCAGGGGTTGTTCTACATGTCCATATCATTAAGACATCACAAATATTTTTAAAGACACTTAATCTGACAGCTGTGGAACTTTTATCAGATTCACATTTTGTATGTTTATTTTATCTCTTAAGCAAACCCAGTAGTATGTGTTTGCTGCTTATTGCGCATCTCAAATTGAAGTATTTTCTTTGCCTTATAAGGTGGATTTTACTCAATAACTGCCTGGCACATTATTTAAGTATGTTGGTGCAGCCAAAAGGTGTTGCCAAGTTACAATTAGAACATCTACTGTCCAGAATATTCATTGTAGTGCAGCTTGGTTACAAGAAAAATAATTTTGATATGACTGTTTTGTAATGCTGGTTTATGTTTAGTAGTAGCAGTGTTTCTTTGAAGACTTCTAGAGTCTCCTTTGTATTTCTTCTAAAGGTTTTTTTTTTCCTTTAATCACTCAAACATCCAATCCTTTAAATGAATGAACAGGGAAAATATGTAAAACATTAACCCCTACAGTTCTTTCAATAATTTGGGAGACACTTTGAGCTTCTGGAAAGCTTTCTGTCGAATTTCTAAGCATTGGCAGTTGTTGCTATCAACTGTAATAAATTTGCTGCATCCAAGTGTGTTTCAGAAGGACCCAGACTCTGTCTATGTCAGAGTGATGTCTGGTGCACATGAGGAATGAAGGTAAAATCAATATATTCAGCTTAGGTGTTCATCCTTCAGTCACCAAGAGGAGCTTGTTGGGCTGTCTCCAAAAGTGCAATGGACTGTGCGCAGCAGCTGACAATCAATAGGCAGCAGCATTGCCTCCCTGTGCTTTTTTCATTCTATTTTCCACCCCCTATTTTAAATAATTCTATCTAGTGACTGAATGGAAATTCTGTAGCCTTTTAAATCCACACCTGAAAGTTGAGTCATTCATTCGGGCTTTTTTTTTTTTTTTTCAAAAGGTGAGAGCACTCACAAGTAGGAGAAGTTCTGAAAGGAGGGTGAAATTCAGGACTCTGCTCTTAAGGAAGAATAAACTGGTGCAATGCAATTCAGGAAGTGCTTAGGGACATTAAACACCCTCATCTTCAGTTAGCTCATGTCTGAAAATAGGAATTGTGACTGCTTCACATTGTGCAGACAATGGCCCCTTGGCTGGCAAGCCTAGATAGCTTCAGAACAGATTGTCCTTGGCTGGGCCTTGAGACAACCTCTCTTAACTTTACAGGCAGAGCAGTAGTCCTTAGGGCTGTGATAGAACTTGAACCTAAGACTTTTATGCCAAAAAATATCAAATGTGTTTTATTTTGTATTATTAGTTTAATTTTTGCTCACTGTTTATTTGGGGTACTTGTAAAAATTCTCTTGTGTTATATTCATGAGCTGCTGTACCTCAAAATTTGCTTTTGACCTCATACTGCTCTTGAAATACTTGGGATAACTACTGAGTTGTTTTGTTTTGTTTCTTTATTTGGTTGGTTTGGTTTGTTTTCCTCCAGAGCTAAGAAAAGTATATTGCTGCTAGTGCTTTTATCAGTGCTCCCTAATATATTATCTAAATCAAAATGTCTAAGGTTTATGTATTTAATAAGCAAGATCTAAAAAAAGAAAATAAACTTGAGACATGGTTTCAGTGGATCTTTTTAGGTGTGTTGAGACCACTGTGTATCATCTTTAATTTGATTATTATTTTATTTATTGTCATGGAGCCTTTTTGGAATTCTCCATCAGTCTCTGATTTAGAAATACAGTATCTGTGTATTTTTGCTGTGTAAAGTCTGAAACTAATGGTTCTGTCAAATAGACTAGCCAAAATATGAGTGCAAATGCTTGCAAAGAATGAAAAAAAGAAGAGGAGAACGGGATATTTGGATTCCAAAGTGCCACCACAGTGATTAAAAAAGTAAAATGTAAAACTCAAGCAGTTCATTTGATCAGAAACATAAATACAAGTTCATTTTGAGTTTACAAAACTGAGAACACTGGCATCCTTCAAACCTCTTTGGAAAAGCAGCCAATTCAAACTTCCTGAGTGTGAAGTTTGTGGGAAGTGACTTTACATCTTAGAAAAGTGTTTTCAACCCCAGACAGAATAAGGTATTATGCTTAGCAAAGGAAATAACAAATTGTGAAGCATTTGGTGTATGGTTTGACTTAGGCCACTGTTACAGTAATTTCTGCAACCCTTCAAAATATTCTCATCATGAGGAATGGTCTCATTAAAATAAATTTTCTTCCTTTTCCTTTTTTCTTCTCCTGTGCAAATAAGGAAGTGGCTAAGAGCTTTCAGACACTGTGATCAAACAGTCATCCTTACAGATACTTTGGAACAAAGTAAACTTTAAAGATTAACCTGAACAAAATAAATTTAAGAAGGAAAGAAAAAAAAAATCTTTTAACCATGTCCTTGGAACCTTACACAAAACTACATAAAGGCCCACTGTATGAAAAATGGTCTAGAGGGAGATTTGTGGTATGTGAACCAAAGAGCAGGCAGGCCTGAAAAGTGATTTTTACCTCAGACAAGCATCAAGTTAGCAGACAGGGTGCCATCAATCAGGTGAAATTCTGTGTCAGAAGTGGAACTTGGGATTCTATCTCTTTCTGGTGCACTGCAGTCCCAAGTGGTGGTTGAACTGAGAAAATTCAAATTTATTTTGTCTTTACCATGTTAAGAACCACTGCCCCTTTATTGTGTCTCTCATGAATATTGCAATAGATTTAAGTAACCCCAGGCAGCAAAAGAAGCTGGACTAAGTTCCCTTCCCTCTTTTTTTTTCTTTACATCTTGAATTTATTATTTTATCTTCTTTTAAAAATGGTATTTTTCTCAAGGTTTGTCTCAGATCTCCAGTGGTATAAACTATGTGAGCAATGGGTTGTAAACCCATCACGGAGGTGCTGCTGTTGAGCTGTAGGTGATAAGCTCAGCTATAGATGTGGTACATTGATATATATATTTCTCTATATATATTTCTGTCCATACATGATAAATCATTAAGTATCTTCCCAATTTATGCAGAGTGAATGTATAATTAGATCTCATAAACCTTTCTGTTTTCTAATGAAAATAATTAGGTGGCTATTATTTAATAATGTTTTACAAAATAAATTATGGAAACAGACTTCGTTTTTATTCCAACACTAAAAATTGGTAGAAGTGCTATACTTCATTTTGTCATGAGCAACTGTGGAAGAGCACAAATATATCAAGTATAGGTAAAGTCTGCAATGTTAGAAAGATATTTATTTTTGGAGTGAACTTTGATTTATGGAGTTCATTAACAAAAGCTGGTGCATATTGTCAGGTATTAATTTCTTTGTGAATGAAAGCTTTGCCTGAAGTGTAGGGGTGATACCATAGCAAGCCTCCAAGTCTGGGATTCTGGCCACAGAAGAAAGCAGTGAAAGATGTAGAGAAAAAAATTCTATTTATGACTTCTTGAAGATCCTTCTGCTATCAATTCTCTGTTATATCTATTTCTTTTGAGCCTTGGTCCAGAAGGCTCAAAATCTACCTCCCTAGTAGTTTGTTTGATATTTAAAGCTAAAAAATAAATTTTCTGAATTGCTTTTCATCTCATGAGTTTAACTTTAAAAGCCTCTAAAAGTGATGGTTTGAAAAAAAAGCGTATTATAGAAATACTAATATTCAGATATTTTTATAGGTATCATTAAAATAGCTTTGTGCATTCGCTGTGTCAAAAGACATAACAGTAAAATGATGTAAGGAAATTCACATGCTTCTGGGTTTGTGAAGCTTTTTGGTTGCTTTGATTGTTGTTTTTGAAATATTACTTTAAGTGGTAGAGTTCACTTTTTTTAGTGTTTTCTATTCCCCAAAAGATGCAGCAGTTTTTTCCAGTAAATATTAAAACCACTAGAAAACAAAGTTATGATACACTTCTGGTTATCCACAGGTAACAACAGGCTCTCAGGTGGTAGCAGAGGGATACCAAGTTCTCAGTTGGGTATATGAAAAAAGAACTTGGGTACAGTGAATGAGAATTCCTTCCTGAAGTGGGGAGCAAGATGGGAGCAGCATTCCAAATGGCTTCCCATTTTATGCTTAGTTCAGAATCAGCCTGCCAAAAAGGAGGCTCAGGGGAAACCTCATCACACTCTACAGCTGCCTGAAAGGAACTTGTAGCCAGGTGAGGGGCGCTCTCTCCTCCATGGACAGCAACAGGACAAGAGGAAATGGCCACAAGTTCTCCTGGGGGAGGTTCAGGTTGGACCTCAGGAAGAATTTATTCCCTGGACAGCCTTTTCCAATGCTTAGCCACCCTTTCAGTGAAGTGGTGGAGTCACCATCCCTGGAAGTGTTAAAGAAATTACTGGATGTGGCACTTAGCACTATGGTTTAGCTGATATGGTGGTGCTCTGTCAAAGGCTGGACTGGACAATCTTGGATGTCTTCTCCAACCTTAATGATTCTATGATTCTGTAAAACCTCAACTCTTGCATGTTTCTACATTCAGGGTTGTTCAGGAGAGTGATTTTTTTTTTCCCCTACTACCTTGCTGATTTCATCATCTTCACTGGAAACTCAATAATATTGCATGGACAGAAATCAAATAACAGTGGTTTATACTATGCTGTTTAATGGATGTGAAAGGAAGATTTACCATTGTTTTTATAACTCCTTCCACAGAGGTTCTTGAAACAAGACAGCCCTTTCCAGCAGCTCCCCTACTGAAAGCAGTATGAGTAGGTTCTGTTGCTTTTCAAGTAACAGAATTTATGAGGCTTTGAATGTGGTGAGGCTTTATTGGAAGGATATCAAAGGGTTCTATTAATTTGTTTTTCATTCATGGTGTGAAGGTCCTTCATGGCTATGGAGCAAGGAAGGGACTGTAGCACTCCCATGCTGTAGCAGTAGGTCAGAGGCTCTCATCAGCACGCACTATATTTACTTAATTTTCTGTTGTTTCACTGATTATTAATAGGAAAGAAGTTATACCACAGTCAAGACTTTTGCAAAACTAGAGGTTCTTTTTGGCTGGAGCCACAGGGAATGAAGAAGCTTAACTCAGAGCTAGCAGAGCATTTCAGCAGCATCTGCATAAAATCCAAATGTATTTTCTAATTTGCCATTGTAGGTTTTAGAAAATACATCTAATCTGTATTGAATGAGAATGTTGTTCTGTCTCCTCTGCTTACACCAAGGGGCAAAATGTTAAAGGTAAGATGTAGATTCAGCCTCACTCCTGTCAAGACCTTTCACATCAGGGAAACCTTGTCATATTTGTGGCATGAAAGACTAAATACTTTGCATTATCTTTTCTTTTTATTTTTCCTTCAGTATTCACCATTTTCCCCCTTCAGAATTTTTACAGTGATGAGGGAGATGGCTCTTGGGATTTGTACAAGCATGCAGAGCATTCTTAGCGCCTCAGGAGCAGTGAACTGGTCTGTTCTAGCCTATATCTATGCCTCCCAGAAGAACAACTTCCCATGGAAATAATTCTGTCTTTCAGAAAATTAAAAATGAATTCAAAGACTGAATAAGAATCCAGTAAGGATTCATAATTATATGAGCAAAAGCTGGTTGTGTGGGTGAGGTACAAAGCTTTGTTTGATCTGTTTCCACTTCTCTTGCCTGGATGTGCCTGGCACTGAGTGCACTCACTGTGCCACACTTCAATCCCTTCCCAGCCCTAGCAGTCACTGCTCCCTGCCTGCTCACACCTCCCTGACCAGTGGCTGCTCTACAAGAGGAAGCCCCTAAGGCTGCTGGTAACAAATCCTCTTTTCTGCCAACAAGGAGGACTGGGAAGGAAGACACTAAATTGACATCATTCCCTCGGCATTGTGGCATTACCCAGCTCTAAAACAAAAGCTTAACAGTTTCATGCCAAATTCTGGTTTTTATTTCATTTTGGGCACTCAGGAGGCTTCCATCACCAAAATCTCTCCTGTCATATGTGGTGAAATACAAGTTTGCATTTGTAGCCAAAACCAACAAATGATGTAGGAAGTGGCCAAGGAAATAACAGGAAAAAGGAAACATTGTTAAAAGCTAGGGTTTTTTTAATGCAATCTTTTACTATGAGAATAATAATGAAACATTTATAATACTATCTGACACATGTTCACATAGTGGGAAGGTATTTTTCTGTCTATTAAGATGAAAGAGGTGATTAACACTTGTAAAATGTGTATCAGTGAGTAGGTATATTTTTTCCAATCTATCTGCTAGCATTTGACACAAGTCTGTGTACGTGTATTCTAATGACAGAAGCATTATCCATATAAATATGGATAGTTTTGTCTAATATTGTTATATTAGAAAAAATGCCTATCATGAAATCTTGTTCTTACACCTCATATCTAAACATTATTTTGTGTTGCATTGCTAAAAGGTATATTAAAACCAACTGTAAATGTAGTATATGTGTAAATTATTATGTTATTTGTTTCTGCCAGATTGTAGACATTTCTACTATTTTCACATACTTTCTCATAGTCAAAGTATTTTCCTGTGTGCATGGTCCCCTGACCTTCCCTTGTCATGGGGCATACTAATGCCATGTAGGAGGGTCTCGGTGTGACAAGAAGCAGCCCTTTCTCATTGTGTGGCCTTCTGACTGAATTTGGAAGGGACAGCGACTCTTTTCAGCCATTTTTAATGAAGTTTGGAATGGGGAAAGCTACAGATTATGAGAGCACCTCATCACAAGTTAGCAATGCAGAGATGCTCATCTAATGCGATATGCTTTGGTACAGCAGGTGTACAGATCAATACTACTACTTGATCTTTAATTCCCTATAAATGCTGTTTAAAACTATACAATACCCCAAAAATGAAGCTATTATTATTTACTCTGTAGCATTACAGCAAAAGAACTCACAGGTCACCAGAGCAGGAGTTACTTGAATGGCTAGAGGTTTTAGAGCAAGGTCTGAGGTGTCTAGCTGAGAAACATTCCCAGTTTCCAGAGGAAAGCTTTGTGTTATCCTTGTAGATTAAAGCTTCAGCACAACCTTCATTTCATATTTTTGTTATTTTTGCTGTGGCATTTGCAACACCAATGATGACATTTAATTTTTTAGATTGTACACCACAAGACAACTAAGCAGGTCTAGTACTACACAGTAACAGATGGTCTTATAATTTGTTCTCCATGCTTGCAAAGAACATAATGAAAATAATTCTGTTGAGGATGACAGAGTAGTAATGATATCACTGGCTGTTTATTGATGGATAAACCTTCTCAAGTTTTTTTCCTTTACAACCAGAATAAAAGCTTGATTTATAAAAGATCTAATGTTCAAAGCAATAAGTAGATATTTCCCTGTGAAGGAAACATTTATTTAGTGATCTCCATGGGGTCAGGGTTTTCTTTGGTCTAATATTCTCTTGTCTGTAATGTGTATAGTCAAATTACCTTTTTTAATTATTGCTTACACTTTTCCTCTGATAGTTAAGCACTAGTGTAGTGCACTAGTGGGAAAGGTGCACCAGAATGAATTTCTACTTTTTTTTCACAGTCCCATAATAGAGGGTTGTTCCACTGGACCTGCTCAAATCTGCAGGATGTCTCAAATGGAAAAGTGGCTCACGTACCGCAGCCAGTGTGTATTGGCTGTGGCTACCCTGCTTTCTTTCCTAACTATTTTAGTTTTCTTGGCTTGGCCCTCCCTTATGAACTTTGTTAGAGAGGAAGATATTTAGAGAAAAAAAATCTTCCCAAATAGCATCAGTTCTCAAAAACCCTAGTGAGGCTGTGTGGGAAAGGACAATAGAGTGCCAACACAAATACTGTTTGAAAGGATGGAGCATGCAAAAGACTGGAATATCAGTCTGTAGCAAGACTTATAAACCAAATCTTTCTGTGATAATTTCTTTTGATACTTCATTTTAACTGCCATCCCTAAAGGGTCAGAGTCCTCCACATTTAGTCCCATTACTCTCATTTGAATAACCTGAGCTTTTTATTTCAATGTCAGCATGGATAACAAAAAATAAAAAAGCAATTGCTGTTAGTTACAATAATTACCCTCTTGAAACTGCTCCTATTTTATCCTTTCAATGAACGTTCATTTTCACATTGTTCACTATGATATTGAGAATGGAGTTAATATGAAATAATACATATATTCATGGTATAGTCATGTATCTATAATAAATACTAGGAATTGATTAGCTGTATTTCTAAAAGTGACTTCAGAATAACATGTAAGAATTCTGTTTCTTTTTACTCTCTGTGGACAGCTAAACAGAATATTAAGAATACCTACACAGCCAAGCCTACCTTGCCACAGGGGATGGCAGTGAAGACTCAGATGGAACAGTCTGTACTGGTTCTGTAGATATACATTGTCTTGTTTCTTCTAAACCCATTTGCCAGACCTAAATTTGTAAGCAAGATAGCATTTGGAATTTTAATGTTTAATTACCACTTACTTTACTAAAAATTTAATACACAGAAAGGCTGTGCCTATGATGAAAAATTATTCTGCGCTGAAAAACCTAGCTTTTGACAACAAAACTGTATTTCTCAGCTGCCTACATTTTCCTAAGTTAGAAAGTAATTTAAAAACATGTAGTAGCAGTTCCAGAATGGACACTTTTTCCAAAAATCAGTTGAATTCTCAGGTACACTTACCTGGAGCAATGTGTGGTAACATGTGAGGTGTCCTGGTCAATAGAACATTGCCTTTACAGACTTATTCACGCCCCTGCCCTTCTCTTTGTAGGTTGGTGAAGAAACAGACAGAAGAAATCTGCACCTGACCTGCATTATACTGATTACTAAATTTGAAAGATTAATTTACATTGTGTATGAAAACACCAGTTACTGCCAATGGTTCAAAGCAATGGTAACCTGACATACTACAATGGTCTTAATGTCTTCCAGGTAAGTAATTTTTCATGTTAATTTGGTCCTTTCTGCTTTTTCCTAGGTTTGCATACTCCACTAGTTGAACTGGAACAAGCCTACTTACATTTAAGTACAATATTTTTTATCAGATATGGCTGTATCTTCTAAGAATGACAGAAGCCATATTGAACATAAAATAGGCTTTCCAGATATTTTTGCATCTTGCAATGAAACTGGGTCATTAGTAATTGTAGCAGTGTTGTTAAATTTGACTTTCCTGTTTTCTGTTTTTATTATATATTACTGAAATAGAAAAGAGGAAGAGCAATAATTCTGTTTGGGGAAAAAAAAAGCCCCATCCAAATCAACTACAGATTCTCTCTAATGGATAGTAATTATGTTAATTTAAAACATTATGATAAGTTGTAGGTAATTTCCAAAGTTATTTAAAAAAGATGTCGTTAAATTATTTGGTGGAAGTATCAGAAATGGCATAATCTTATCTACTATACATATGGCCATAAAAGTAATTTTTTAAAAAGCAATTTCAAAAAAAAAAGCATAAAAGCAATTTCATAGGAGAATTATTTTTTTCCTGGAAAGAAGACTTAGGATCTCCTCTGGGCAAGTTCTGTTCCATTCCTACTTTTTATCTTTAAGTCTGTATGGCACTGTTCACATCCAGATAACTTCTGCAGACAATCCCTTCTTTTTCTGGTCAGATATTATTATTATTATTATTATTATTATTATTATTATTATTATTATTATTATTATTATTAATAATAATAATAATAAATATAAAAAAGCTGCAATAGTATGAAGTTGAAAAAAGCTGTCTTAGAATAAACTGCTCGAGTACAATCTGAGGAATTGTTGCTTCAAATATAATGTTTTGTTTTTGTGAAAGGGTCAGTCTCTCTTCTACTGCACAGTAATCACCAGGATTACTATTATTCTTCTATGGCCATTACTGTGTCTGGATATTATAAAGAAGCCAGAAATAAGTTTCCCAAGTACAGGAAAGGATGGATGTAGGGTTTTCTCCAGTATCTCAGAGCACCACAGCACCCTGAACCATATGCTGCAGAACCCTTAGGCCCTGACATTATACTGCAGAGAGAGTAGGTCCCCTCTCTCTAAAAGAAATTCTCTGGGAATGTAAAAGGTGGAGAAATCAAGCAATATTTTTTAGGGAAAGGACTTTCATGTGAAAACACCAGCCAAACAGGGGAAAAAAATTTCTTTCCAGCCTCTGTTTTCATTACAACTCAATCTCATTACTGTGCTTCGGTGGGAAAGGATCATTTATTTTTGCCTTCTTACTAAAACTATTTATTTTTCTTATTTGCTCTGCCAAATACAAAAAGGAACAAACAGACCCTTTATCCTGCTACCCTTGTGCTGCAGCATTTGAACCTGTCAGTCTGGAGCTCAGAAGCATGACCTGTTGAGAGCATGAGGAAGGAGAGGAGCAGTCCCTGCCTCCAGACTTCTGGAAGGGATTGCACAGTCTCAGCTGACTGAAACTGTGCTCAGGCAGCAAGGTGCTGCAGGAGAAAGCCACTGGTACCTTTGTACAAAGCACTAATCTTTGCAAGTTTTAAAGTAAACAACCTGTTAATATTTTCTAATCAGCATAAGAGTATTCTGTTCTTCCCCCCATAATATGTGTTACTGTTACTAATGGAACTCCATGCTTCTTTTCATCCTTCTTTCAAGCAGGTTTCACTGGATTGACTAGCTTACATTTTAAAGTTAAACTGCCTTTTTTCTTTCATCAATTGCAGCATGTCAATTCACCAAACGGAAAGGAAACAATTTTTGATTTTATCTATATTTAGATTCCTTTGGGATTCCTAGTTAAAAAAACAAAACAACAACCACAAGCAAAACGACCCCTGCCAAATTATGTTCCATGAAGGGTTGCTGCAATGACTGCTCTTTACATTTACATAGAAACAAATTTATTTAGTACAAAACCATTGCCTTTAAATAATTAATACTACTTGAAAAAACAACAAAAAATAGATTTCTTTTTTCTATTGGGTATCAATAGCCTTCTATACTACTTAGTCATCAAACAGTTATGTGCCATTGGAAATCAAGACTGATCTTTAGTGCCCTATTTCATGTTTTAGAAGACTAATTTTCTTCTTAGTGAAATTTGTACTTCTAAGCAGTATTGTTAGGTGATTCAGATAAACTACTTTAACTTCCTTTTTTGATAGCATGACTTATGTAAAACACAATAAGAGCTTCAGCTCAATCACAGATTGTTTAGATGGTGCCCTATTTTTATTGAACTTTTTCAATGAAAAAAAACCTTAAATAGCTGTACGCATTTTAAGCCCTCTGTTTTAAACCTTTTCTTACATCTGCTCTTCTCCACTCTCATCACCATGATATTTTCTGAAAAATCTTCTTTGCCCAGGATTTTTCTCCTGAGAAGCCTCAGAAAAAAAAAATGTAAACAATAATTATTTGATTGCTTTAGAATGTGGTCTGGAGGTTGCTTACCAACAGGTGCAGCTTTGATTGGTTCCATGTGAATTGTGTTGATTTAATGACCAATCCCAGTCCAGCTGTGTCAGGATTCTGGTCAGTCATGGGTTTTTATTATTCATTCTTTTCTAGCCTTTTCATGTATCTTTTCTTCTATTCTTTAGTATAGTTTTAGTATATAATTTCTTTTAATATATTATAATATCATAAAATAAATCAGCCTTCTGAGAACATGGAGTCAAATTCTCATCTCTCACCTTGTCCTGGGGACCTTACAACACCACACATACTTTTCTCCCCCAAGTTTCTCTCCCACTTCTCTGAACTGGGAGAGGTGCAGGTCATGCTGACCCTCATACCCTGGCTTGAACAGTCTTCCATTACTTGAATCATACTTTAATAGTACAGTACACAGCAGAATTGGTGATTATTTGTGTCTGTTGTTCCAATACCACTTGTTCTAATTCACCAGGAGCTTGCAGCACACTGCCTCAGTGTTCCTGTTCAGCACAGAATGCAGGGCTGGATTTACAGATTTCTGAGAGCTTCTCTTTGATCATTCAGTCTCCTCTGTTGTGGGTTTCCACTGTCATCCTGTGATTTCTCACACCTCTGCTTCTTGCCACAGCTCATATCCAGAAGTTAGCTAATACTTTCCCTGAGGGGAATAAGTGCTAGTCTGTAGCAGCCAAGTTTCAGCCTCTGTTCTGGGTTTAGCTATCCACATTTTCTTGGGAGAGAGAAATGTCTCTTATACAGCAGCTGGGCTACATAAACACCATTTTAAGGCAAGTCAAAGGGATTTTACCTTTCTTAAGCATTTCTTTATTTTTGTGTTCAATTTTGCAGAGAATTACAATACTTGAGTATATCTATAAAGAATACTTGTTAAAAAAACCCTTAGTATTTGTCTAGAAAAAGCAAGACTTAGGTGCCTAATGTTGGCATGAAATGGAATTTAGGCATTTGAATCTAAAACTGAAATTTTTAAACCCCCTGTATTACTTGTTTTATCCTGGAACCTGAAATGCCTCAGTACTAAAACCTCCTCTTTGTGTCTGAATTTTGACTTTTTGAATGTTTCCAGATGTGTCTAATTTTCCTCAAGGCTGAGTTTTCCAAGGATATGGTGGGAAAAGAGCAAATCAAATGGTAGCATATAGCACTGAAGTACAAGTCAGTAAAAACAATGGAGATGTAAGAATAATAGCTCATATGTTTAAGCACTTATGAGTAAACACCCACCTTTATTTATTTACTAGCAAAGCTAAAATAAAGGCAAAATAGTCCATAACTGAGCATAGCCAAAATCATTGATACAAGGACAACCAACACCAAATGTATTATTTCTTTATCTACTATTTAATATTCAATACTGACACAATTGGGCAATTCTCTGTCCCAGAGAGATGATGAACAATGAGCTAATACCTTTCACATACCTTCTGATGATCACCCTCTGATTTACTGGATGATGCATTTTTATTCCCACACTTCAGGCTGGTGTGTCTTTTGAAAAAAAAAAAAAAAAAAAAGAAAAAAAAAAGAAAAAGGGGAGAGGGGGTAGAGACTCCAATTTCCAAGATAAGCAGTATCCCTCTGCTTCTATATCTCTTCAAGGAGAGAAGGAAATTCCCCTGTATGCTGGACATGCTGGACAGACAGCCTAGTCAAGGAAGTTATTATATTCAAAAGAGACTTCCATTCTTTCCACAATCTACAAAGAGAGGGTTCTAGAATGTGGATTCTGATGAAAAAGGGACACCAAGAACCTAAAAGAGAAGGATTAGATGCCCAAAAAAAAAAAAAAAAAAACAAAAAGCTGAGAGTTTATTAACTGAACACCTTTAGGTGTCTGTTTTGAAATATTTGTAAATGTTTGGATTCCATTTTCATCATGAAACCCTCCTGAGTACTCCCCGTAGTGTACATGGTCTTGAACATAGGCTCTGAAGCCTAGGGCTGGTTCTCAAAACTTCTCCCTAAATCAACAGAAATTGAAAAATTCTCATGGTTAATAACCCACCACTTATTTTGTTGGAAGGCATACAACCTGCAATCTAGGTATTCTTGAAGACTCCTTTCATTTTTTCCCCTATGTTTACAAATATTTTTGTTCCTTTTTTCATGGTCTATAAATTTAAGTTTGAGAACAATACTCAGGTAAAGGAATGCTGAATGTATAGGATCTTTAATCCTCTCAAAAAAAAAAAAAATCCAGAGTTCAGAACCTTGAAATTTGTCCAAACAAACTACTATGGTAAAGAGAGAAAAACACAGAAATCTTTAATACATTATGAAATTAATACCTCATTCTACATTACAAGATCTCTTTTGCAGTATGATCTTTTGATTTAATCACACAACCATGTTATTATTCTAGAAAAGAGAAGCTGGTTTAACTCATAAGAGCATTTCTAAAATATCCAATTTAAATAAAAATAAATGAGCTTACTTGTTATGACCAAAGGGAGAAGAGAGTATAGTTTGATGCCATCTTTACTGAAAATCTGGCACAGAGAGAGTACACAAGTACTTGGCAAAAGTACAAGCAAAAAATTTGCTATCTCAGAGTTTTTGCTTATTTTTTGTTTGTTTGCTGTCAGTAAACAAACCCAAATGAGCACAAATGAGATGCCAGAACCACATCTACTTGTCTGCCAACATGGAGTGGAAACTCTTGCACAATGCAAGTCCTTCCATGGGCACACATTACTCTTGTCTCACACTCAAAAGGGAAAAAAAGAGGGAAAAAATTAAAGGCACAAATGAACACAGAGTTAAAAGCAGAGACCATGTCTGAAATAAGAGAAAGATGTACTCAAATCCCATCATTCTTTCTAGCCCAAATACTCAAGTTTTTACCATTAGAAGTAGTTAATAACCAGGTTTAGTTGTAATCCTAATTAGAGGGAATATATCCCTTTTTGTTTACCATTCTCTCAGGAAGAGATGCAATAGTAATCAGTTTCTTTATCCACAAATCAAAGTCTTTATAGCTAACACTCTGGACTTAAAAACTTCCTCTCTTGACTCCTTCTGAATGGGAAACTAAACACTTGTCTGTTTCTGTGCTGCATTTCGTGTGTGCTCAGCTGCAGGATCCCAGCCCCTCTTTCTCCACTGTCAGTATTCAGTTGATGCTGCCTTTTTGGAAGAAAGAAAAGCAGAAAGTGTGTGTATCAGCTTGATAATATATTGTCATTAACCTAATTTAACAGACATAAGAACTATTGAAAACATTAGATATTTATCTAAGGACCGGTAAATGGTTAAAAGTACCTAGTTCATAAACCATAACTATATTATTCTCTACTATAAATTATGTGCTAGTACTACAACTGGGCATGCTTTTTCACCAATATTGCCATTCTGTTTTGCTCAGACAGGGCACACACACACTGTTCAGATTTTGCTTGGTGACCAACAGCAACCTGCAACTGCATCCCATCAAATAAAATCATTATTTTCTGGAAGGAATGGACTTCCACCATTTCCACTGGAAATTTATAATCCAAGCTGTTTGACTGGAGACAGGGGTCCGTGTTGAAAGGCAGCAGCCAAATTCTGTCAGTTGTGGCTGTTGGCAGTCAAGTACATTGCACTGTACTGAAGCTTGGAAAGCAAAGACAGACAACATGCCTATGATGTTATTACCAACAAAGCAGTGATAGCTGGCAGTCCTGTTATCCTCTAGTGGAACAGTCTCCTGCCTTAAGGTGCACTTTGCCAGCAGTTTCCAGCACCTGTGATGTCCCAGGCTCTGGTCTAGTGCAGTATTGGACTGGACACCCACCAGTGTACACAGTGTGAGATGTAGGCTGCTGAACTGCAACAAAAGAAAAAAGAAAAGTTAGACACAATCTGTTCCTCTGTATAATTTACATTGGAATGGGGACCAGAGATTAAGGTGCAAGGCTGGAAGTAGAAGCAAGTGCTTTTGAGACACAAAGGTTACTCTAAGTTTGGATAAAGAAGTTGTCCACTGGCAAGCCACTCATGAATGATAAGAGGATGGGGATCAGAATAAATTTTCTGGAGTTTCTTGAAAGGCAAGGACTTTTCAATGGTGCCACAAAACACTGACTTGTAAGCGGATGTTGTGGTTTAGACCAGTCAGCAATCAGGCACCACCCAGCCACTCACTCACTCCCCAGCCAGCAGGACTGGAGAGGGAATTGAAATGGTAAAAGCCAGAGAACTAGTGGGTTAAGATAGAGAGTTTCGTAGGGAAAGCAAAAGCAGCACATACAAGCAAAGCAAAACAAGGAATTAATTCACTGCATCCCATGGGCAGGCAGGTGTTCAGCCATCTCCAGGAGAGCAGGCCCCATCACACCAAGTGGTGACTTGGGAAGACAAACACCATCACTCCAAATGTCCCCCTTCCTCCTTCTTCCCTTCACTTTACATACTGAGCATGATGCTATACCGTCTAGAATACTCCTTGGGTGTGTTGGAGTCACCTGTCCTGGCTGTGTCCCCTCTGAACCTCTGATGCTCCCCCAATGTCTTTGGCATCATGGCAGTACAAAAAGCAGGAAAGGCGTTGGCTCTGCGTAAGCCCTGCCCAGCAATAACAAAAAAAATCTCTGTATTATCAACCCTGTGTTCAGCACAAATCCAAAACATAGCCCTGTACTAGACATCGTGAAGAACATTACCTCTGCCCCAGCCAAAACCAGCACGGTGGGAGAAGGATTGAGCTCAGAAAGTTGGAAAGCATGCCATTCTCGGCTGAGAGGGTTTTTCACCTTCTCCCATGCATACATCTGCAAGACAGAATTCATTCTAAACCAGCACAGCCTTCCCCCCCCCCCCCCCCCCCCCCAACGCATCATGTCAGTTATCTAAGCTCCAAAAACCTTATTTCATGGAAAAAAAGTTGTTTCCATTTGCCTAAGTATATTTATCACTAAAAGTTTTGATGTACTTTACCATGGATTTAAACAGGATTCAGTACACTTGCTAAGCCAAAAAGGGAGAGGGTGTGGGTAAGTGGCACAAGCAGGCACACATAATTGTCCCCTCTCAGCTGTACAATTTGCATCTCTGCTGTTCTAACACAGAGATTATCTTCAGTGACCAAAATGTATAACTGTTTGCACAGCAACAATGTACACAGATTATTTTTAGTTCAAACATGTGGCACTACTCATTGTGCAGCTGCTTTCATGCATTAATGCATTGGGATACAAAACCCTAATTGCAAGAGCCCAAATTAATTGCAAGCAATGAGACATTTTGGACTGAAAACCCCTTTTGGCTACACTGGAATCTAGTTGTTGACTTTTCAAGCTAAAAGAGATATGAATCATGGAAAATATTTCATTCTTAACCCCTCAAGGTACCCAATATTCCTAAACTAATGCAAAATACAGTTATGTGTTGGCTTAGAAATTACGACTTCTCTGCCAAAGGTTAATTCAGACTATTCATCCAAGATTAGTTGCAAGTTTTTAAAACTGTAAATAAATTCTTGTTCCTAAACAGCACAGGTTTTCAAAGCAGGGAGTATAACCCACAGCCTATAAAAGGAAAAGATTTAAAGCAGAAATGGGACATTTGACTTCTACATATTTGGAACATTTAATCACCCTCTTGGTTATATGGAATAAGTTAGACTGGTGGCTTTTTCTTCAGCTCCTTAGCAAAAGTACATTTATTTAATAGAGCCTTAATCTTTTTTAGGATGATTTAGAATTGAGTCCGGCACCTTTTGCAGGCAACTGCAGAACTCTGCTTCAGGAGGGATAAGGTCCAAAGACTGTAAGCACTTGGAGGCAGAGAGTCTAACTTTTCTTCCTTTTTGAACAATGGTGGGTATCTTTCATGTTCATAATACAACATATTAATCAACACATAATTGGAGAATTTTAGTCTCATTCTATAAGATACAGAGAGCTCTGCAAATCTTAAGTTGCTTTTAGCTGTAAACTCAGGGTTTAAAACAGTCTAAGGTATAAAAGTACTGTCTCAGGATTACAGACAGTAATAATTATTGGACCTAGGTCTCAGACAGAAGTAATTTTGGCAGATTTGGCTCTGACACTTCAAAACACTGATGCTATTGAATCACCTCATACCGTCCCTTTGCTGCAGACAACTACCCACATAAAAACAAACTTCTGTCTTGCATAGTTTGATCTTAGCACACATTTACATTCACTGTCAGTTTAAGTCTATTATTTACATTGTCAATTACCATATTAAAATAAGCATGTGCAGTGTTGTCCTGAAAGGAAAAAAAAGATAATGCACATGACTAAACTCTCGCAAAAATCTGCACACACAGCTACCAGAGAACCTTGTGTAACTTCACATCTAATTTTCATGTTTCCCTCCCAACCTTGAACTTTCTGTGGAGATTTCATGAGGAAGAATAAAATTTTAATCCTAGTTAGATTATAAGCAAATGTGGTTTTAACATGCTCACCTCTGACTCAAGTAGTCAAAAGCTTATTACTTACAATTTGATGCAAGTTTAAAATTAGGGACAATATAATAGTTAATATAATTTTTTATGTCATTAGAGGAAAATCCTTAAAGCTGAGGATGAAAGCATTTTCAGGCAATGGTGAGTCAAGGTTTGGTGAGTACACAGGCATTAAATAACCTATGCTGCCATTCAGCCTGTGGGCCAAGGCAATCCTGCTTCTGGGTGAATCCTTTGACTGGAATAATTTTCCAGCCAAAGAGTTTGGATAGACCCCTGCAATCCCTCAAAAAGCCAGGCTGCTTGCACCATTACATGTGGTTGGGATCTTGAAGAGCCTTGTGCTGTGTTGCAAGCAGCCAGGAGCACATTTATAGCTACTGAAGCCCTCTGGCAGTAACCCTGCTTCCTATTGACTCATTTGACCTCACTGCACAGGAGCCGAGCACTCACATTCAGCTCAAATGGACAATTTCTCTGGTCTCTCACAGCTGGACTTTGGTCAGTAACCCCTTGGTGAACACAAAGTCTGAATGTTGCCACTGAACAATTCATTGCACACTGTCCTCCAGAGAGGGGAGAGCTGTTGTTTCCATAGCAGAGCTCCAGTCCACAGATTTATCTTCTGTCCAGCTCCCAAAGAGTTATCCTGCAGAGAAATTAAGCTCAAAACATTAATGCACCTAGTGGAGAGCCTGATGCCAGACTACTGTTTTCTTGAAAGTGCCTGTCAGGAATATCTTGTTTTTTCTGGGTCCATCTCTTGGTAGGCATTCCTTATTACTCAGCAAATACCAAAAAACAAGCAGCTTTCAGACAGGGAGTTCAGTTTAGAGGGTCAACAGACACTTTTTTTTGTTGTTCCCTCTAGCAGCCCTAATTTTTCATCTGACAGCCAAAATTAAAAGCTGTCTGGAGAAGAATAAATTTCTGTTCCAGCACTTGTAAATTAGAAATTGGAGTGGAAAAACCTATGTGTGGCTATAATCAAGAATTCTTAACTTGTCCATTTAGCTTTTTTAGACTATTTGGAGAAAATAAGTGACACTTGTGAATTTCAAAAATCCAAATGCTCATTTGAAGGTCACAGCAATCATGTACCTCACTGTACTGAACAGCATGAACAAGACTAGTTACAAGATGGATTCTTTGAGTCATCCTGTGGAAAATATCAGTCTATTGAGCTTCATTTGGTACTCATATGAAACAGTTCTGAAGTCCACCTCAAATGATTTAAACAGATTAGGATTTTATGTGAGGCTGCAAAGAGCACAGCATCTTACTGCATTCAATGCTTTTGTGAGATCAATGAAAGGAAAAGAGGAAAATGCTGCATTTCCAGCAATGTCCCTTATTCCTCTTATCCTAGGAATATGTTCCTTTTTCTACTGTTTTTCTATTTCTATCTTCTATAAGCTCTTATTAACATTGGTGAAATTTAGTTTTGAGCTGTCCTCAATGCACACTTATTCACATTTAATAGCACACACTGAAATTATATTCAGTTAGTTATTTGGTACTGACTGTATAAGCTTTTGGCACAAAACACAGCAAACAAAAGATCTGCTGGTACTCTAATCCATAAAAATGCTTTAAAATGGAAAACTATAAAAATCCTCTTTTCTCTCTTTGTATTACAGATATGATGGGACTATTTCACTTGGATGGTATTCTCCTTTCTCCTTTTACCTGAAAGGGCTTGGAGCAGGGGAAGGAAAAAAAAAAAGCTGTTGGACTTTTACAAATATGTCTTTACTTTAAAAATTTTTGATGCATTTAGCAGCAATTAAGTAGCTGTCCTCGCAGTTACCTTGTGAGTTCTACCTTAGCCAGTGCCTACCTGCTATTTATACAGAAATAATTAGCAGTTGTAGTTGTGTGCCTTAGATCCTGCTTTATCCCATGCTAATTTTACTTCCTTGCTTTCCTTGGGTTATATAATTTTAGCAAGAGTTTTTACTCCCCTCTATAAAAATGTGAGATCTTGAATTAGAGGTACTGTGATAATGTGAGCCATAACAGAGAGGCAGGGATCACAAGGAGAACTTTACAGTTGAATGATCTGATTTGTCAGCATTTCTTTGGTACATCCAGGATGTCCTAAAGCACAAGGCATAGTAATATACAGACATAGCTACACCAAGTGATATAAAAATCACTAGCAAAAGGAATTTTCATGACCAGTTATTGTGTTAATGTTACCTAAATGTGCAGCAAATAATCAATTCCACAGTTACATTTGTGTTTATGAGTCAGCTAAGGCAGCTCAGGACAAGACTCAAACAGACAATGCTTATTCACATCTTTTGTAGTAATTATTTTCTGCCCAAGTCTAACTTACTTACATGATGTTACATAACAATAGGTTGTTCTGTTGTTTTCTCTCCATTTTTAAGTAGATAGAAGTAGTACAATCTCTTAACATTTCTGAATAAAAATCCTTTTATCTGATGATCATCCAAACATTAAGAATAGAACACAATACTTCTCTAGACGTGAGTTATTTATATTTTTCATTTTTTTTAAGCAGAAATTCCTCAACAGACCTGCAATGTTCTTCACAACTTAGAAACACCAAGTGTCAGGTCTCCATGGTTGAACTGTGTCAAGCAGAATTCAGGTGGGACTGGACTGTGCAGCTTAAGTGGAGAACTCTGGAGTATCTTTTGTACTCTACACAAAATTATTCTTACTCCTGTGAGTGGCAAAAAGTCCAAAGCTTCTCAAATGAGCTTTTCTCATACATCTTCCATTCAGTGCTATATCACTTGACACTTGCTATGCATTTACAAGCTTCAATTTAAAATCACTTACCTTCCTGTATATTCTTCATTATCCATTTATTCTCTCCAGTTAAGAGGTTTCAGACACAATTACTTACAAATTCCTTTTCTTTTGGCTACACATCCAGCAGCCAACTGCTATGGCTTTTCTGTTTGACTCCAGAGGGCAAGTACACTCTCCAGAATGGAAAGCAATAGGATTTGAGAAAAAAACCAACTCCCTGGTTTGTCCAAATTCAATGGACGTGGTTAGTTATAACTCCAGCAGAGAAACCTGTCCAAAGCAAGACTGGAAAGGTAGCTATGCTCCAGGGAGGGGAGCAGGGGCATGGGCAAACTGACTTCAGAGACTGCACAGCTTTGATTTAACAAGCTGAGCAAGAGCTGGTTACTGCTGATAAACATCTCTGATATATGTATCTCCTATGCAATCGTAAATTTAAATGCAGATTTAGACATTTTCTTCTACTACCTTCCTTACAGAAAAATATAATTGTGCATGTTGTGGGGGATGGAGCGCCATATGCAATAATATGCAGAAAAAAGCCTACCTCTTAGGCCTCCACCATGCTTGAGGATCCTCATCCTCAGCTACACACATCAGTGCTGGTACATTATGTTACTGAACTGACAAAAACAGACATAGGATGTAACCATAATGTACTCAGATTATGAGCGAGGCAGACTTTCCAAATGAAGATGCTGAATCACAGCTGGAAAAACTGAATTTTCCAGGTCTGTTCTGATACAAAGCCTAAGATTAAAAACTGTGGGCTTGTGTTTTGGCTTGAGGAAATTGCAGCATATGTCCAGAGCTAACTATGCAGAAGTACTGCAGTCCATTCATTTTGATCTTCCTTCAAATTTTTAACAGAAGAGACACCAAATAAATGCTCTGCATTTGGCTTTTTGAAAAAAGCATAACTTGCGCTGCAGCATCCTGCAGAAATTCGCATCACTCACCATCATTTTCTTCTGTTTTCCAAATGTCTGGTAAATTAACTTTCCATTAATTTTCCTTGCTCATGTTCACAATCTTTAACACTGCTTGGGTTATCTTTGCTGATAAAAGAATGGAATCTTGCAGTGCATTACAAAGATATGTAAAAAATATTAGTTCTCCTATAGCAACCATATTTCATTTAGAACTTGTCATGCTGCAAATCTGAAGATATGGCATAGCTTCAGAAATCTATCCATAACACCCTGTCCTAATGATAACCTGATCAGAAATGTCTACAAAAGCACCCCTACAACCACTGTCCTACAGACTGCAACAGCTGGCAGCTGCTGCTGCATGGAGCCTGCATTTCTCACCCTTACAGAGCCTTAATGACTCTTTCTTTCATTTCTAGTACTGCATCTGCTATTTAATAACATGGGGCTTGGCAAGGAGGGGGGATGATTTAGGTAGCCCTCTGCAAGTACATTCAGTAACACAGAACACTGTAATCCAAAGTAAGGATTTTGTCAGTTCTCATTATTACCAACATTCTGTGCTGTGCTTTACATTATTTTATGTGACCCAAAATATTTAAATCCCACCCCCCACTAGAAAGTTTCCCTGCACTAGGCACCTTTTTTTTCCCTGAAAAGCAAGCATGAGACTTATGATAATAAGAGTTTGGTTTTTTTTAATAAAATCCTCTTCATTAATTGAAGGTTGCCTTAGAAACATAAAAAAAGAAAGATGATCCTTCCCTTTCCCACCCCTTTCAGTTTCAGCTTTAGGTGGTCAATACACAGGATTCTGGAGTACACCTCCCAGGATTAAAAACAGAGGAAAGAAAAAGAGCTTGTATTGCCAATCATTCAGATTAGAAGTTTTTTGTCTTAAGGGAGACATCAGGTGAGGGACAATACATTTTTACCACAATTCCAGAAGTCTTTACGCAACGGACTCCAAGCTTGTCACCTTTTTCCAAGTGCAATATTGATGTCAGTTGTTCTCCCTTTACTGCTGAGATTTTTTTTTTACAAGAAGCTGATTTTCCTGCCCTGTTCTTCTATATCTCATTCTCCTATTCACAAACAGAATACCCATTACAGTGACTCCCAGAACCATGAAATATGGTCCATCCACTTGAGAGGTGGAATCTTCCCCCTTTCAAGCTTGCCCTTTTTCTCTCTCCGTTACAGGATCTATATAGCTCTTTACAGTCATAAGAAATTCTTAGAGCAGAGACTGTTTAAACAGGTCTTATGCTTCTTTTTTGAAACAAAATTATCTGGTGGTTTCATTTTAAAAAACATTTTAACAGCTTCAAAACTGTTGTGAAATCTCAAATAGAGTTTTCTGGTTAAAGACTCTCTAGCCACAGTAGTTCAAAACCTAATTTACAAAATCCCATGTCATAAACACTAATTGAATTCTAGTTCTTATATATAGCAATATCTTTACTAAAGATCCTTGAAGCTCTTATTTTCATTTATGCTGCTGATTCTACTCAAGGTTAGCAATGGATAACATGGCAGCAGTCCCTCATCAGCTTCAACAGAAAGAGTTCTTAATTCAAGTCAAGAACTAGATTAGAATTTTCCTGATGAAGAGTTCGTGTTTATATAGATTATGTATTTTAATACTCATTCACCCCTACAGGTTACCTTTTGGAAATTACTTGCTTGCAAGGTAACATCAGTGGAAATCCAGACTGCAGTAACATGAATAACTCCAAACTTCAAAAGAGGAAGGGAATTTAACAGATCCATGCCTTGGTGAGATTCATGGACATTTTCCAGTAGAATTGAAACATGCAATGGCATCCTAACAGGTCTGTCAGAAGCCTTCAATCAATTTTACCACTTAACCTATAACAGAATGCACGTACAGCTTTTCCTGCCACAGCACTATTCTTCAACAGATGTCAAAGCTCAGGTCCTCAGGTCCTACCTACTTCTATCTCATGGGATCTGATCCTACCATTCAGGCACCACAGACCTTCAAGGAAGACCGGGGCACTTCCAAGATGCCATCTAAGCACAGAGGAGCTGGCCAGGTACTGCTAAGGCCCCATAGTTCAGGATACCCTGAACACCCCTCACTACTTAAGACTCTAGCTGGAATATGACAGTGTGAACTAATTTCCCTATTTCATACACATTTAGATTCTCAATGCAGAGAACACATTTACCAAGTTAGAAAAAGAAAATAAATGCTTTTTGACATGCAAACTGGCTAAATTGACACTGGTATATTCAGAGACACAGAAACAGGGAAGTCACAGGAATATGCAGAGGAAAATGATCCCTCTTTCACCAGTTACACAGCCTTAGGACTCCCCTTAGCGCTCTGCTCTTATGTAATGTTAAACAATATCATTTTATATAAAAATAAAGTAGTAAAATCTTGTTACTCTGTCCTTCCTACCTCAATTTTTGCACTGCTTAATACTGAGCGCCCAATGTCCAAAGGATGTGATATTAGTATCCCTTTTCTGCGTATGTGTTTGGCCCTGTGGGGTCCTTAAAGCAGAAAAAATCCTGGATCCTCATCAAATGTTACAGAGCAATTCTTTAAACTGACTACAAAATATGCTCCAGTACCCTCAGGATGAAGGATAAGCTATCAACATTGTTGCTATGGGACGTGGTCCTTTTTTAATACAGCAGAAGTCTGGCTCTATGGATCTCAGTGCTGTGCTTACCTATACTACAGCAGCTCTGACTCTCTTTTATCAGTTTTCAGACTAAAGCAAGCACAGACCATTTATTTGGATGTATCCAAGTATTTGCCAAATCCTGTTGGCACAGTTCTACGCACATGCAATTGAGCTGTGGACTCTCACATTGTCATTTTATATAAAACCATTTATACAGAGAGAATATAATTGATGCAAAATCAGAATGCTTTTATATGAACATAAGTTTGGAGTTCTACATCTTCACAAAATTTGAATTCAAAACTTACAAGATTAAAAAATTTTACCATAGAAATGATCATCCTTCCCTCCAGGAAATGAGGGCGGTTTTCTATTTGGGCTGTTTGGAACATCTTGTCTATAAAACTTTTTCCAGGTTTCCTAGAAATATAACCATGTAGATGGTCAGATCTCCTGTAGATAAAAGGTCTAAATTTACTAAGGATGAGTGAGGACAACCAGTTCTGGTACAATATCTCCCCAGAAAACCTTAGTTTTAAGGCAATTTAAAAAGTAAAATCCTTTGCTACAGCCACCACCTCTGCACTCCTTGGTTCTTTGCCAGCAACAGGTCAGCATAGCTACCTCATCATCTACCAGAAACCCAGTTTCTTTCTGCTCTTTCTCTTCCATTAAATAAATAAAATTTAAACAAACGAAGAAACAACCCACAGTCCCCCAAAACAGAAGGGTTTTCCCTGCTTTTTTTCATAGCGTGAGGTCTACTTTATGTGGTGGTGTAGTGGCAAGGGAAGATATAAAGCTTAGCTGTTTGTGTATTTTGTTTTGTTTCAGTACAAACATTTGTAAATATTTCTTTTCCCAGCAACCTCATGCCATTTCAGAAAAGACAGTTCTAAAGTCATCCTCCTAATCTGACAAAAAGTTGTGGTCACCCCAAAATAATGGACACCCAATACTCATTTTAAAACCCATCTTTACCTCAAACTAATTTCCACGACTGTTGCCTTTTACTGTAGAATATAATTGTGAAAGGAATGCTCACAATAAACCAGAGTTCTTATCCTGAACTGTAAGTGATGCTCTAAGCATGCCATGAAGAAGAGAACTGCATATTAGGAAGAAATACAAGTCAAAATCTCATATAAATGCTAATGTACTTATGTACTAAAAATCTAGCAAAAGCTGAAGTAAAAGATGTGCCATCATTTCTAGACCAGAAGGCTGAATAGTTGCTTATTGCTTTTAGACATGAAATGACCTTACAAAGTAAAAAAAGGATTTTACTCCCTGTGCCCCATTTCTCTTTATTGTATAATTAACTTAGATATTAGACTGGGGTGATACATGCATTAGGTTTTAAAACCTAATATTTGCCAAAATATTAGTTGTGTGTGATTTAACTGTCAAAAACCCAGAAACAAGATGTGTTATGAGTGTACTTTTGGCAGCTTAGCCATCTAAAAGCTAAAAAAGAGAAAAGAAGCTGGTAAGCACATGAGAAAGAATGGAACCAACTACAACTGTTTGTTCAAGGTAAGAATTTCTAAATCAGCTCAATTTTTTAAAACAGTCATTTAAATATGCAATATCCAATCTGGAAGGCAAAAAGTCCTCAGAAAGGAGCACAAGTAGACAGCTGTTTGGAAACACTCACAAAATCTGTTTTAGCTAAACCAAAGCAAATTTTTTCGTCTGCTTTCTCCATTAAACCCTATCAGACCACCATTTTCTCTCTTTTTTATTTCCATTCAAATTATCTTTATTATACTTTCCTTCAGTTCAAATAAAAGATTCCCAAATAGAATTTATGATTTTCTGTAGATTTTACAGACTGCAAAAAAATTCTTAAGGTATTCTCCTGGGGAGGAATCTTTTCAAAATGAAGCAGTAGATAATCCTTTCCAGGTTCATACTTTGCTAATCCCTGATAAAACCAGACAAACTTAGTAATGGCAAGACAAAAAAAGGAGAAAAATTTTGTTTTCTTTTAATTCATCATATATAAAATCATATATTACAGTAAGAGCTCCTTTGATACAGTTGGATCCACAAAGTTCAAGAGCTCTGCATTTTTCTCTGTCAGGGCAGAGTGGACTTGGCAGCTGCAGTAGCCACTAGCCTGGATAATTTCTTGAGTATAAAACCTAAACAAAACTAAAAGTCCACTACAAATGAGGAAGAAAAGAGGAAAGAAATCAAAGATACTCTACTACACAGGCCAACAAAATATTCACTGTGGAGTACTAACATTATTGTGCAAGTAATTTCCAAAGTGCACTGCTCTTGGGCTCAGCATTTACCTTAAAAGCAGAAAAACGTACAGTAAATTGTGGCAGACCTACAATTTGGCTACAGAGAAGCCCAAATACTGACTTCTCCTGCTTGGATGCATCTGAAAGAAAGAAAGAACCAACAGTAGCCCCCACCTTAGAGTATGTGCATTTAAGGTAATCATTCTGCAGCTGCTTGAACTTCCTGACTCCAGAGGAAATCCAAATTGTGCTGCTGGCAGAAATTCCTGTGTCAGGTGCAGGTTCTCTGCATCCAGAGCCAGGGCTCAGCTTTTTATTGGCTTGACTCTTATACCTAGCACTGTTGTGAATAATTCTTTTTAACTATTATAGCAGCTCCTGCTGCTCTGCCCTCTCACAGAAACATATCTTCTTCCCTCTTATAGTGATATAAATCCTGGGGTCCCACATCCTAGTGGATGCACAGACTCATATCCTTCCTTCATTACTGTGAGAGTGTCTAGTGATTCATCTAAAGGGAGAAATTAATGCATTGCTCACAGTGACAACAGAAATTACTCTGGCAGTCAAGGGAAAATTGGAATTTAATGCACACACAGAGCAAAGGCAGGGGGTGGAATGGCACACTCTAAGCTTGCAATTATAGAATTATTTTTAGCTATTTCCCCCAAAAAATATACAATATACACAGACCACCTGATGCAGCAAGGAGTAGTGTAGACTGTGAGAGTTAGAAGGAAACAGCAGAGAGATGAGATATAGGTCTGTAAGATACCTACATGTAGCCCACTTTGTTCTTTAATACATATTTTGAGAACCCAGCCTGACTGTTTACCAGGGATTCAGATTGCACAGAGATATCAAAAAAAATGTCCCAGTAGCACAAATACTTGATACTTGCAAAATGCCCCCATCAAACCAATAAACCTTTTTAGTCATGACTCATTCATCAGCTTTGTCAGAGCACTTGTTTGCATTTCTAGTGTCACCAGAGAGGATGACTATTAAATAAACTTCAAAACAGGATTTATTTAATCTGATATGACTTGATTGAAAACATCCCTATTTAAAGTTTTTCCCTCTTTCTCTATCAGGTGGAATAGAACAGGCTCTCAATAAGGAGGGCAATCAGAAGTGCTGTAACATTACAGCTAGCATATTTATCACCTCACTTTGAACAGTGAAACATTCAATTATGATGGTGGGCTGTAAGGACAGAGTTGATATTACAGTTGTCCAAATGGTCTAGAGAAGGTGCTTGTTAAAGAAGTAGCTTGCAGATGAGTGCCTTACTCCCTCTGAACTAGAATAAATGCAGCCTTGGAAGTGATATAAAACTTAGATAAGTGATCAGCTGCAGTCGCTAGAAGGTTTGTGTCCAATGCCTGGGCCAAGAAGAAATAAATCAAAATTGTCCCTTCTGGAACTCAGGCTTATCTGTAAGGCAATAGTCTAGAAAAATAATATCCTGGCTAAAGGTGAGAGTTGAAAACAAACAAAAAATAAAACCTCAAAAAAATCTCTTTCTTCCTGCAATTCAGATGTGAAAAGAATATTTTATTGTTCTTCCAATTTATGATTTTTATGCCAAATAGATTTCTGAGAATCACAAATGTCTCAGACACAGATTTATTTATCAATGCCCATACACGTATTTCCAGCTTCACATAGGAACCTCTTCTGCACAGCAAGAATTTACTTAGATCTCTATAAAAGTTCTCCAACTATCCATTATTTCCCTTTTCTTTGGTGTTGCTTGGTTGGTTTGGTTTCTTTTTTATCATCTCAATGAGTAAAATCTAATTGTGTGCATTACTCTTATTCTGAAGGAATAATCATAAAGGGACTGGGAAAAGAATAAAAATATTCATTAGCAATTCTAAACATACACAAGGTTTTACAAAAGCAGGTTAACTAATGGTATTAAATAAAAAATAAATATATTTTAAATTTATATTTATATATAAATATATATTTTATATAGTTATATAAATAAAAATAATATATTAAATTTAAATAAATAAATAATCTAAAATGCTAAGGTTTTTGGGTCATATCTCATGGTCTCTTACTCTGTGTACTGAACTGTAAAGCTGCTCTGATGTTTTTCAGTCATGTAACTCAATCCCACATGTTGCAGGGGCTTTTTCTTCAATTTTTCTCTCAGCAAGCAGAAGTACAGTTTGTGCACAAACACTTCTTCCTCTCAACCTCCCCACTTCTTTTTTTTTTCCCCCTCCATTTAAAAAGCTCAAGTTCTTCCCAGGACTACATTAGGAAAGAAGGATACCTACCCAAAACTGGTGCCAGTTCTTTATTCACAGAACAGGTTGAAGGTTTATATTCTTTTTTTGGAATATAAACTGCTTCCATCTCTTTAGAAATGCTAATGTCCCATGGCTGGGTGAGCCATGGTCATCTGCTGTCCTCAAACAGATGTTTCTCTAAGTTCTAAATAAATTATTAGCCCACAGAGATGTAAAATGTTCTTTCCTGCATCACACAGCAGTGTTCCAATTTCAGGGTGAAGACTTTCCACACAATTAATCGTGTATTTTGTGGGAGCTTGCACACTGAATCATATTTTGTACGAGTTTATGACCTGGATCAATGCACACAGCTTACTTACTGCAGGATCTTGAGTGACCTTTTGAATTCAGTCACTGAGGAGCAGATTGGTCTTTGAAGGAAAAGTCACAAGTGACTTTTGGAATAATGGTCAAAGCATTAAATCCCACAATAAAGGCATATCTTACCTTTTCCCTTTCCTGCCCATTGAAAATAAAATTTTAAAAAATCAGAAAAATATCTGAGCAAGATAGGGCTTATCTATATTATCTAAGCAAGAGGAAAACTGAAATTAGCAGGAAATATTGGGAGGTAATTTGGAATATAGTAGAAACTTGGTAGCCATAATTCTCCTTATCACATGAACTATAGCTATGCTCCTAGACTCTTATCTGTTGATTCAGAAAGCAGTAAATTATGAAATAGGCTTGGTTCTTAATAAATATTCACAACCTCAGGGCACTGAACAGTACAGGCAGAATCCTGTGCTGATCATCCCTTCAGGTCCTGGGATATGAGCACTTCAGAATACAGAGTGAGCAGGGAGAGTTTATTTTAATTCCTCTGCAGTATTATATTTTGCTTTTGAGACAATATAAAGAATTAAAAGAATCAAAAATTACTACTGATTTTATGTCAAAAACTGTAGAATCTGATTTCAAGCAGCAGAGTTTACAGGGTGTGGCTCTGTAGGGCAGCGCTGAATAAGGCAGGTGCTTACCCTCTTCTGAAAAGATGTCATGATAGGTCTGTGGCAACTGGGCAATATTTCAGACCATCAATAATTTTTCATGTTCTTTATTGCTTTTTTCCCTACTCTGCCAGGCCACAAACAGCTTATGCCATTTTCTGACCTGATCAGAAGCAAGCAGAATGAAAGAAATCTGCTTTTTCATTTTCTCATAGTCTTATCTCTCACAGGCTTCACTGTTTACATTCTAATTACAAAATAAAGAGAGGCTAATAATTTGCTTCATCTTGGTGAACATTCAAGAATTTCAGTTTCCAATTTTAGCTGTTTTCTACCATAGAAAGCACCATCTTTCCCACCATCTGAAAAGACATACTGGCTTCTGATTTAAAAACACTATTAAAGAATAGAAGTCATGAATAAGATTACAGTGAGATATGCTTTAAGGCAAGTTAGAGAAAGAAAGAGTTTCAACATGTTCCTGTAAATATTTTGGCCCATGTAAGTAATAAATACATTCTAATTGAAAAGTAAATTGCTTAATATTCACCTTCCTCACAGCACTTTTGTGTCAAACTACTTCAGGATTCACCTTTTAAATATCTTTCATAAACTGAGACATACTGGGTTGAGCTAATCCTCACATACGTGCCCTATTTTCTACACTACTGAGGAAAAAAATCAAAATCTCTCACTTCATACTAATATTGGATCACTTCTTGTTAATCTTGTCCTTGCTAAAGGACCCATTCCATCAGATTGTGCAAATAAAGAATATAAAAGAAAAATGTTAATTACTGTTCCACTACGTTGCATCAGTGTTGCCTTTGTATCTCTCTCACTGCAAGAGATTTTAAGTGCTGGTTAGGAAGGCAATTGGAACTCTAACATCCTTCACAGCTGAATGTCTATTGCATCCTCCAAACCTAGTCCTGTGAACAATTCTGTTCTTCCAAATATTTAAAACAAAAAAAAGAATATTTTTTGTTCCTAATGGAACCAGGTAGTAAAAGAGAATAGGAAACAAAGTCATTAAGTAAAAAAAAAAAAAGCAATAGTTTTGGCAAGTATATCAGATGACTAATTAAGTGCACTCTTTGTTCAACAGTGCAAAGAGAAGTTAATTCCTGAAGGTTTTTGCTAGGAGGCATTGTGTGGTATCTCCAAACTATGTGGGATAAGGGTGGGGGCTGAAGTATGGAAGAGATCCAAAGAGAGTTAGGGATTAGATTCCTGAGAGATTGCAAGAGTCATCTAGGGTTAATAAAAAGAACAAAGTGAGGGAAAACATTGCCTGTAATGAAGTCTATTGATTATGAAACTGCCACCAAAGGGAGCAGTGTTTGCCTTTTAAGAACACAACCAATGAAAGCATTAAAGACAGCTTGTAAAAGGACACAGCTGAACTAACAGAGAATGGTACTTGACCTGGGGTGAGTTTTAGCTTTTTAAATATTTATTCATAATATGGTATTTGTATATGAGTACAAAATGTAATCAGTGTTATTACCTGTCCCTACACAAATGTCAGTGCCATTCTCTGCAGGTGCCAGCTGGTACTGTGGTCTGCTGGAACGAGCTACCCATCCCATCAATTAAATGTTTGCAACAGCTATGGACAAATTCAGTGTTCCACAGCTGGTTTAGTGCCTTGAAATGAGTATTACTGTATAAAGCTGTATTTTACCTTGTAAACCAAGTGACTTTGTAAGTCACTGAACTCCAGATTCCCCATAACCAAAATTGTTGTATCATAAGTTTCTTCAAACAGTCATACAAATTACATCACCTATAGAAAAAGATCGAGTCACCACTGACTAGGGGTAATGCATGGTTCAACTTCCATCTAAACCAAGCCAGTTTTTATTCCAGTATACCCACAGAGGTTTAATCTGCAGAATTATCTACTTAGTTCCTGGCAAAGAAACAAAATAGGTTTTGGTTGGAAAAAACAACAACCTTGTTGAGAAGTTACAAAAATTAATTGTAAATGACAACTGTGTGGGATTCTATGTTACTAAAGCACATACATAGGGAGTCAAAGCATGCATCAAGCTGTTTGAAAATTTAATAGCTTTCTAGAGATAAAAGGGTAATTATTATGTTCCCTCACTGCATCTGCCCCTCTGCAATAAGAATCTTTATGTCTACCCACTCCTTGATCCTTATTTTCCCAAAACATTCATTTTGGGATTTCCCCAGCAAAGACTTGGAATTTTAGCAGCCCTATGATCTACACCAGAAAAACATGTTATACACAGATACAAAATAATAGGAAGAAAGCAATAGCTAGCTTATTATTGTTTTTATAAATCAATCAGTGATGTTGAAGAACACATTTTGTCTCAGTCACAAGTGATCACAGCAAGGAAACAAACAAACACAAAAAGCCCAAACAAAAACTAAACAAATCAAATGTGTGTGATTCCAACCCAAGTCTCAGAGAACTTACCAAAATGGCGGTGTGTACTAAAACCTAACCTAAAACAGGCCCAAATTCTTTCCTAATATTCCAGTGGTGACTTTAATTAAAAAAACCCAAACAGGTTCAAGAAATAAATCTTGATCAACCCTATTTTATTGTGTATTTGGTTTGCTATTTTCAATGTCATAAACTGCAGCTACATTTCTGTATAGTTTTTGATCAAGTTCTCCTTCTCACCCTCACTCTGACAGATATTGCCTTACTGCTCTGCATCTGAAGTTTAAAAATCAGAGGTCTGCTAAAACAGTGTGGAGAAAACATCCGGTTCTAGAATCAGATTTAGGTCCTCCTCACCTCAGACACACAAATTGTGATGATTTGCAACTACAGCCTCTAAAATCAAGTATTCAAACATTTGGTAAGTAGACATGATATTTCTTTGTGAACTTCTACAACACAATTTAAAGAAATGTACCAGGCCTCATTTCCAAAGTATTATAGCTGACCTTGTGGAGATGCCATGATTGTTGCAAAAATTGTTAAAGCTGAGAGAATTTGTATGATATTTTACAGATATTTGAGAAAAGTCAGTCAGTGAAGCTACTATGAAACTCCATGCTTGTAAGTGTGATGAACTAGAGCAATTATTCCAATAGAAACAGAAAAAGGTGGTGGTACAAAGTGATTAGGAATGTGTAATCTTCTAAAAGAAAAAAATAAAATGAGTGCCACTCAGAATTTCTATGTTGCTAGACAATTAACCCTCAAAGGAGATCTGTACTACCCTCAACAGAGCTTCACTTAATATCACCAGAGAACTAAATCAATTCCAAAATGGAGCTACATGTAACTTAACTTGCTCCCTTCCAGTCACTCAGTAACTCCCTTCAAATATTGCATAGCTCTTAGCAGGATTAGCAAAACATCAACCACGAAAGGTATGAATTGCACAACCATGAAGCACACATATCTCTCATTATTGCTATAATCATATCAGAGCAGCTGTAAATCTCTGGGTTGGAAGTGTAGATCCAATGATATTGATTGTGGTTGTTTGTTGGAGATAGAAGTGAAAGCCTTGGAGAGTGAGCAAACTAAGACCATACCAAGTAATATTTAAACTAAAGAGATTTTAATATCTTAGTTAATTGTTGGGAATATTTACACAGTATTAATTATCACTAAATACAGCTATTTGATATATATATAAATGGAATGGAATTTATATTTATATTTATATATAAATTGAATTTATATATAAATTTGAAAGGAACTTTATTGCATAGGTTCGTTAGCTAACTTTTAGGTAATTTATACCTGAAGGGAGAAAAGACTTTCACCAAACACTGTTTTCCCAACAAACACAAACCTTCCTGCATTAGTCTTTATTTTCATGACCTGAGTATTGTCTTATGAACTAGAGGAAGGAGAAATAATTCTGTTTTACCTTCGACAAGTACCAGATCTTACTATAAGAGTTATCAGTTTCTCATTTGTGCCTGACGTTAAAAACAAGGCAGAAGGACAGAGCTAATTTTCTGATCTTTCTTATTTTTCCAATAGAGACATGAGATTCAAGCATTTTCATGCGTCAAGGTACATGTGAATACACACTCTCTTTTTCAAATATATTTGAGCAGAGGTAAAGATGGTCAATACTCCAAACACTTCACCACATTATATTACCAGGAGCATTCCATCCCATGCAACAAGTAACAATACAGAGTTTTCTGCTGTTGAGGAAAACCCAAAAACTTCTGTCTTTTAAGAAGAGAACAGGCCATGCATGCACAGATGCAGGGTCTCAGTTTAGAATCATATTACCAGAAAGAAACAATGGGTTTTTTTGAGCTAGAAGGTAAGACTCACTTTCCAGTGGTTCTGGGTTAAAAACAGTGCCAACACAAGGCAATTTTGTCTTAACAGGGCCTCCCTTATTCTGTGGTCCATAACTATTCAAGAAAAGGATGATATCACTGTGGAAGCAGCAGATTTTTGTATCTGTGCCTCTATATAAGCAGACATTTGTGGAGAATATTCTCTTTAGGTAAAACTAAGATTTCCCCCCTCTGTCTTCTAAAGATGTTCCACATTGAAAAAGGTGGATAGAGGGATGGTGAAATTCAGCTTCAGTAGTACCGAACCCAAGGTCACACATTCAAACCCTACAGTTCTTAGATTTCAACAATATTATTCCTCTAAAAAGAAGGAAAAAACCAACCAAACAAAACCAAGACTAAAAGTTAACCTCAAAAAATGTAGGTTTTTTTCTTTGTTTTGTTTGTTTAACATCATAAGCAAGACAACTACTAGTTAAGTCAAACTTGGTAACTAGATGTATTGTGTATGAAGATATACCCAACCTAACATTAAAAGCAAACTCTACAGCAGCTACAATATTTTAAGCCATTGTTAGTGGAACTTTTTTTCAAACATATCTTCTAAGTCTTCCAGTAATTACTACTTGTATGCAACATACCATTTTTCTGTCTCGTTAAGAACACAATAGTATAATTAGGTCTGTTACAACCCCCCCATACTGTTTAGCATAACTTGTTATAAAAGATATAAAAAAAACTCCAAACCCTTTTTCTCCAGCACAGGGTTAAGACACGCTGGAAACACACTTTAAAACAAGACCAGATCTTGTAGATCCATCTAAGCCAACAATATGTGGCTACATCAGTTATCTGTGTCAATAAGATCTGTTGTCTTACAAGACAAATTTTGTATTTGTTTACAAATCACAGACTTCATAGAATATGTGTTATGTGGGTGGTGACATTTAAATAAATGAATCTACTCAAAGTGAACAGCTATTGTGCAATCCCTTGAACTGGCTAAAACATAAGTAGCTCTTTAGTAACCATCCTGTCAAAAGTGTTTCACTTAAGGCCCAGTAAAGTGCATATCAGTTGAGGTAGCTGAATTCACTGCAAAGTATTCAGCCTTCCTCTTTCTACCTGTCATTTTTTTCATGGCAATTCATCCATTTCCTAAAATTTACCACTAAGGCAGAAAGAGGCACTGGAAGAAAATTCAGAAGCAACTGCAACCATTGCGAAAAAAGGTGTCACAGTACACTGAATTCCTAACACTGATGCTGGGGTAGGGAGAAGATTAAGCAAGCTAGGAAGCTATGAATTCAAGCTATAAAGCAAAAAATTTGTCTAAAGATTTTCACAAATATCTTTATTTCCCATCTGTAAGCTAAAATCCTGTTTGTAAATATTTGATATATAGATCCTTCTGTTTTATTGTTGAGCCTGTCTAAAGCTAGGATGGGGAGGAGGAGGAAGATGAGAGTTGAATCAGAAGAAAACTGAAGCTCTTAACAGCATCCAAGGGCTAAGGAGCGTTTCCTGTCAAGGATCAGCCTGCAAAGAGTGGGAATTTTACTGCCCATGACAGTTTCTGGGAAGAAGCTCCCTCAGGCAGGTATAAGTCAATAAATACTCTGTTGCAAAGGAAAGGTGGTTGAGAGACACACCAACAGCTCTGGGTGAACTGTGTATTATTATAACCCCCGGCAAAACGAAGCTGACAAATGTTTTCACTCACAAAAAGGTGGCATGCATCCAGCAAAAACCACTAAAAATGTTAAAAATCCTGGAAGGAACCGAAACACCAATATGCATTTTAAAATCTGAAATTCACCTCCAGTCTCTTATCTGTAACCATTGAATGGACGTATTTTCTTGATGGCATTATTCCAGTAAGCAAATTTTTGGCAAGAGAAGTGACAATCTTTAGAGCAGTGATTAGAAATGAAACAAAATAATTTTTTAATAGAGCTCTAAAAGTTGGAAAATAGCAGCAGTATGATCATTCACAATCACTAATCATATTGCTTTTGCCAAAGAAATACTTAAATGACTTCATACCTTAATTAAAACGAGCTAGTTAAGCAGAGGAATATGCTATCATGTACAGGAAGGGTTCTAGAGTAGCTGGTAGCAGAGTGCTGTGCCACTGAGTTTTAAACTGCTCAGCCACACCTGGCTGATCCACCCTCTCATCCCTCAGGTTCCACTCCAGCCTGACTCATGTGTTTGTCAATTTTGCTACTTTCAGCTGTTGGGAGAGGACAAGTTGTTTCAGCTGCCATCCAGTTGGTTTTGAGTCCCCTGACTTTTTGCTTCAAACCATCAAAAGCTTGACACATAAGATGTCCAAAATCCCCAGAAAGCAAATTCTGACCTGAATTGAAATCAGCATTCCCTCACATCAGCAACTTGCAAGAAATGTCTCTTCAGAATTAAACACGCATGCACTTTGGCTTTGCCATCTCTAACACCTGCACGTGTAGCATCTGTATGTAAAACCTTTCAAACATGCATACAGAATATAATATACACCATTTTATTCCCGGGGAGAAATCTGGGAGGCAAGAGGGAAGAGAAAGGAAAGCGCCACATGAGAGAGTAGTCATCTTCATTAACCCAATATGAGCTGATGCTCAGATAGCGTGGTACAGACAATAATAGTGCAAAGTACAAAGAATAAGGGCACAAAACTTATTTGTAATGTGGATTTTTAAAACTGCTTATTTTCTAATGTAAAAATAGCTCAAATGAAACCAAGTTCTTTGAGAGCCTTACTCTGTATTCTTTGCGGAAGTACCTTCAGAGGAAAACATACTGGCTGTAGATGTGACGGTCTTTAAAGCAGCTATTGGTTTAAAAGGTGGCAAGTTTTCAAGATCTGACACTACTACAAATGCAGCTATAGTAAAATGACAAAAAATGTAATACTCCATTGTCTGACCCAACCAAAATCCAAAATTTGTATTTCACTTAATTCACAAGTTTTTGGACAATCTGAAGTCGTCCAACTGCTTCAGAAAAAAATTTTACATCAACCCAGCTGCATTTGGGAATTCTAAGTATGAGAATGAGAACTATTTCAGCTTAAAGATGCAGGAGGAGTATCACCCTCTACAGGGCTGCCACAAATGTGTCTGCTCTTCTCCAACCAACACCCCAAAACCACCTGCATCATATAAACTCTCCATAAAACTTGCTCTTGCTTATCAAGATCAAAAATATCTTCTACCTGACAGCCTCTGGGCATTCATAGAATCATTGTATGGCTTGGACTGGACAGGACCCCTAAAGATCACCTTGTTCCAGCCCAACCCCATCCCTGCACGAGCAAGGATGCCATTTACTAGATCAGATTGCTCAGAGCCCCAACCTGGCCTGAAACACTTCCAGGGATGGGCAAAATTTCCCTAGGCAAACTGTTCCAATGTCTCACCCCTTTCACAGTAAAGATTTTCTTCCTAACATCTCATCTAAACCTGTCCTCTTTCAGTTTGAAACCATTGCCACAATGCAGCCTTCCAGTACCTAAAAGGGTTTTATGAAAAGGACAGGACAGGACAAGGGGCAATGTTTTCAATTTTGGCAGGTCAAGGTGGAGATGACAGGAAAAAAACATTTAAATATGTGACTTTTTATATAATTAAATACAAATATATTTAAAATTTAAACACCAAACATATTTGTTGATGACTAAATGCCAGATGGAATAAATAGGAACTAACATTTGGGGTGGGGAGCAGCAGGAGGGTTTGGGTTTTTTTAAGGATCATATGCAACTTGGACCAATAATAATTCCAGTACTACCTTAGATTCTGGTACATGTTACTTGAAAAGCCTCACTATTAATCCATTCCCAGATGTCCTGAAAAACTTTTCAGCAATTTAGTAGCATTCTATATGTGTCTCCAGATTTATTTATTAGGATTGACACCAATGCTTTCAACTTCATTGTATTTTATCACTTAAAGAAGCAGATACGCTAAGCTGAAGATAAACAAGGACACACAGGACAAAACAATCCCTTTTTTTTCCTCATTACAGTACATTGAAAGTGCTCTCTAATACCCCAACTCCTACTCCTGCTTGCAACCCAGTTTTCCTCCAGTGTACTTCTGCTTTAAGTTCAGGTTTCACATTTTCAGTTTTAAAGCACCATAACGTGCTGCCCTACAGAAATCTGCCCTTATTGCCTTATGCACACGGACCTTACTCCTCTTCATTAAATCTTTCATGCCATTTTCTTCACATGCTCTTTTCATGCTACCATTTCTGTTCTTGAAACTATCCAGTGAACCCTTTTGCTCATTCTTCCAGATGAACCCCTAAATCCTAAAAAGGATTTAAAACAAGCCCAACAATATGTTAAACACTGAATTCAGCATGATTTCTTGAGTGCAACACCCACCTAAGCCCATACTGGTGCCTTACATGATGCTAGGGACCTTTTCTAGGATTCCTCATTGATTGAACATGGAGAAAAAAACCCAAAAACTGTAAAGAGGTTATTTTTTGTGTCTAAAAGTCATTCTGCCTCCTCATTCCTCCCGCACTTTAATTATAAAATGTCAGTTATGTACATATTCAAAACAGCTGCCCATGAAATAGTCATTGAAAATACATATTAACATCTTCACAAATGCTGTATTAAAGTTCATGCAAATTTGATGGGTAGATGCAGCATTTTCCCTAGCTGCAAGTGTGGCATTTACAGAACCTCTTAACACAAATGCCTTTGATTCCCTCAGCACTTTTTTCTACATCCCAACATTCACATCCTGAATACAGAGATGGAAGTTAACAATACTGTTTATACTTTAGAATAATTTTTAAAAAATAGACACAGAAGGTAAATAATCGTTTCTTTAGAGGCTGATTTGGCGCAAAGCAACTTCCAGCGTGCTGCCACAGTCGTGCTCCAGGGCTGGCCAAAGCCTGCTCCTAGAATGACACCCGGTGGCCACCGAAGCGAACAGCACGGTGTGATCCCTGCCCTCCAGCCTCCTGCTGGGCTCGGGGGCAGGAGCCATCGCCGTGTGACAGCCGGGCATCAGCTGGAAATTCTCCACACACAGTCTGCAAAACGCAGGGAAACCCTGTGCGGATTTCAAATTGAGACGCATACAAATTTTGAGTAACACAAAATGTTTTGGGTAATTATGCACCATTTTTTTTTCCTTTTTTATACAGTTGCATGAGACTACTGGCTAATGGGTACAGAAATCTCAGAATTAAATTTCTAATTTCATTCTGGAAAGGGCTAGCAGTGGGTGAGTGGCATTTCCAAAATGTGCATGCTCAGGATTAAACCAAAAACTGCTATTCCACGACAGGGAAGATTAGTTTATCTATTCTTAACATTAGAGGACTGAAATGCATTTATTGAGTGTTAAGTTATTGGAGAAGAAATCCAAATTAGAGGGAGACATTGTCAGGTTTAAAATAAATTTGAATGAAGTAAAATTGTAACAGTGCTTCAACAAGTCATCAAGTTTAAAGCAAGGAATCATGGTCTAGAAAAACAATTGGCAACATCAGCAAGAGTTAAGAGCTTCTTGACACATTTCATTCTGATTAAGTACCACATGAGTCAGAGCAGAGCTTTTCTTAGGTAACAGCCTATTCAAAATTATTTGATAATATTCAGTACCATTTTTACAGTGTTACATTTGTAGGACTTCTGGAAAGTGAAACAGAAAGAGAATATTTATTACTAGTCAATTCTTGTATTTTATTTTATTTCTTAGCTCAGAGTCGAAATTCATGGCAATGCCCTTACGCCTCTCTTTACAGCAGCTAGGGTCATCACAGAGGATATTTTCCCTTTTTTCCTTCAGAAAAATACCTGCTTTTTCTCTAGTAAGTACAAATTCAAGTATACAAAATTCCACAGACATCACCCCCAATGAAAAATTTTAAGGCAATCTCAACTCTGAGCTTCCTTAGGTGACTCTTGTATCATTATCCTCACTAGGCATGGGTGTGAGGGAAGCGGTGGGCACATACCCACACCCTCCAACTCAGAGCCCTCTGAAAACTGGTTTACTGCTTTCTAGTCTCATCTGTGCCTTAATACCTCTGCTTAGAAAGAGAACTGTTAAAACAACCAAGATAACTGTTTATATAAGTATAATGAAATTATTCAGGTACTTTGTCCAAAGCAATAGTTTATTGAGACACATTAGCACACAGCAGCTGAAAGAGATTACCACTGAACACAACAGGGCAGGCGTAGCAAACTACACCAGGCTGGAAACAATGACAAAAATGTGTCACTTATCAGTAAGGTATACACATGCTCTCTCTGGCCAACCAATCTTGCAGGAATTTAAAGCTTGTGGCAGATCCAGTGACTGCATGAAATCTAAACAAATAAGAAGCATAGCAATGGGAAGAATGACCTCCTACTGTATTAAGTTTAAAGCCGGATATTGCCAAGAGACATGCAAAGCTGTTGGAGTATGCACACAGCTAATCCTTGAGATACCATGGAACCAGACCAAAGATAGCATTGGGAAGGCAGATGGAGGGTTAAAACACAGCCTTGTAAACTGCTGCCAGCTGCCAGAACTGAGGAGGGTTCAAAGCTCTGTGTTCCCCAAGCAAAACTGTGACTGAGCAGCCTTCAGAGAGAGGCTGTTCAAGCAACTCCTTTGATCTTATTTTTCAGTGGATGCAGCCATGTTTTTCAACAGTTGAAAGGTTTTTAATTTTTAAGTTCACTTGTTCTCTGTTCACTGAAGAATGAAAACTCGTTATTAGCTGGGAAGTAGATGTAGTAATTGCCAATGTGCTACTATATTTTGTACTCCCTCTTCCACCTGCTCCCTCATGCTAGGTTTATATGTAAAGCCAAATTATAGTCTCACTGTACTAGAATCAGGTATGGGAAAACAACAAACTTACAATATCAATTTAAACCAGCTATAAGGCACCGAAAGGCACAGCACAGTATTTCAGACTTTTGTATTTATAGCCAGACCAACTACCATTATGCACATGTTGTCATCTTCATACAACTTCACATATATACTGTATTAGGGACAAAAGAGCTAGGATTGTGGACCAACAATATGATTTTAGGAGGTTGAGCAATCTCATAGAGAATCAAGAATAATCTCAATAATAGTATTTTGCAATGGTGGTTTCTTTCATGTATTACATTAAATCCGCTGTGGAGTAAAATCTGCTCCACGTGACAGAAATTCTACCTGCATGTTATTTCAAGTTCTAACTTTCAAAATTCCCTACCCTTATCCTCAGTGAATTTCAAAATCAGGTCTGTTTTTTAGAGGAGAAAAATCAAACACAGCTATGCACAGCTGTCTTGCCCTCCTACCTAAATCCTAAGGTTCCAGAAGTGAAAGTATAAAAGCAGAGAAACAGAAGCAAGCACCATCCCCAAACTTAGAAGAGGCAGACAAATGCAAAACTCATGTCAGTCACATCCCTGATGTCCTCCTAGCTCCGTATTCCTGGCTATTTGGGAAATCAACCATAAACAGTCGCTTCATGTTAAATATTAATGGTTAAATCTTTACTGATTTGTTCACTTGTTTGGTCATTAGATTGCCTTTACAGATGATAATTTTTCTACAATAGTTTGAACACTTACAGCTCTCACATTTTCTTAACTCTCACCATTAATTACCCTGGTGAGATTTTGCAAAGCATCTAAATGAACTCCTGTGAAGTTCTGGCAACAGTGAAATTTCTTATTTCTTTGTGAATGTTTCTTTCATTTTTGGCATGACATATACATTCCCAAATTTGACAGACACAGCAATAGTTAGTCTTGGCACTCACTATTGTGCAGCTCTGGCTCAAACGCTCATTCACGTACTTTGTTTTAAAGAATTCCCTCTGGCTGTTTCCTTTCAGCACAGTTTTGCTTTTAATTATTGTTCCATGACACAATACAAAATATTATTCTACAGAGGCACAAGATCAATGTATTTTGATACCTTACAGGATAATTCAGAAGAATTTGCCATGACAAAAACAGTGTGGGAGAAGCTGATACATTCAAAGGCTGTGCTACCATTCAGCAGGACCTTGGATGAACTGGATGGAGAGAAACCCTAATGAGGCTCAACAAGGGCAAGTGTAGGGCCCCACACCTGGGGAGGAATAACCCAAGTACCAACACAGGCTGGTACTGGGGGCTGACCTGCCTGAGAGGAGCTCTGGAAGAAGGTGCTGGGAGTCTTGGTGGCAAACAAGCTGTCCATGAGCCAGCAGTGCCCTTGGGGCCAGGAGGGCCAGTGGGATCCTTGGGTATGTTGGGAAGAGTCACCAGCTGGTCAAGAGAATTGATCTTGCCACCCTACAGAACCCTAGTGAGGGCTGGAGCGCTGTGTCCAATACTAATCCAAGGAAGATGAGGAGGTCTGAAGCATCTCCTTTATGAGGAGAGACTGCAGGAGCTGGGCCTGTTTAGAAAAAAACAAGACTGAGGGGACTCACGACACTTAAACATCTCAAAGGTGAGTGTCAAGAGAGTGGTGCCAGACTCTTTCTGGTGGTGCCCAGAGGCTGGACAAGGAGAAATGACCACAAGAAGTTCTACTTCAACATGAGGATGATCTTTACTTTGAGGGTGGCAGAGCACTGGAACAGGCCACCCTTGAGGAGTCTTCCTCTCAAGAGGTGTTTAAAACCCAACTGGAAGAGTTCCTGTGTCACATGCTTGAGGAGACCCTGTCTTGGCAGGGGTTTCGAAGTAGATGAGGTCCCTTGAAATCCTAACTGTTCTGTGATTCAGCATCAGTTCTTTAGATTTATAAGTTATAAAAAAAAAAGCCAAACAACAACAACAAGAACAAAAAAAAACCCCAAGATATTATTTACTCAGTTTTCCTGCTTTCCTCTCATATTTACTTCCATCTTTTCTTACAGGACCACCATTGGCTAGGAAACTTTTTTCTTTTTTTTTTTTTTAATTTGTGCAGTAGCTCCTGTTCTTTAAAATATTTGACTATATTAAACAGATGCATAAGCTCATTTGTAACATATAACACTCCCCCACCATCACTGTTATTGTGCAATGGAGATCTGCCTCTGTTTTGCACACCAGGATATGCTTTTCATTTTATTTGAAGCTAAGCTGATGACATTGCACCTATAATATTTAATTAAAATAAACTCTTTTAGTGGCAGGAGCAGGAAAAAAGACACGTGAGTCAAGTAGGGATGACAAAGTTCTCAAGGACTGAGAAACAGTTGTATTAAATCACCAGCAGAGACCCCACCCTTACTCCACCTGAATGTGGCTGCCATGCAAAGTTTCTGTAAACATTGCAGGGAGATATTTATACACATAAATGTGGAGAGTCCAAGGACAAAAGACATCTAAGCTGTGCAATGCAGAAACTCAAATAAATAGATATCAGGAATTAAAACCCTTCCAGCATGGCACCTTATACAATTTGAAAACCTCACATTCATTTGTGGAGATGAAAAGAATATTAATTCTGCATTCTACATTCTTGTTCTACATCATTTTCCAGCATCACCCATCCCTAAAAGTAAACTAGAAATGAATACCATATATTTTTTGATGAAAAAACTCAACTATTTTTTAAAATAAAGTTAACAATTAAAATAATTAATAGCTAAAAAATTTACTGCTGATTATGCATGCAGTTGTCACTGTGCTGCAAGCAAGTTCTTTAAAGTTATACATACTTTAAAATGTAACAGTCACTATTAGTAAATGCAACTATCACTTTTAAAAAAACAAGTGTTACCATGGTGACTCTACAGGGAAAAAAATCATGTAAAGTCATGATTAAAAAGGTCAGGAAAGCCAGTCTTACATTATGCTAATTTTTGCAGAGTAGAAGTGCTACAGCTGCCTGTAAAATTAATGTTGAAGACTTGATATATACATATGTATATATCACAAAGAAAATAAAACAAAACCTGGACGAGATGCACGGTGAACCTCAGAGACTGATCACCAGCTTAGCACCAAGGTAGTAGTACCAATATGCAAAAATTAAACCATGCTTACATTTATGCTTTTCTATAGTCTGTCCCAGAGTAGACAACACCCTTATTTTTGGAAAGCTCCCAAGGTGGGACATTGATGTCCTAAAACACTGGCAAACATCCCAATCAGTGCTCTGTAGGAGGTCAAACTTTCCTTTTCTCTCTTCTTCCATCCAAAGGACTGGTTGTCCTGCCCACTGTAACCTTCACCTCTCCCGAAGTATGAGGCACAAGCTCACTGTAGAAGCTCCCCTTCCCAAAGTTTGGAGGCAGAGGTGCCACTTAAACTCTGTCCCTTGGCCGCAGTGAAGGCACAGAGATTCACGCACAGCAGCACTAGATGGATGTCCCTGCAATTGCTTGGAGGCACTGGTGATACTTAAATGGTGGCTGCTGTCATTCAAGTTCCTTTGACAACCTCATGAGTGATCAAACTGACTCATAAAGCATTTATATATAACTTCAGAATACACAACAGCTTGGAGTAAATGTGATCCATGTCTGTGCTGCTTCTCCAGACAGAAATCACTGAGATTTGTTCCAAGTGACTGATGCTAGACTTTAATTTAATTTTGAGAAAACACAATATTCTCATTCCCAAAAGGGAATAACACATGGAATACAAAGAAATTGAAGAAATTCATACCTTCTATGTATCAGTACAGCAAAAATTCAAATAAGCCAAACAAAACCAGCACCACACACAAAACAATAGCAAAACAAAGAAATAAAAAGCAAGCAAACAATAAAAACCCCCACAAAAATACATCAATGAAAAATTACTCTTCCAGAAAAAGTACCCAATGCCAAATCATCACAATTTTCAGGCAAAAGCCTCTCTCCTTCAACAAGGACTATGCTATTACAGGTATGACACTGATCTTTTCAGTCTTCATTTACCTTAATATATTAGAGAGACGAATTTGGCATGGTGTCTGGAAGGGATCACTCTGGGGAGGAAAGAAAGTAAAAGAAATGAGAAACACACTGGATTTTTCTCCCCAGGTAGTTCTGGTGACAAAGGTCTAAGGCACATGTGACAAGTCTAAAGGCTGTGCTGCAGCAATGTCATTATATGTCATGGCATTCTACATCTGACATTCATTGAAGTCGTCTTCCTGGAAACAGAGCAACAAGATTGCAGTAGCTCACAAGAAATTGCAACACTTTAATGGAAAAAAAATTAACCCTGTTTTTACTTTTAAAATTAGGTAAGGTGGCCTTTCAAATAAATTAAAAGAAAATAAACTGCTCAGTAAATTGAAATACAGCTCACTGATTAAAAGAGCCTGGAAAAGCCTACAGCTTTGGTGATTTTTTAATGTAAGCTACCAAAAAAATCCTCTAACATCCCAAGCATGATTTTAAAATATATTTTACTGAGCAAGTATGTATGTAGATGCAAGGAGAATTAATTTCATGCATTCTCAGAGCATAACAGAATTGACAGATTAACAGTATTTCTCCTTAAATAAATTACAAACTGGACGCAGCTTTACTTTAAGGAAATGAGTCATGAAGAAATGAGAATGATAATAATGATAATGGCTGCCTATCATTCAGGTTTTTAAGATACAGAATGCTGCAACACATATTATGCACATATTACACTTAAGTACTTTGTAATAAAATAAAATTAGGGAACATTCCAGAGGACAGTCTTTTGTAGCTCTCCAATCCCTTAATTGAAATACAGGCAATACCTACAAAACTACAGTTTAAAAATATGGTGATGATCAAGTAAATCAGGTGTACACAAGGAAACACAGAGGAAAAGAGGTAAAATTTGTTAAGAATATTGCACACCCTCACTAAAATCGGTGTCTGACACTTGTGATCTAATTTCGAGATTTTAAATTATCAAAGTGTTTTGTTACTCATTATAAAGTTGACATTCAATCAAAATCTTTAGAGGAGGAAAAACTAATCTATTGTGAATTCATCTTTGGGTGAAACATTTAGCTATAATAGCACAATACATTATTCAAAGCTACTGTTATATATACATGCTAAATATATCTTTCTATATTTAGCATTAAAAGTACTGCACTGTAAACTCACGGCCAAGACAAGAATTACCTCCTCTTTGGCTATGGCCACACAAGACTTTTATAGCATGAGTTCAGCCAAATTATTTTTCAAAAGAATTAGTTCAGCCCTGTAATTTTTTTTCAAGATATCCATTCATTCCGCTTTCCAGGACTTCATTAGTCTCCCATATCCCTTTTTACATCCAGTGCCACTGCCCTCAGTTCAATTACTCTCTATTCACTGCTTAACATCAAGCCTCAAGTCACTCTAAGTCAGATCAATGACTCAACCACGCAAATCACTCCTAATTACACTGCAGATCATGTAAGAGATCTGTCTTTCACACTTCAGTGGAGCTATGAAAACTCTCTGAAGGAGAGGAGGACAGTTACAGTAGGACACCTATGAATTCCACCAAAACCCATCCCGATACTGACTCTACTGGGAGATGATACACCTTGTGATGCAAACTGGGGTCCTCTGATATTTTAGCTAGGGCAAACTCACCCAGCTTCACTGGCTCTCAGCTCAGGGTTTGGTAAGTTCTGGCTCAGACCTGATGCAAAGGTAGTTTGGTTTGATATGAAGAGATTTGATTACCATGTAGAATCTTTTAACCAAAGAGTTGATTTAGCATTTCCTTTTCTACACCAACATTACATTCAGCCTGGTATGAAGCCTCTGCAAACTGCATTCATGGGAATTAGCCAACCAGTACTGATCTCTGTACAACTTTTATCAAACCAGAAAAAATATATTGGAAATAGCTCCCAATATCCGTTGTTGTTCATATAAGTACACACCCATGCCCTTCCAACTGTTTAGCACACAGTTTAGGAAAGAGTCACAGAGGAATTTTCACCAATAAAGATTATAGAAATGTTACAGTCCTGCTTGCTTTTATTCTAGAATATAAACCTTAAAAGTTCAGCTTACTTGCCTACTGAGCTCTTTACCTCTTCAAGTTGATAAAGGGAACTGCAGTACCCATGCAGACACAAAAAGGTAGAATAGGATGTTACTCATTTCTTAATATTTGAAACAAAAATGCACTCATGAGTAACTCATGGGCTCAAAATTCCCTATATGCCCAGATCCATTTTTGTCATGTATATGGCCACATATGGACACAGCCTTGACGACAATGACATGGGGATCTATGCCCATGTATAACAAAGTCCTCCCTTACAGATAAGTGCTGGACCCTACCCAAAATTTCTGAATGGTGTTGTAGAAGATCAAAGATTATGATTAAATAAAATAACAGTGTACCACGGAATGGTCCACTGGTAGCAGCAGCCTTTATTATTGTGACTGTAGAAAATTATTCACATTGTGTTCACATTTCTTATGGCATATCTGAAAACTGTTTGTAGTTGTTCCATTCATTTTACAGTTGGGAAATTATTACCAGTGTAATATTATTCATGTACAGATATTCATATATTACCTGGTCCTGAGATACCTAAAATATCTCTTCTAAAGTTTCTAAATATCTCTTCTGTATTTTCTAAAAGGAAGTGATATCAGAAAGGCATCTGTAGCAAGTCTTTCAGACATGCTGGAAATAAACAATTTCCACAGAGAGCATGGAAAATTCCACCACCTTCCTCTGAATACTGGTAATATTGCTTAATAGGAAGCACTGAATCACTGAAATTTATTTCATATCCAGGAATGAGTCTGGTAAACAGGTAGGTCATCTGTTTATGTAGCAAGACACTTAGGGGAGAAAAAACCCTTAAGAACTTGTGTGGTGAGGGCAAGGAGGTCAGTGCACTCCCAGCATCCAACCTGCTTTTTCCAAAATATATTTTGAAAGAGATAAATAGAGTACTCCACTTCTGAGTGGCCTCACAAAAGAAATCTCTAACAAAAAAAAAAAAAAAAAAAAAAAGCCAAAGTTCAGGCTAATTTTTTTGCTGAAAGGACTGTATTCAAGCTCTACAATGGCCCTTAGACTAGTAAGAGTGAATGGAATAAAACTGATGCAGCCTAAACTGAAAATGAAGGGGGTTGAGACATGAATATTTCTGTCCTATGTATAGCCTCTTTTGATAATAAAGTAAATTAAAGGACATTCAAACCCAGATCTATTCAGGATAGATGTAAACTTCTGAAAACCAATTGTACATTAAAGGATAAATACAATCATAAAGAATTGATCCTGACAAACAGATAAATAAAATGAAGCACATATATCCTAAGTGTACAATCAACCATGTATGTGTGTGTGCACAGAATCCAGTAGGTACAATAAAGACTGAAAGAGTAGCATTCTTCACTCACAAAACAAGAGTAATATTTTGCTGCACAGTTACCTTCAGGTAAGTGTAACATTACAAAACATTCTGACTAGCATTTATATTGCTGTACAATGCTGCTCCATCTCAAGGGAACCCTCAGTTCCACATGGTAATTTGCAGGAAGGGGAATGTTTTGTACCTATTGAGAAAAGAACCGGTGAGATGGGTACACAACACGAATAGTTGCTTTGCATAAATATGTTCATCCATAAAGGGTTTTTAAATTTTTTTTTTAGATTTTGCTGTAATTTAGATGGGAAGGGACACACTAACCCCTTCTTGTCTCCTTATGCTCATTTTTTCTACACACCAGATCTGTCACATTTACCAATAACATGGGACAATGCCTTGGGGACAGCTTTAAGACCTTTGATGGGGGTGGACAGGCCTCCATTTCCACACAGAAATGGTAAAATGTCTGAGGCATAGGCAGAGGAGTAAAGAGAAATTTAGTACAAGGAAAGGTATAATCAGATCATTCCTCACATCATGATGTACATCTCCTAAAAAACATTACCACAGATACATCAAGGTTTTGTGACACTGCTCCAGAAGAGAGTCCTGATTAATGTTGAAACAATCCAGGGAAAAAAAAAAAAAAAAAAAAAAAAAAGAAAAAATGGAGTCACTTTAGAAAGGTAAGATCCAAATATTTTATTTTCACTTGTTGACAATGGCAGGAGGCTAACTAACTCTTTGAAGAAGAAAAACAAGAAAACCCTTTCATCTTTGAAAAAATATCCATTTTTCTTCTCCTAATTACATAACAACAGAAAATTTCATCCTGCCTTCTTTCCTTTTTTGGGTCTTAAATTCAAGCTCTCCTTTGAATTAAGTCTTCTGACGCAGAGGTACAGAACAAAGCAAAACCAGAACAACAACAAAGAAATTACAAAAAAAAAGAAAAAAGAAAAGAATAACAACAAGATCCCAAGCAGAAACTAAAGCAACCTCCAAACTTTCCTGGTTTTCTGCCTCTCTGTGTGCAGATGAGCTCCTTCAACTTTACTTCTCAGTTTTTCATGATATATAATCAATATTCAGATTTAGCCACCTAAAAAGTAAGATGCCCTGGAATGCCCTGGAATATTTTCCTGAGGTTTATAATAGTTGCTAAGTGAGTTTGACTAACATAGTGAATTCAGATCAAATATACCTGGCCATAACATGACTATTTGTTACATCCACAGTATTACAGAAATCATGAGCTGGACCTCATTTGGTGAGGGTAAACTTGCTGATGAATAAGTCAGAATAATTCTACAGAACAAATCCGGACAACAAAGAAATTAATATAATCCAGTGAGAATTTTCCTTTCAACAAAGTAGACTGTTCCTATTTATCTATGAACACCCCTACTAAACAGATACTGAAGACTAAATACACAGCCAGATCCCTCTTGCCTTCCCACACATTTTCCTTCTATTTAGACTACAAATAGGATTTTAGATATTTATCTCACAAGGATTAATACATTTCCACTATAAATCTGGCTCCTGTACTGCTGTAAGTTACTCAAGTGCTATAACTTACTTAACTGTAAGTTACTCAAGTGTTCCATAATAAAAACAGAAGTATAAATTGCAACTGATTAATTCAAGGTGCAGAACTGGAGAATGGACTGCAAAATCTTTCCACAAATTTCAAAGTTATAGCTTTTCAGATACACCCTGCTGTACAGTCAGTCACATTGCAGAGTTCAGATCCAGATTTATTATGTGCTTATGTGCACTGAAAAGACTTAATCATCAGCTTTTCCTCATAAAAGCCTTACAGTCCCAACTTCATTTAGATGCAGAGAAGACAGATTTTTCAGCAAGACATTTGCCTCTTTCCTGATTTCATCCATCCAAGGTTCTGTCTGTTCAGGAAAAGCTCCCTATTCCAAAAACCACTTAAACCATCACATAGTTTCCTCAGTTATCATCTCTATATGTCAGATGGTGAAAGCTATACTGGAGCACAGACAGAAAGATTTTATGGTCATCATCTTTATTCAGAATTTCTCTTTTTCCATGCCAGGGATTATTCTTTCCCTCTTCTCCTAAATTACAGAGCAATTTATTAAAACTTTGTACAGAAGTAACCAAAAAGAGATCATTCACAAACATGAATTAGCCCAGCTGTTTTAATTTTTTTTTAATAACACCAATGAATGTTGGTTTCTAAATATTTGTCTTTCAAAGCCATTAAGAATTCCAACAGCATTGGTAATTTCAAATTGTTTTTTCAGCAGAAAGTCCACAGATTTTAACCAGTATAGGGTAAAGCCCAGAATTTGTGACTACTCAGTTGCCTCTTTGCAGAAGCAGTGAATTGCAGGATTCTGCCCAAAATTTGTCTGCCTAGACCTTATCCTTCATCAAAGGTTACATCTGGCCTTGGCAGGAAGCTGTTCCTTAATACAGAAGCAGCATTCCTGATGCACCAGCCTGATCCATTAGTCCATGATGTCACACCTTGGCACTGAGCCCTTGCTGAGGGGGAACGCTACGGACGCCAGCAGCTCATCCGTCTGCTCTGCAGCTTGACTACACTGCAGGCAATCATTTCTGCAAACCTTTCTCCTTTCCAGAAAGATTGCCAAGTCATCAGTGTCCCTTCTGGAATACCACTGGAGACAGTTATGCTGTCCCAGGGATGTGTCTGTTGTGTGCAGCACAGGCTGCCCCGTGAAAGGAAACAGCATTTGTTGCAAGACCACCTATGCCACAAGACTGAGATGATGTGAATAACAAATAGTGTCCTACAATCACTGAAAATGAAAGATTTTGCATCAAATTCAGCAAGGTTGAATAAACACAGTCTTTCAAGAAGGGAATAAAGGTAGAAAAACTATTATTTTTTTTCTTTCATGAAGGTGACTTTTACACACAAGTGGTGACTTTTCTAAAATAACCCTTCCCACACATCCTCCCCAGCATGAAAATCCTGGTAGCTTGTATTGCCACATGCCAAATAAACAGTACATTTAATGAAATCTAGGTAAAGTGCTGGCTTTGGGTGATCACCCTTTAACCCCCTTCTACAAGCTAAAGATCATGCTATTCTGCACTGACACAACACAGAGATTAGTTTTCTTTCAACTCTCAATCTTGGTTTCTGTTGCAAAAGATAAATCTCAAAGGAGAGAGCATTTCTTATATCCTTCAATGTATTTGTTTTGACATGTGCTTTTAGTTCTCCCTTCCCTGCCACTGTCCACAAAAGCACAGTCTATTTTTCATCTCCTTAGATGTTGCATAGATTTATTTTTAACTTTTTTTTTTTTTTACATCATCCTGTATGCACCGAAGCCCTTTCATCATTGGATATTTTTCTGGAGGATGCTGCAGTGTGAACACTGTAACTGTGACCACACGCAGACACTGAAGCACAAGCAGCATGTAGCAGCCCCAGCTACTGTACACAAAATATTTCAGAAAGCCTTTCTAGCATAGTGCACGCACTTTGTCTGCAGCTTCCAGACAACCTATCATATAGCACTCAAGGCAGCCAGGGCTTTTATGGGAAACACATGGCAAGCAAAAGTCATGACCTACTTAGTAACTAGAATTAAAAGAAACCGAAAACATGAGTCCAGCTACTTTTTCTCCACCCTTGAGAAGCAGAAGTCATGCTGTTGAACTCAATGGAACTAGAGCAGTGAAATCCTAATAGTACCCCCAAAATTAAGACTGCTGAATAGGTTTGATAATGATTACTGAATAAGGAAAACTTGCATTTTGATTCATTGATCACTTATTTGAATAAATACATCAAAACTGCCCCATCTGCAAGAGAGACAATATTTTTTCCTCCTTTAACTGATCCAAGCCATTTTGGGGGTGATTCAGAGAGGTTTTGGGTGATTCAGGGAGGTGCTACAGAACTGTATCTGCCCTCAGGCTGGATTCCCTAGCATTCAATGGTATCACTCCTCCCAGCAGCACTGCCCTCTCTTGCATTTACCTATTACTTCCCTACCCCATGATTCCAGTTCAAGGACCCATAGTGGCACTGGTGGCAGAAACAGAGAGTACTAAAGACTGATTTACTCAAAGGAACTCCCTGGGACAGCCAGTCCCAAGTTGATGGAACACAGAAGCAACACTTGAAGTACTTTCTCTCCAACGGCAGCAGCAATCTCAACCCAGCCATTAAGAGTTTTTCCTAAAGCATATAGATGGCAAGCCTTTCAGGGAGAAGGTAGCTTTCAAATCATCAAGCAGACACCATCTTTTTGCAAGAAACAACAGCCATCTTTTAGTTTCAACTTTTGATTGAACTTCCACTGAACAGAGTTTTGTTCCCAAATTATAGGCTTCTGCACATCCTTGCAGGAAAGGTGCTGAACACTTTGCAGGCTTTTGAGGAAATAAATACTTGGGGAATGTTGGAAGAATGTACTTTGTAATTAGTAGCTTAGCACTGCTGACAAGTTGCAGAACAAAGTATTCCTGCAAGTCAAAAAAGGAAATCTAAAATTAATTCTCTGCAATCCAGTATTAAGCAATGATGAAACCATAAGGTGAGGGCTGTCACAGAGAGAGGAAAAGAAGGGAACAAGGACAATGGTAACTTGCTGAGCCCAGTTAGAGGAGAGCTATAAATTGGCACTCCAGTATTCATGCCACATCCTGTGCTTCTATTTACTTGTGGGGAAAAACCACAAAACCCTACCACAAAAACCAACCAACAAACAGAAAAAACACACAATGTGCATTACTGGAAAAGGTCAAAAATGGCACATGATCATTCTGGAGCAGCAGGAAAATTTCTACTTCCCCATCATTGATGAGAGAAGAATGTAGAATCTCACTAAAACCACCAACTTCCTGCCTACAGAGAAGAAAAATCACTCCCAAACATCAGGCTCATTTTAGCATAGCAGAGCTTATGCAAGGTAATGCTCTGCAGAAATGAAAAAAGAAAGGTTAAAAAAGGGCACCAGTAGCACAAGCAATTTGAAAATGCCTGAAGCTTAATACAGATTTATTCTCCTTCCCATCTTCGTTCCCTCTACTACTGCTGCACACTGAAGATTTGCATTTGAAAAGGACTTGCTCATCCTCTCCAGGGAATCAAAGCAGAAGGAAATCTTACTGCTGACTTTAGAACTGCATTAGTTCCCACAGCAACACTCCCATCACAGACACACACCTCTGGGCAGCCCCAGAACAGCCTTGCAAGAAATCCAGACCCTGTTTGGAGCAACTCAGCAACTCCACATTTCAGAGACCAGGACACTTCACACAGAGCTGCAGCACAAGAACAATGCCTCTCACCAAAATTCTCAGCAGCTGGCACAGTCTGCTTCACCTCACTTAGTGTTGCATTTTGGAACCCATCAGCAGTGCTTTGCAAGCAACAGGGTCTGAGAGAATGAATCTCCCAAATACCAAATAAACAAAACAAGACAAAACCAAGGGCTTATTCCCTCTAAAAACTGCTTGTCAACAAATATCATGATCCCATCTTCTCCAGTGTCTGGAATGGTTGGCTCTCATTTTTTCACCCTGTGTCCCTAGGATTCTCAATGCCTTGGCTGATGTGAAGGAATCTGGTGAAACTGATGATGACACATGAGAAAGTGAATTTATAGACATATTTGCCCAAAGACAAATGCTTATTTCTGTAGGCAAAATCAGGATATACCACCTTGACTTACAGGAATGTTGCAGAAAATATGATGGCTTCCAGCATTTGGTGCCCTTTTACTTTTTTCATCTAATTATTTCTCTGTGAAGAAAAAAAAAATTGCAAAAAATAAGGCTTTGTGATAATTAATTTAAATGGCCTCAAGTGGGAAATAGTTTAGTCCCAGATGATCCACAAAACTTACATTTTAAGTGAGAAAAATGTGAATACAAAGGAAAAACTCATTTTCATTGGCCTTAATGTATCATTTCTACTGATTAATAACATCCTTTGCAGTTTAATATCTTGGGCAATCATATTTACTGAAGACAGCACAAAAATATTTTTAAAATTTTGTAATACTGCCCTGGGAGGCAGTTTGAAAACACAGAAGAGAGAAAAAAAGGCATATATACTTCAGTATGACTTCTCAAAGACAGACACACTGGCTTATTTTTTTTCCCTAGGAAGTCACTGAATACTTGTTCCTCTCTGCAAAACGGTCTCTGGGGATGTTGCATCTAAAGGATTTCAAGGAAACAATGGTCACAAACTATTCAATGCCATTTCCTCTCCCACCTCACACATGGAAAGACTGCCTTTTCCAGCTGGAAACAGACTTCATCATTTTGTACTTATGGGTCACGTAAATGTTTCTGAAGTCACATCAAGAGATACTTACACTGCCAATTTAACCTTGTTTATTCATTTAAAATTATTTCAGTTGCTGGGTGATGGCATGTGGTGTCGTGTTTGTGGAGGCTAGATTAGATGTATTCTGAGAAAAGCAACCTGCAAAAAAAAAATTAGATTTATGATGAATTAAAAAAAATAATTATTCTGTCCTTCTGTCCTACTTTCTGATCTGTGTCGAGATAGCTACTACAGAGAAAAAAAAAGACATATTATTTTACTGAAGGACCTCAGCCTGTTAAGATACCAGCCTTGCCCAAAAGTCCAGTATGGAATATTGTCATAATTCAGGTCACCTGAAGACAAGCAAATTCAGAAAGTAGCGAGGAGGAAAAAGTGAGGGGGAAGGCAACATGCAGGGAGATGGAACGTGCTCCAATTTTAATCTTAATGTCAAAGTATTTATTCAAGTATTTTTACATGCAAAGTTCATTTCTTTCACACGTCCTTCAAATAGATCTTGTGTACTGACCAAAAAATAGGACAAAAAAATGTCATGTTTTCCAGCAACATAAAAAGGGTGGAAAAAAGAAGGAAAGAAAAAGGTATTTAGCATGTCTGTGTTCTTAGCATGAAATTAATGTTTATTACCTTAACCACAGTGCACAGCATTGAGATGGGATACTCTTACTACCAGGCTGGGTTGTGATCCACACCAGGCACTTCTGTATGACATTCTAACATGTTGAAACAGAGAACACAGGGATGTACAGATTTTTACAGAAAGACTACTGAGCTAACTTTTATTAACAATGGAAGGACCAAACTTGTCAAATAGAGCAAATCTATATTTCTCTATCTCTTCAGTTTCTCTAAGCTCCTGGATGTGGTACAAATGCCTAAAGCAACTAATCTGGAAAAAAACCCCATCTTAATGGGATTTCTTTCTGTATCAGATGAAGGGTCAATTTTATAGATATGTGTCTTCCAACAGATACGTAGCCCAGCTATCATGAGCATAAATGAACTACAGTTGAGGCTATGCTTTGAGTTATTCAAGATGCACATTGTCTTACATGGAACATTCCAGACTCAGAAAAAGCCATTTACAAATTGCGATGTGTGCAAAAACATTAAATCATTTTAAAGCCACCAGCTGCTTCATTTTTTTTCTTTTTTGATGTTATTCTACACAGACTTTTGAGGTCTCTGCATTACCCATTCACACCCAGGAACCCATTTGGACTAAATCACAGATCACTTCTTTCCCACCATCCCTTGGCTGTCTGAAACACAGACTTTCTTTCTAGCACCTAATCACGGCTTTGCAGAGAGTGGGGAGGAGCAGAAGGGCAAGAATTTAGTGTGAGTCAGAGCACATACAGCTACTGGCTCCAGGACTGGTAGCTCTACAAAAGGATCTGCCAGTATTTTCCATTTTCCTTTCAGAGCAATTTGGCTCTGTTTACTTCATAAAAGGTGATCTACATGTACTGGGTGATGGAGCTTATGTTCTTTGCTGACAAGCTCAGAACTGAAAGGGATGTTTCTTCAGGATTACAGTAAGCAGAGTACTTCCCAAGGCAAGGATTTTTACCTTAAATCACATTAGGTCTCCTAAGCTAGAAAGCATCTTGATGGCAGATGATGCTACTTTGCACTTCCCTTTCTTTTAACCGCTAACAGTAATGCCATAATGGCTCCAGTGTTTTTTTCTACCAGGTCATTTGAAATTGTCTACACACAGCAGCAATACAACTCTCCAAAACTTAGAATAAACTAGAAAACCCAAATCCAGCAACAGCTGAAGTAATTTTACCACTTTTCTCTAAAACACTTTATAGGTCCCAAATCAAGTTATGTGAAATATGGCATTAGATTCTGTGAGGAGAGTGGGGAGACAGCAATCAGAGCTATGTGAGGAACATGCAAAGTATTTTTGCCAGCCCTTCCCAGGCAAATAGATTCAGATGTAATGAGAACCCTACTTCCTCTACTGTCATTTAATACCCACAAGCAAATTCAGTTGCATTTCAAATGTCCTCTACTGCCTTCCCTTCTTTGGGTTTTTGGTTGTTTTTTTTTTTTTTTGCTGGCTTTTTTTTTTTTTTTTTTTTTTTTGCCAGACTCATTCCCTTATAAATTTCATTGTCAGTCACTTTTGCTGGAGAACCCAAGGTATACTTGCCACAAGGGGAACCTTCATCCCTTAATACCAGTAATGAAAATGTCTTAGGTTCTGCCAAAATATTCAGTCTGCCCTTTCTTCTCAGGGAATCATTTTAATTATTTTCTTCCTGTCACAGACCCAAACTTCTGAACAAAGTCTGATTTGTAGCTCAGATGTTTATAGGGCTACAAAATTTTACTGAACTTTCAAGAAAGAATTTATAGGCTCTATGGAAACTAAAGTATTTCAAATAAGACAGGCCAATGACTAAAGCAGTGTAACAAATTTCTTGGTCTTCTTTCAGAAATTTAGCTTACACTTCTGATATCCTCCCCAGACTGTGGGAATACCTCATCTAAAAGTAAAAGGCTTCTCTTTATAAATGTCTAACAAATGGAATTTTGCCAGGCCTATATTAGTTTCTTTGCATCTTGTGTAGACTGTAGATGGCTCACAGTAAAATGAATGCTCATATGATTGTTCTATTGGTTTTGCTTATGTCTATCTTTTAAAACTGTATATGACAAATAGTTTTCATTATGTTCCTTTAATCTAAAGTTATGTCATTTTTTTCGACAACATTAAATCTTCAGATAAATTTTTATGGCAACAGAAATTGTGTTTGTTGATTGGTTTGCAATCATGAAATTCAAAGTCACTTACCTTTAAAAAGCCCTGCCTGAAAACTATGTCCATTTGCAAGTGATTAGCAAGACTTTGACAACACAGAGTCAAAGCTGACAAACAGAATAACAAGACTGTCAAAAGCTTTACTGGCCAAGATACTTCAGCTTCTCTGAATATTCAGCTGAAGGCTATTATTTTGCCTTATAGTTGGTTGGTTCTACCCTGTTTACCTCTTCATTTTGATCAAAATCTAGAGGCCTCTTACCACATCTCCAGGGACAACAGGAGGTTTTCTTGCTCTTGGAGTGGGCTGCCAGTCAATCTGTTTGGAAGCCTATCCTTGTCCTAAAAATTTGAATTGGAAGGCCTGCAACATTAAATCTGCTCTCAATTCTGCACACAAATTAATAGGACTCAGATGGATGAAGCCTGTACTCAGAGACACACTTAATTTTTTCTCATTTTTTTTCTAATTCATTACGCTATGTAACTCCTAACAAAACAGAGGCGACAATGCCCGTGACAAGTTAAGATTGGTTCAGTTTGAAAGCCCTCTGCATTGTTCCAATGGAAATCTCAGTTAACACTGCCATGATAATTAGTAATTGGGAAATGAAGTGATCCAGTTCTCCAAACTCTCCCCTCTCTCTCTGCTCAGGTCATTTGTCATAACTGCTTTTTTGAGGCACGAACCAAGACACGGTTCCATTTAGCAATCACCAAAGTTGTTGCCATGTTTAATGTTACACAGAAGACTTTTAAAATGTAGAGTGCTACAAGAGTTAATATTATTTCTGTGTCCTGATTTGGCAGCCCTGGAATTTAGTTTTCACAATGTTCCATTTTCACTCACTGAGCCTGCTGAGGCTCAACAGTGTCCCGTGTTGTAATAGTACAAAGGGAAAATTATTGCAAAGTTCAATTCTGTAAGAACATCTAACACTGTTGTGACAGTTCAATTTCTGCTGTTGAAATTCTTTTAGAAGATTGAAAAGAAAACGTGTGACTGGTTGCCCATACATGCCACTGCAATTATTTAAACAGCATGACAATTTTTAAGACTGTTCCATAGCAAAGCCTACAGATGCAGCATTTGACCAAAAATTGTCATTTGAGAAAGTTCTTAGAAGTTTCTAAATAAGCCCTATGGTGCACTTGCATTTTGGGTGCTACTTCTGCCACTTATTAGAAGGACCAAAACAAGAACCACCAATCCTTGACAACCTGGTAAAATTCATTATGATATGTACATATTCATGTAAGTGTGTAAGTGTAGATAAGCAGATATACACACACACACAACTATACTTCTCTAGAAGTTTTGTATATTTTAACAAGACAAAGAAAATCAAAAGAATTTACTGTTTTCCATTTTTTCTCTCTGTTGAGAGGCTACTTTCCCATTAAAAGTTTTTTCAATTCTCTAAATTAAAACAACTCAAAGCAGCCTTGGTGAGCTATTTCGAGTACAATGTGCTGCCCCATCACCATTAAAAAAGCACAGTAATTAAGTCCAACATGATCTCCAAATATATTCCGTGCTGTCCAAAACTTCATTATTGTTCTTCACAACCAGATATTCATCATTTTTCTATCTGTAACCTAAAGTACCAACACTAATTAATATTTAATGTCTCATAAAGTTATAATAAATCCCAATTGTCCAGTCTTTTAGCACGTGCCCACATCAAGTAGTCAGGCAATCTGGAAAAACAACCAACCAAACAACTGAAACAAACAGGCACCAAAACCACCAAACCATGGCCATTCTCACTCACAAATGACATGGCATTTCCCAGAACAGTGTATACCCACCACAGAACCCTCTGATTACAAAACAGAAAATCACCAAATCACGAAGGATGTCTGAAACAACTTGCAAATGCCATCCCAGATTCTTGGACTACAACATGCTCTCCCCTCAGCCAGCATTGATGACTGGGGCCTCACTCTGTTTTCAGTGAGTAATCTGAAGCCACATCACCTCAACATGGAAAATGAGTGAAATAAACATGTCTGGTCTCAGCTGAATGAAAACAGACTGACTGAGAAAGCTCCCTGGCAGAGAACCAAAGAGCAGCTTTGGGAAAAAAACAAACAAACAAAAATAAACAAACAAACAAACAAAACCAACAACCCAAAAAACATTATGGAGGAAATAATTTGCAGCAGGTGCCTTCACTTATGCATTACTCAGATCCTGCCAGGTCACCATGGCCCACAGAAACAAAGAAGCTACAAGACACTATTCCCTGTGCTTTTTAATTTCACATTACTTCCCATGAATATGATAATTCCATTTTAATGCCTCTGAAAAGACATAAAAGGAAATCTATTTATATCAGAAGGCCCAAGAAAACTGTGATTATGTCTCGAGGGAAAGTTTTGCAGTGTTTTTGGCTAGATGTACCAAGTGAGAAGTTATATATTTTATAGATTAAAAAAGTCAAATCTAAAAAGCAAACTACTTGCTGATTTCAGAGACTCATGAATGAGGAAGGGTATTTTTCATCTCTGGTTTTTAGTATTGGTTAGGATTTATTTAAAGTTTTACCAAGAAGCAAAATTCCCAATGAAGCATATGATTTAAACTTGAGAGAGTAAAATAATAATGATTTTTTTCTGTAGAGTTTTCAGTATTAACAGGCTTACTTTAAGTAAGTCTGCAATTTTACCTATTGCTTCATGCTTTCCAAATCAGATTCTCCAAGTGAAAAAAAGAAAAAAATGGTGTAATACTCTTCTAGGATCACAGGTACACTTCCATTGGTGAATGAAAGTTCAATACTCAATAAAGCAAGGGAGAAGATCAATATTTATGTTACGTAAAATTATTTGGCTCTGGGACAAACAAGGCAAAACTTTCCCTAATTATATAATTACAGCACACAGTATTAGTAAGCAGTGACACAGCTTATACAGGAACACAGTATGGGGCTCCTCCTTCACAATTTGCATCCTTTACCCTTAAAGATATCGACTGAAAGCAATATTTGGATCAGAACATCTCCATATATGAAAGTTTTTCCAAGCCAGAAGACACACACAAAAGCCAGGATTCTTCTCTCCCAGAAAATTCCACATTCCAGCCCTTTACAGTATTGCCAACACATGTGCACTATACACACCAAGTAAATAGTCACCCTCCTCCAGAACATACCTGCTAGGTGTAACCTAGATCTACCTTTCTTCTTACCTATGGTATGTTTAGTATGAGTCTCAAGATGTCTCTCCAACACTGACTTCCTTTTTACCTTTCCTCCCTATGAATAACATAGGCTGCCACCACCACCACCAAATACAAGAAAATAAATCAAACTTACGATTTTTCAACAGCAAATGTTTTGATAATGCAAGTTCTCACTCCTGCTAATCCAAAAAACAACATTGAAGAGGAGACTGAGAAGAAAAGCCTTTCCCAGATCTAGGCTGGAAAAAAACTACCCCAGCCCGCAGCCTTAATCAGCAGCAATCACCAGTAACCTCTGGCACCTGAGCTTAAACCAAATGAGAAATGAAACACATTGAACTCCTTCAAGATTTTTTAAAATGTGGTATTTTTTCTACACCATTTCTGGTTCCTAATCACCCCTAAAAATGAAGTCAAGCAGTTTCAGAGAGATAAAAACAACTCTTGCATACCCATTGAGACTTAGCACAAAAAATATTTCAATTCTGCTTTTGTGAAGAATATGATTAATAAGAAAATAAAAGAGATTGTAGTGAGCATTTTATTAGTTTAAAAATAAACATGGAATATGAAACAGCAGATGTTTGGGCAAAGGAAAGAGCTAAGGTAATGCAACTGTTTCAAGTACAGCTAAGGCTATGGTCATTACCAAATTATCATAAAAATATACCTCTAACATTTAGGATTTCTCTTTCATATAAATTCAATATCATACATTCTAAGAGAAAATTTGGCCCACTATTGCTTAGTTAGGAGTAAATTA